>OY282453.1:12789031-13284622 GCA_958295655.1 Palloptera scutellata
TTACTGAGCCGTGGAGAGAAAAAATGGTCCCGGAGAGTAACGGGTTCCTACCCGTTCCGATAAATGTCACATATTTTCAACAATCTCTGGGTCCGCTCTTGCGTTTACAAATTTATGTTTCTTTTGTGCATTTCACTTATTTTGTCTTTCGTCGTTATTGTTTTTGTTTTTGCTTGTGTAAATCTTCCGAAATATGTTAGAGCCTTAAAAGGTTTTTCTTTTTTTAATTGTTGCTTTTGTGACGTTTGTGTGTATGCATTTTCTAAGAGCGGCCTAAATGTTATAAGTCGATATCATTATTTTTTGCTTTGCCTTTTGTTATTATCAAGTAGGGATTCTACATGTGTATCTACTACATATTTCGATTATCCCGTCCTTCAATCCATTCAATTCAGTCTTCCATCCTAGCCTTCATAATCCTATTGCATTTTTTTTGAAGTACCTACACTACATAATGCTTCTTTGAAATTTGTTGTTCCAGTACTTTCAAATATACGATTTTAGTAAAGGTATGCCCAAAAAAATCAGAAGGTCCCTTGCCTATAATCTTTTAGAGATACATACATACACACAAAGCAAATGTGTGCATGTGTGTATCTAAGGGTGCCGTTCCTCTTCTTAAATTTTTCGCTTTGCCTTCATTCTATTTGGAGCAAAATATGTTTCATGAAAACCAGCTACAACAACATCGTAATCCATTTTACTAGCGCTTTTGAAAGTAACATAATTTGTTTTTGTGTTGTGTCTATTGCGGTTTTTTTTTATTTCCCAGTATCTGAAAGTAAGCGCCATTTACATACAGATTTGCGTAAAAGTTTGGCAGCAGTGAACATAAAATCAAAAACCAAATTTAAATAATTAAATTAAATCATATGTAGAAAAGTTCATAGAATGATTCGAAATTGTACCTAAAATTTTATATATGGTAATGCGCAAGGTGCAATGAAAAAGTTTGAAAAAGGTTCGATTGCACCTAAAATATCAACAGTGATCTGAATACAACATGCTCCTGACAAAGCCAGGTGTAATAATACAACACCAACCCTCACATCCAAAAATTCAAGAAATTCTGTCCAAATAGCGGGCGGTAATACACTAGACCGACAAAAAACAGATGATTCAGCAGTAATGCCTGCCGAAAATATGGACAAAAATGCTTAACCATTACATGTCGCGACTAGATGCAAACTGCTGCCCCCAGTGCAACCAAACCCCACATGACACACGGTATCTATTCGAAAGCCCAACTAGACCAACAGGCTTGACCCCAATAGTCCTATAGACTTTAATAATATATTATATTACACCAATGGTGGCCAGCCAGACATGCACAGCTGATCAGCTGAATTATTTTCCTAGTTGATGAAATGTGTACCTAACCTGGTACATGTGAAGTCTAACATGTTCTCACGCACGTGTACCCTGGATTAGACTGATAATGACTTGGATACAACAACAGCAACTAATGCAGGTAAGCGTATAAAATTATTTAAATTGGTTTTAAATAGTTTTATACGCTTATATATAATATGTATATTATGTATATACGTGCATATGTACTCTAATGTTGGGTGAATGTACCTTGTGTGTAATGCCAATATTGAAGTACGAGTATGTATTGCATATATGATGTATATAGTGTTTTTTTATACTCACACTTGGTATATTATCGCTATTGCATACTTGTTCCGATAGTAATCGATCGCGTATTTCCCATGCAAAAATGCTCGGACATTCACGTTTATAATCGGCAATTTTTTGTACGACGGGCGTTGTGGCAACACGTGGCTTTGAACCACCTATCGCACGAGGTTTTATTGATCCTGTTTCATAATATCTAAAAATATATAGAAAACACACAAGTAAACGAGTATAAAAATGAAACGGAACTTGTTCACAAGTATTAAAATATATAAATTCTGAGAAAATTTTTCAAATTATATATGTAGTACATACAAATTTTTTTATAATCATAATAAAAACAACTTTATATTTCTACAAGCAGTTAGTATAATTCGCTCTGCTTGAATAAAAAACAAAAAGCATTTAAATATTTTCATATTCAGCAGAAACTCTTAGTAGTAAACTCACTTTTTTCGTGAAATACTAAACAAAATAAAACTAAAATAAATAAAACAATAATACTAATATAAAATAAGCATGAAAACAAAATCATATTGAAAGAAATTAAACCCAGATATGAGCTAGGGCCTATTTCTAGAACACTCCACGGAAAGCTTTGAATTTGCTTGAATTTAGTGCTCATTAAATCAAAATTGAGTATATGTATGTACATACATATGTATGAATTTGAAGTGTCCTACATATGCATAGGTCAATGGGCATATCTGGGTTAATTCAAACCAAAGTTTCTTTCGTGTCAGAATCATTGCAGTTCATGCACAAGTTGTTTTCTGTCTGATCTAGTTTTTTTTCGGTGAAATTCTTTAAACTTAATTAACAATGCCCGGTTCTACGTCAGTTAGTATAATAACTCCAGCTGAATTACATCAATGAAATTGCACAATTTATGCTACAATTAACCGGGGATTGCAATTTAAAGAAAGTAATTTGAGTACATTTCGAACTAAAAACGTAATATTTCTGGCGTTATTAAGTGAGTAACGCAGTTAAGCATGACTCAATTAACCGGAGATTACTGTAAGCTGCATTGTTTGAAATTCAGTTTCGAAAACCAAAATCAATGTTTGGGGTTGCCAACTGTTCCGGATTTTGCTGCATGCTCCGAAATTGAGTAATGGAAACTGGTATGCATTCTGCCACCTCATTTCCCATTATAATAAAATGTACTGGCACTTGCGAATATAGGGGAGAATTTGGGGTTGGAGGGTTTTCACTAAATCCTGGAAAATTCAGATCAAAATCCAGACTGAAGTACAGACCAAAATTTCGACCAAAAGCAGATCATAAGTCAGACAAAAATTCAGACCAAAAATCGATCGAAATAAGAAAAAATAAAAATCAAACCGATTTTCAGACCGAAGGTCAAACCAAATTCAGACTAAAAGTCAGATCAAAGCAGATTAACAATTAGACCGAAATCCGGACCAAAAATCCGAACCAAAGCATTTCGAAAAACAAGCCATTTTTTGATTAGTAGGTCAGACTATGTTCTGACTAAAAATTAAATCAAAGTAGATCGACACTCAGACCAAAATTTAGGCCATAATCGAGCGTAAAATCCAGACAAAACTAAATTCAGACGTCAATTCAGACCAAAACACAAAATTCACGCTAAAATTTAAGTCATTTAGTCTGATTTTAAATTGATTTTCAATCGAGTTTTGTGTCGAATGAGCTTTGTCTTATTTCATACACATTGACGACGGCAACTACACGAACACGTGACTACAAACTGCCGATAACTAGGGAGAACCCTTGTTGAATTTAATAGAGCAAATATTGAGCTTTCTATTAATTTGTCTTTACCTAGGGATTCTCTCAGGTCCATGATATACAGTATTTTTTAATTTCTTAGTGTTAAGTTAATTTTGTTAAAATTAGTCTGTAAGAATGTAATTTCCATTGACTGAAATAAACTAAACTAAAATGACAGTAGCACAAACACAAACAACAAAATTAGAAATAGATTAAAATTGGCGACAGCCATTGAGGTTGTGGTCGTTGGTCACGTGATCGTTTTGTTGCCAATATAATTATTTGACAGATGTGGTTGTGTCGCAGTTGTGTAGTGCTAGTGCTTTAGCCTGCTACGCAGAGTGTCCGGGGTTCAAATCTCGGCACAGGCAAAATCAAAAAAGTAGAAAATGCTATTTTTTTACACAGCACCACCTCGTAGCAGGCAATTGCAAACCTAAAATTAAAAAATTGTAATGAAAAGCTTTTCACTTCGCTGTTCAGATTCGGCATAAAACTGTAAGTCCTTTCCAATCAAGTACAAAAATATTATTAAAATAAATTAAAATTAATGGCCGTTGTGCCATAAAACAACGCCATCGTCAATGTGTATGCCCGTATTTAAGTTTTGAAAATGCCCAGTAGTTCCGATAAATCTACGTTTTGGAGTTGGGTCCTGTCTGTTGTGTTATAGTACCGTCAAATCGTGTCATTAAAAATGTCTCATATGTATATGCAAAATAAAAAATAATACTTAAATTATTTCATAATAACATATGTACATAATAAAAATATATGTAGGCATTTATAAAAATTTCATTAAATTGTCCATTTGATTACTTTTATTATCAATTTAATGAAGAGTTCTTTTCTATTGAAATATGGTATGTACATGTATGTATTTATGTAGTAAATGTAGTTATGAGCGCATTTTTTTATTGTGATTGTGAAATGTTTGTCACAATGAGCAAAGATCAATAGTTATGTGAAAAATTTCACATTTTATACAAATTTAATAATTTTAACAAAATTTTATATTTTAAACGTAGGAGTATGTATTTTTTAAAGTTGTGTCGAGGTATATTTAATGGTAATAAATTCTGAAATGTAAAGAAATCGAGATTGAATGGTAAAATGTTGGACGAGTGATTTTGTTGCAGTTCCAACGAAGGATACGGAGCCAGGCCTGAAGAGAGGGGGGAGGTACGGGTCCGCAATATTTATAGGGCGCACCAAACGGTTAATTTTGCTGGATGTAATGGTGTTCCGAGAATGGGCTCTGGATTATCATCGTGCTCAACAATTAAGCTTGTGTCCATTCACTTTAAAGATCTTGGTTTGCGTGCTTACAAGGAAAAGAGATGGAAGTTGTTCAAAAAACCTTTCCTGCTCAGGGTCAATTTAGTTGTAGCTCATAATACTGTCTTTCAAACTCAGATGAGTAAAAGTTTCAGTAAACTCCCACTTGAGCGCAAGAACCAGAATTCGACTTGGCGTTGCCGCTATTATATTTGCCAAGACACAAGGTTCGCTGTGAAAAAATTTTCAACCAGACTAATTTGAAGTTTCTGATCACGAAAATGATTGGTTCACAGATTTGTCGTCAAAGAGTTAAAGAATGCGGAGAGATTTTTACGAAAATCCTTTTCTTTTGTACGAAAATCGACTAATATTAATATTTTATATAAATACATACAATATAAACTTTACGTATAGAGGCACGTAGGCCGTGGTATTCAATAAATATACATGCATAACAAAAATATTCCCACCAGCGGCGAATCCAGAAAAATTCCAGAGAGGGGATCGCAAAAGTTTCGAGTGGTTAATAAGCTTTAAAAACTTGAACTTGAATTTTATTGATTGAATGATTTTTAATGCCCTACTCGCTCTGTATACAGGGTATATTTGTTTTGATCAAGTAACTGTTTTTTTTAACGCCTACAATTAGACGTGGTAGGTATAAACATACTCTTACATTAATATAATTGACCAGCTTTAATAACCGAGTCGATTTAGCTATGTCCGTCCGATAATTCGAGTAGAATTTAAACAATCTCAATCAAACTTGGTAAAGCCATTTGTCATTGTCAAGAAAAGGATAAGTTCTGAAATAGGTAAAATCGATAAAACGTGGTAGCTCAATACAAGCGAACTGTTCAAAGAGTGAGTGATATTGAAGGTATATTGAAATAGTCTTTTAGACAACTGCTCTGCAAATTGTCATCATTGGTCAAAAGCCACGCCTACTTCCAATAAATGTGAAATATCCAACGAAATAGTGAAGTAAATAGGAACCAAATTTGGTATATATCTTCAAAAACAACTGATGCGAAAATTGTCATCATTGGGAAAGAACCACGTCTACTTTCCATAAACAAATTTTTTATAGTGAGTTAGTGACAAAAAAAAAGTTTACGCAAAAACTATACAAATTTAACCCACTGTTGAATGCAAAAATGTGATTTTTTTTTCCAAAATGTAGGTCATCTCTTCTTCGTTCTTCTTCTCTTAAAGATACACCCAGCCCATGGAGGGACTAGGCATCCATTCTTGTTGTGCATGTTATATTTGTACACGAGTTGAAGGAATCTTCAGTCTTATGCCGAATTCGTATGGTGAAGTAAAAAGCTAAGCCAAATTTTACTGTAGGAGGTTTTACATTGCCTTGCAGAAAAAAAATTTTTCAAAATACATACTCTCCTTGTGATATTGTGTTGCAAAATATTTAATAAATTTTTCAAATCACAAAATTCACATTTTATTTAAGAATATTTGACTAGCACAAGGCGATGAGGCTGTTGCCGCCACTATAACCTAAGATCAGGCGAATTTTGTTACACTATTATGTAATATTGACCATATTGATGAGACTAATTGATTGTGACCACATGCACATACACACACATGCACATTTGATCCAGCTCACTCACCTGCCTAAAATTTTGCTAACGCATCCGTTTGATACTTGTAATATGCGCGATATATCACATGGGCGAGCGCCCGAATGGGCCAGCTCAACAATTTTTTGACGTGTGGAATCGGGTAACGGTCGCCCGTTGACATAGACGCCACCCAACTGATTGATGCCGCTGTGACCAGCCGTCGAGCAACCGAAGAGGGCGCTCTGACCGACAGATGTTGCATGGCCGTGCATGATGTGTTCCGTGGTTAACATCATCATTTGGAAATCCGTTTTTGTTGATTTGTGTTTACTGTTTTGGTTTTTAAACGAACTATTTTAATTTATATCAATATATTTCACTAATAAAACAAAGCAAATTGTTGGGAATTTAAAGAATTTTGTATTTTTTATCACGTTATTCCGAGGAGCGGAGCAATTATTTTTATTTAATAATTTTTGAATATTTTTCTTTTGTTTCAAGTGAGATTTGTGTATTTCAAATGCAAATGTTGCAATTACTTAAGAATAAATAAATTTGCCAGAAAATTTTTTTTATTTTTTTGTGGCAGGTTTTGCGATTTGTTACTTGGATATTTGCAATTGGAATTTTATTTTATTTTTTTTTTGCTCAACGTTTCGTGTAAGACTTGAAATCATATAAAATTAATTAAATTTTTTTTTTTTGGCTTTCAAAGTAGTATTTTATATTTTCTCTTCAATACTCTTGAATTCATATTTTTCACGCATGTAATAGAAAATCGCAAGCAACTTGGTTTGAAAATTGCTGAGTTTTATTGGCAGCAGTTAGAAGAACATTTCACTTTCGTTTGATGACTGATTAGATTTATTCTGGATTTTCACTTTTATTAATTAAGCAATGCATATTTCGCACATTCATATTCTTTTGTATACAACTTCTTTCATTTCTTGTCATTTTGCATCACTTCATTCATTTGCTTTCGTTCGTTTGTTGACAAATAAAAGGCAGAGGATTCCGACCGCACTAACACAAACACATTTTTTATTTATTAAATATTTGTTTTTCTTAATTTTAGTTTTGTTTAACTTTAACTGATTCGTTGCCAGAAATTTTTTATATTTTCGTTTTAGCATTATTGGGATTATTGCACATGCAAAACTTTTATAACTATTTATTTTTTAGGTATTTATTTTTCATTTGCATGGATTTGATTTTAAAAATGTATGCGGTGGGTGTATGTATATTATTAAATTATTTTGTACTGTATTCAACTTTTATTATTATTTTCTGGGTTTCCTTCTGTCAATGACTTCTCTTAATTAGAGCATAAAAGAACAACATTATTAGTTTTTGGGGTTATTTTGACTTAAACTTTTCTGCTACCTACAATGTATGCATATTTTCATAGTATTTGAGAAGCGGCATATGTAAATAAGATGTAAACAATATTTTCACACCGATTATATTTTTTAAAACACGTCCGAGAATCAACAACAACAATTATGAAATAATAAATAAATAAATATGTTTTGACATGGTGTCATTATTTGTGAAACAAGAATCAAGTAAAATATTTTTGTGATATTGATTGATGGTGTATCAAAACAAAACAATAAAGGGCAAAGAGCAAGCACTCTGAAAATGCATCGAAACAATATGTCAGAAAACGGTGCGAACCAATAGGCAAAGCCGAGCCGTGGTAGTACAAGGGAAAAGGTGTGATGATGGTACCAACACAAAAAAACAAACAAACTCCGTCGCTTTATCGACAACTTATGGCGATTTAGTTTTCGCTGTTGTCATTGACAGAAGCAGCAATAATATCGACAACGACAACAACACGGATGTTGGCAGCATCGGAAACAAAGCGATAAAAGAGAGTCAAGTCAGTCTTTCAATTTATAAGTCTCTGATTCAGATTCTTTCTTTTATTACTTTCTTTGTTTTGGTTGTTTCTTTCGGTTGCTGTTGGTTGTTTTTGTTTTGATAAATTCTATTAGCACTTTAACCACTATATAGATACATCATACATAGATACATAAATATACTAAGTAGTATATAGTACTTGCACTTTCTTACTTCGACATTAATATTTTGTTGTTTGTTTCTGGTAAAGTGAAGTATAGTAAAGCCGTAACAAAAGCTTAAGGTTTGTTTTAGTGACTGACAACACACAATAATGACACAAAACGACGGCGGCAACAACGACTGACGGCAGACGACGACAGCATATGTGAAGGCAGGCAGTGAGTGTACAGTCCACTTAGCGAAGCGAAACATTAATGAGCTATCAAGCGAAAAAATATACCAACAAACTTAAGTTCCGTAAATACGAACACATGATGGAAGAAGAAGAAGAAGCAGAAAAGCAGCAGCACAGCAGTGTAGTAGCAGAAGTAAAAATCGTCATAGTTGCACAAGCCATCAATCAGGTTATAAAGCCAAATAATAATAACAACAACAACAACAATACGACGTAATATCTTAACAGAAATAGCAACAACAACTACATTACTATACCGAAACAGTTTCAAACGAAACGCACGAATGAGCGGCTCGCTCTATCGCAATCATCATCATGTTAATATTTCTGTGTGAGTGCAGAATAAGCGAAGATGGCATATAAAACAAATAACATATATTGCGTGTGTGCATGTGTATATGATAAAAGTAAGCAATAGCAATATTGAGGGAAAGAGAAAGAGAGAGTACGAGAGTACAAGAACACGCGCGAAAAAGAGTAGGAACATGAAAACCACGGTAAGAAAAAATGAAGAGACACAGTTGAAGAGCACAACTGAGCCACAGTGAGTATTTGTATGATTGTGTGCCGCAGCGACGTGCGAGTGAGGAAGAGATGTCGTCGTCCAAAGCACACAACTATAAACATTAATTGCAATAATAACATATACAAATAATCAAATAAAAACCTATGAGTGAGTGAATGGGTCCACTAGTGCATTCAAGAAAAATAAAATAGTATAACAGCAACAACACTAACAAAAAAACTTGTAAAATTTGAATAAAAATAAATGAACAAAAAAAATAGAAAACAAATATGTCTGTTACACGCAGACTCAACTCAGCCATAAATAATTTGTACAGCGTACGTACAGCGCTAACAGTAAAAATAAATAACAAAAAAAAGGGAAGCAAACAAAAACAGCATAATGTTTGTTAAAATGAACACTTAAGTGCGTACATATATGTAATACATACATCACTGGCGTAGTCAGATCTCAGTCAGGAGGGAAAATTTTAAAAACAACTAAATATATTTTGCAAAAATATACATGTTTCAGTAACAAAGAAAATATGTAAAAATACATGCAAATTCATTGTTTTACCAAGGTTACGACTATATGGGCTAAATCCCATAAAAACCAGGTGCGAAGCCAAGATCGGGCGTGGCCGAACATTATATGTTTGCCCTCTGAAATAAAAAACTTTTTTGTGTTTAACGGTCGGTTAAATTTTGATGGTTTTGCATGAGGGCCTAGGCCGAGCTCTCGCTTCCATTCATGTTCTGTGTGATATATTTGTACATGAATGGAAGGGACCTACAGTTTTATGCCGAATCCGAACAGCGAAGTGAAAAACTTTTCATAGGCAATTTTTACTCTTGTAGGTTTGTCATTGCCAAGGGGTGGTGCTGTGTAAAAAATAGCTTTTTCTACTTACTTGATTGCCGAAGCTTTTCGTACACAATATGGCCAAGAGGTGGTGCCGTGTGAAAAATTGCTTTTCAACAATTTAATTTTTGTTTGAGCCGAGATTTGAATTCGGGCACTCTGCGTAGCAATTCAGTACCAACTACCCCACGGCGACCACTCTTATTAATTCTTTTAATGGCACAACAGCCCCTGGAGGGCCTATGCCGAGCTTTTCGCATCCACTCATGCTGTGCGTGTTATATTTATACACGAATGGAAGGAACCTACAGTTTTATCTCAAATCCGAACGACGAAGTGATAAGCGACCACTCACTATACTAAATATTTGTTCTGCTTTATTTGGGATACTCAATGCTAACCACAAGTGGAGAGCAAATAGTTCCATCAGGAAAGAATGTTGTTTTATTTGCACCAATAGTTCCTTTTATAATTCCTTTGCAGGTTTTGCTTGTAGGAGTGAACTATAGGGAAATATATACATACATATATATATTTCAACTATGAGCACCTAATCTAGATTAATTTTCGTCCCTATTACCTTTTATAATGTCCTTTGAATATGGCACTTGCATATTTTTCTTTTTTTTAATGGCACAACAGCCCATGGGGGGTCTTGGCCGAGCTTTTCGCATCCACTCATGTTGTGCGGGATATATTTTTGTACTTGATTGGAAGGGACTTATAGTTTTTTTACTCTTGTAGGTTTGCCATTGCCTGCCAAGAGGTGGTGCTTTGTAAAAAAATAGCTTTTTCTACTTATTTGATTTTGCCTGTTCCGAGATTTGAACCTCGGACATTCTGCGTCGGTACTTTCTTCGGTCTCCGAGTGTGGTAGCTTCTTATTTTGATTTTAGTCTGATAGTTGATAGAGTGTAACCTTTCGGTACTCGTTTTCTACATTGCCTCATTCACATTCAACAGAATTAAGATAATCGGTTGGAAATGTCGGTGTTAAAATTGTACCCTAGATTTCAACGCTAAATACGAATTCGGAGTGAGTAATTAGTTCTTAATATTTTCAGTTGTTACTGTATAGGTATGGGATTCCTAGCTACATACATATGTACATGTGTTTCCATTTTAGTTATCTATACCTATCTTTAAGAAGATTCCCCGGATTCGGTTAGTTCGATAAGGTTTGGATTTATTGTATAAAAATATAGAGAAGTTTGACACATTCAAAACTTGAGAAGAATTGTTAAATGTATTTATTTTAGTTAAAACTTCAAAATTGGGACATTTTTCGAAACCTAAAAAAATTCGATTTGAAATATTGTTTTACATTATGTTTGAAATTATTTATAAAGAGCTATAACAGACCTGTGAAACTTTAAATGCTTGATGTTTGGCTGAAAAATCGAAACTTATGATAAAAATGTCGTGTCTCACAAGTTCCATGTGGTGCCTTCAGATATTATGTTAATTTAGCTGAGTATGAACTCTCATGCGCCTATGCATACTTTTCGATTCGATGACATTCTTGACTATGTATCGTGTCCCAAAAATTCAACTTTAAGTGAACACTTTTTGAAAAAGACGAGATTTTTGTTGTTATTTGTTTTATTCTTTTTGAAAAAGTCAAAATTTTTGTTATTGGTTTTATCCCATTGCCAGTTGGTTTCAAATGAAATATTATCAAAAAAATTAAATAAATATGTGAGTTTTGGGGTGGTATTAATTCTAGCGTTCACTACAACCTTTCTTATATTAGACATTTATTTCATATGATTTTGTTAAATAACCGCTATTAATTGATATCACAAGCGTTTATATTTAAGAAAATTGAGCCCTTTATTGTCTCTAAACCAAAAAAAGGTAAATTTATTAGGCCATTAAGCTCAAGAGGAGTATTTGCTATTGAAATATAGTATATGGCTCTAGACTTCAAATCAATCGCGCCCACCTTCAAGTACATATTTAAATAAACGGTTTTTCTTGATAGCTGTAAATTGTTAAAAATGCGAAAAACAGCTTGTCATGGACAGAGTTTTAACCCTTAAATCTCCCCTTATCCCCTGGGCGACGGTCCTGATGTTTATACGTAAGTGAAGGCATGTAGTATGGAAGTATAAAAATACGTTCTTATATTTATGTATAGCGTGTAAAACTTGAATGCGGCTGTCATTACTTGTTGTGTTTCTATTCTACGGCAGCAAAATTTAATGTGCTGCCAATTTCCTGCGCATATAAATGCGCACATTTTTTATATACATACCTAAGCAGTTTGGGTTCGCTATATTAAACGAAATCCATTGTGTTATATGCGTTTACAAATTTGGTCTTTTTAAGTTATGTAATTGTCTTAGATCGCTGTGGCGTAGTGGTAGGTCGCTGTGGCGTAGTGGTAGTGCGTTGGACTGCTACGCAGAGTGTCCGGAGTTCGAATCTCGGCACAGGCAAAATAAAAAAAAAAAAGTAGAAAAAATAATTTTTCTACACGGCACCACCTCTTGTCAGGCAATGGCAAACCTACAAGAGTAAAAATTGCTATGAAAAGCTTTTCACTTCGCCGTTCGGATTCGGCATTAAACTGTAGGTCCCTTCCATTCATGTACAAGTATAACACGCACAACATGAGTGGATGCGAAAAGCTCGGCGTAGGCCCCCCATGGGCTGTTGTGCCATTAAAAGTAAAGTAAGTAATTGTCTTAGAGGCGTATGTTTTTTAAGAGGCGGAAAACGTAAAATTGATTTAAAGCACAGAAAAATATTTTTAATATCTATGAAATTGCCTTTATTTCAGAGACATTAATGTTGGAAAATGATTTCGGGTATGTGGTCGCCGCGTCTTGCACGTACATAGCGTAATATGGAGGTCCAATTTTCAAACAAGTTGAATCTTGTAAGCAAGTATTCCAAGATCACTGAAGTGGATGGACACAAGCTTAATTGTTGAGCACGATGATAATTCACAAGCCACAAAAAAAAGGGGTTAGTATGTTGAACATCGTTTTTACGCACCGAAATGTGTCCACGGCGTCTGCACATATGTACATGTTTATATACCAGATCTTGGTTTGAAATTCACATATCGGACATTTTGTGAAAATTCATCAATAATACATTTATAAACATTTCCCAAAAGTAACTATTGCTTCTAATATTTCTAAATATTCTGGCTTTCAGATTGCACTTAAATAATATTAAAATATTTGGTCTCACCTTGCTAAGACGTCATGTAAATAGACGCGCTTGTTTAGAAGGTACATACCAGTCAGTAGTTTTGAAAATTATCTAAAAATAGTAAATTTAATTTATTGGATTAGTAGTGTATTGGCCTGCTACGCAGAGTGTCCGGGGTTCGGTACAAGCAAAATCAAAACTAGAAAAAACAATTTTTTTACACGGCACTACATCTTGGCAGGCAATGGCAAACCTTCAATAGTAAAAATTGCCAAAGAAAAGCTTCTCACCTCGCCGTTCGAATTCTGCAGAAAACTGTGGGCCCCTCCATTCGTGTTCAAATATAACACGCATAACATGAGTGGATGCGAAAATTTCGGCCTATGCCCTCAATGGGCTGTTGTGCCATTAAAAGGAGAAAGAAGCATTTGAAATATAAAATTTATCGAGGTAAATTAAAAAACTTTATATGAAAACTATAATCCCACAGGTCTCCAATATTTTCCACACTTTTGTAAAAAAAATAGGTACATAGAAAAATATTAAAAATTTCTACAGAAATTACATATTTTTTATAGATTCCCTCCGGGTCCGGACAACATTGTGTGAAATAACTGATACCATAGGCATCTCAGAGGAACGAGTAAACCACATTTTACAAGAAGAACTACAAAAAGCTGTTTGGAACAGTAGTACCGCATACAATTCAACAAAAACTCGATCGAAAACGAATTTCTCAGTGCAATTTGGAACGTTTTAAGCAGAATAATCCACGTTTCATAACTCTGGATGAGATTTGGGTTTGCCATTCTGATTCTAAATTAAAACAGCAACGTTTACAGTGAACTGAAGCTGGATGTTCGACGCGAAAGTAGACAAAGCACTAACAATCGGCAAAAAAGCTTATGGCTACTGTTTTCTGGGATGCAAAAGGGATTTTCTTGATTGATTGTCTTGAGAAAAGTAAAACAATAAACTCAGAATACTACTGTAACCTTTTGGCTAAACTGGATGCAGTAATTCGAGAAAAAAAACCCTGTTTTTCATCAAGACAACGCACGTCCTCACACAAGTGTTGCCACAATGGCTAAATTCAAGGAATTAAAGTACGAATCATTGACCATCCACCGTATTCACCAGATTTGGATTCAGATGCACATCTCTCTACCGTTGGGTATGCCTGGTGTAGGGGGCGTATGTTGTTTCTTAAAGAAACTCTAACTTCCAAAAATATTACTACATTTTTGTAATTACTTATATAATCCAAGGATGGAGGGAGGGGAGAGGGGTTGCTCGGCAACGTCGCCCTCCCCATGTCCCCTTTTCACTAAGCCCTTTTAGTAGTGCGAAAACATTAGCACAGTGTGTGGCTAGTTGGGTAGCTTAAATACTTTCATTTGTAAACACATACAATTCCAATATAATATCACAAGAAAAATGAGCGAGCGCACATAAGCAAACATACAACGGAACATGAATACGCACAATGAACGACTGACGAATGATACCGAAGCGAAAAAGACAGCCCTAGTTTATAACTTTTTTTAGTTTAGGCTTATTTACTTAACTACATACAAATCGTTTCAGATTTTTATTATTGATATTTTTTTGTACGTACTAAAATATGAAAATTTACAAAGCAGCGGCGGAGTGCTAAGGTTTTGTTGTTAATTTGAAAAGAGATCGCAAATTAGTAATTACTGCAGACAACCATGACTGCGGTGAGGCGGAAGTGAGGGGGAGAACAGTGGATTCCAGCCACTCCCGCATTTTTATAGGGCCCGTGCCTGTTAGACTTCAGTAACAATAATACCAACAATAATAAACCGTTTTACTTTAGCTAAAGCATGTATAAGCAATTTTGGTTCATAAAAATAAGGGGCCCACAACTAATCGTCCTCTTAATTTCTCTCCACGGCCCCGCTGACAATATATCTATTGATATTAACAAAGTTTTCTCTCTGAATATCTGTTCTTTTTCTCTGAGATAGCCTGAAGTTCAAATTAAGCAAATTAAATTTCAAAAATCATATCAATAACGTATCAAAACTTAAAAAAAATTCAAACCAAAAACCGGATCGAAAATAGCTTTAACATCAGACCAAAAGTAGAAAAAACAGAAATAATTTAAACCTAAAAATGAACAAAACTCAGAGAAAATCTTAAATCACAAAAAGCTAGCCAAAATTTATATCGGTGATAAATTGGGCCAGATTAACAGGTAAAAAATCTGACCAAAAACAGACTAAATATCAGAGCAAAGTTTCAAGCAAAAATAGAAGAAAACTCACATTAAAAATCGTGTCGAATTTCAACCATTAAGATTGAGAATCTACCAGAAGAAATCAAAAATTCAGACATAAATCTGGTTGAAAATCAGATGAAAAAGAGACCAAATACAAACAGAATTTCAAATCAAAAATTTATTAATTTATTTTCGTTTAGTTTATTAATCTACTGGGCTGAGCCCTTACAGATAAAAATAATTACAAATGAAAATTACATTACAATTAATCAATATACAATATTTGGTTCAAATGATATTGTTTCGAGTATGGAATCTATGAGTTAGCCAAAGAAATTGGTTAATGGCATAAGTAGTCAGTGCTACGAAAAAGTGTGAAAAATAATTGCCTTCTCCCGAGTTCTACTTACTACAGTAGAACCCTGCTAAGTACCTGTCTCTAAAGTGCCATTCCCGCTTAAGTGCCTGTAGTTTGCTACTTTTTTCTGCAAATATCCACTGAATATCCCATTTGTGAACCATCTTTGAACTTTTTCCAGACTCTTAATATCTACAACTATCATAAAGACTTTTTTGAAAGATCATTAATGAATAAAGATCATTACATATACATATTCATAGATTATTGTTAATGTTTCTTTAAGAAACGAAAAAGGAAGCAGATTGAATCCTGCACGCTTGGAAGGATCTAATTTGGACAGCATTTCGATAACATCGTTCTCTGTCAATGAAATTTTTTCGATATTGGCCACTTGATCAATGTTACTTAAATCCGCGTCGACGCTGGAGGTATTGAAATGATTATATGTAAACTGAGCGATGTTTGGCGATGACTTTTATTTTTTTTCCAAGACTTTCCTGAACCACGAATTTTCTGCTCTAACGTTTTTTCCCACGTGTCTTTTGGTCTACCACGCTGTCGGCTGCCTTGTGCGTTCCATTCGAGGGTTTGGCGACAAATTTCGTTGGGCGTTTTTCGTAGAGTCTGTCCGATCCATTTTCATCTGCATAGCTTTATGTCGTTAGCTAACGGTATCAAGTTGCATTTTTGGTGTAAATCTGCGTTTGAATGGTGTTTGGCCACCAGACTTTAAGTAAACGCCTCAAGCATTTGTTGACGAACACTTGCAGTTTACTCATTAGTTGGTCAGTGGCTAGCCACGTCTCACACCCATACAGCAAAACTGATTTCACGTTTGAATTAAAAATGCGAATTTTTGTTTTAGTGTAGAAAAACGACGAGTTCCAGATCTTACTCAGTTGGCAAATGCTCCTCTCGCTTTTGAAATTCTTGATGTAATATCCTCATTCACCCCACCATCCATAGAAATTACACTTCCCAGATACGTAAAGCTGTTGACGTTTTCGATGTCATCGTTGCCAGCCTTAAAATTGATGTCCTGCCTAGAAGGATTCAGCTTCATACTCTTAGTTTTAGAAGTATTAATTTTTAATCCGAATTATTGCGACTCTGAAATAAGATCATTAATTTTAGATTTCATATCTGAATGCCTGGATGATAAGAGGCAAATGTCACCAGCATAATCAAGTTCTTCTAAGTGTTCATTAAGTGTTCATTCTATTGAATTCCTCTGTCGACTTTATCCAAGGCCTTATCTAAGATATCGTCAAGAGCGACAAGAAAGAGAATGGGGAGAGTAAACAGCCTTGCCGGACACCAGATTAAGGAACAAACAAACACGCTACATCTAAAACCCTCGTAGGGTGCACGCATCATATTGATGGCCTTAGAAGAGATACCTCTCCGCTGTAGTGAAATCCATATGCTCTCACGAGACACACTGTCAAATGCTGTGCTATAGTCTACGAAGATCATTTGAAGTGTAATGCGCCATTAACTCGATAGTTCGACAATAGTTCTCAGCATGTTAATTTGGTCCACACACGATCGATTTCGCCGAAAACTTGCTTATTGCCTCCGGACGGCCGCACTTTAGTTAGTGCTTTTGATGGCGCCGAGACAGTGTAATACCTCTATAATTTCGGCACTCGCTGAGGTCACCTTCTTTTTTCGGCAACTTGACTAGTATGACCTGTAGTCAGTCTTCAGGTAAATTTGGGAAATTAGAGGATGTAGAATGGTGGCTGATGTCGATGGGCATGTCTTTAGCAGTTCAGCTGTAATTTTATCGATGCCGGCGGCCTTGTTCGATGGAGGTTGTGATTGAATTCGCTACTGCTAGTCTCCGGTGCTGTAGCGGCTGACAGTTCTGGATGACATAACAAGGTGGAGGCAGGGTTAAAGACTTCGCAAAAATGCTCCTCCCATCGCCTTAGTTGGTCTCGATCGGGTGTTAGCAGGTTGCCCTTCTTGTCTTTAATTGGGCGATTTTGCTGAATTCTCTTTCCAGAGAGCTTGAGGTCTTTAGCTTCTGCGGCACCTTCGGCTTCACTTGCGAGATCATCATACTTCTTATTCTTGTTCTGCCTGCACGATCGACTAACTTCCTTTTTGAGTTAAAGGTTGTTTCGGCATCGCTCTGTTGCCCTCTAGTTTTTGTTTAATTTCTAAGTCGCTTTGCAATTCTTCTCTGTTCAACAAGACACCATTTGTTTTTGCTCATCCAGTGTTTCTTCTTCGCAGGTCGAAACCCAAGTATCTTTTTGCTTGTGTTAATAAAAGCAGACTTAGCAGACTTGCAATTGAAACCGCTTTAAGCTCTTCTGTGAAAGATTTGCATATATCGTCGTTCTTAAGCTTAGATAGGTTGAATTTTTTTGTATTTGGACGATCGTTCGGAGATTTAATAGCGTAATGTCAGCGCTCCTTTTAACTCGAACATTCAAAAGACTACTTCTCCATTTTTTCTAATGCAGAAGTGGTCAATCTGATTTTCCGTGATGTTGTCCGGAGATACCCAAGTAGGTTTATGACAGGTTTTGTGAGGAAATAGCGTTCCCCCAATAACAAGGTCAGCTGTGTTACAGGCGTCAATAAGAAGTTCGCCGTTTTCGTTTCTCGTACCCAACCCATGCTTCCCGCTTACGTGTGCCAAGTTAAGGTTTTCGGAACCGACTTTCGCGTTCAGATCGCCCATGACCACCAATATGTCTTTCTTGTGAGCGTTGTCTATCGACGCAGCTAGGTGGTTATAGAACTCTTCCCTAGTACAATTGGATTTTCCACCCTACCACTTGGAGAATTGGTTACCTTCATTTTTAAACCCATGTTCCATTAATAATATATTTAGAGCAACGCTCCACACGATAAATTATATCGCAACCTTAAGGCTGGATCCGATTAGCGCTGCAATTAAAGTGAACAGATTCACTATTGATTTGCAGCCGCCTACTATGAGTGCAGACACTGCAGAAGAGTTTCAAGCCTGCCCTAACATGGAGTCAGCCGCTGATTGAGCCGCCCTAGCATCGAGAACAGACGATCAGGATTTGAAGATTTGGTGTTCTATACAATATACTTATTGGAAAGCGGTATCAGCTTGCTTTGTCGAGGTAACATTTGGGCATTTTGGCTTTTTTGCAATAATCTCCACACCCGTAGTCAACCCCCGCTGCCTGTTCGGGACGGCTTATTTGGTGAACCTTATTCGCTATATCTAGAGGGACGTCCCACTATCCTCAACCTGTGGCCCCGTCCGCAGCTTAGCCTCCGCAGACACCTCCATTCCGCGGCCGCAGACTTGCGTTTGGAGTTGTAAAAAGTCCAAAATGACTTGGGATTTAATTTGATATCGCTTTCCATACAATATAAATAATTCTTGTAAAAAAAGTTTGATAACGATTGGAATTGTCTTCTTTGTATTAGTTTTCTTAAATTTCCTATGTACTTTATTTTTAAAATCTTTGAAATTACGATTCTGTTAAGTTTTGAAGGAACATACCAGAAATGCCCTTCCTAAAATTACTTAAAATTAAAATACCTATGATTCAGATCTAAATAATTTGTTAAGAGTATGTTTCAGCCAACGAATCAAGAAAATTGTTTAAAGCCACATTATCGGCTTGGAAGAAATCATATGCGAGATTGCATTCATCTTTTTGGTGGCTGCCATTGAAAAAGCAAAAATTCATTGCAAGGGTTTTGTGGAACACTGTTTTGTTTGTTAAAGCAATGTCGCACCTAGAAATACATAGTATGTTGGAAATCATTGTTTATGAATACTAAATCCAAAACTCGATTGATTTCATTTCTGATATCAAATGCAAAGAAAAAACTTATAGCAAACTAGTGATTTAACATCTTTTTTCACATTGAAATGTATTAAGATTTTGTTGTTATCGCTAAATTTCAACTCGATTCTATAACATAAGTTAAAATCACCAAGGATGACGCTTGATGATTATGTAAAGATTTTAAAGTATACTCGTAATCTATTGGGTGGTGGAAAAAGTATTCCGTGTTTTTTAGTAAAAATATAATATTTTTTTATTTAAAAGACATTTTATTGTTCCAAATACTGCCCATTCTTTTAACTACCTTCTCCCATTTTTCGGCTAGAGCAGTTATTATATTGAAAAACTGACGCAGGTACTTTTCGCAGTCCTGCTTTCAAGGTTTTTGCCGAGTCTACAGAGACTTGTGTGGCCTAGTGTTGTCATGATGAAACACAACACCTTTCCTGTTGACCAATTCGGGTCACTTTTTTTAAATTTCTTGCTTCAACCGCATTAATTACTGGCAGTAGAGATTCGAATCAATCGTTTGGGCAGGCGGTAGTTGCTCATATTATATGATACCCTTGCAGTACCACGAAACACACAACATCTATTTCCTTGTCGTGAATCCTGGCTTTGACACCGTTCTTGGAACTTCATCTTTTTTCGACCAAGACCGTTTTCGAACAACATTATCGTATATGATCCACTTTTCATCACCTGTTACCATACGTTTCAAAATGACTCGATTTCGTTTCATCAGCGAATCGCAGATAGAAATTTGGTTCATTGTATTTTTTTTGTACTTAGTTTATGAGGCTTCCAAACATCGAGCTTCTTTTTCAAACCAACTTTATGAAAATGGTTTAAAACTGTTTTCTGGTCGTTCTTCAGTTCCTTAGCAAAGTCGTGACGGCTCACATAATGGTCGTGTATCACCGACTTTTCAGTGATAAGTCGTGCTCCAAAGTGAGGAGCATCTTTCACTTCAAAATATAACGTTTTTTTTTTAAACTTCACTCATCTTTGCTTTGCAATAACTTTTAACATAATAATAATCAGCTGATTTGTCTCGTAAGAAGCAAAGGAGTTGCTAAATGCAGCTAAAC
Source organism: Palloptera scutellata (assembly GCA_958295655.1). Classification (NCBI taxonomy): domain Eukaryota; kingdom Metazoa; phylum Arthropoda; class Insecta; order Diptera; family Pallopteridae; genus Palloptera; species Palloptera scutellata. The sequence goes on from OY282453.1 coordinate 12,809,583, forward strand.
GTTTCAAAGTTATGACACTTTAAAGTCAAGCGAACAGAATACTTTTTTCCCCCACCAATTAAATATATAGATGTAATAGATGTAACTTAAAATCAATAATACTATTACGGTTATGTTATCATTGAACGATCATAGCGACACAAAGCTGTTCGCTGTTATCAGCAGAGCGAGGAAGTTTTATTGTACGCCTTTTTAGCGATTACGAAGCAGCTATTAACACTCCGCCACCTCTCGTCAGCTCGGAACACAGCACTTGATCTCTACGATGTATGTGTGTCGTAATATGAATCAAACAGCTCATTAGAATTGAAGCCCGATGTCATCCAAGTTTCAGCGAGCGAAATATTTTAATGAACCTGTTCATTAATGAACCTGTTCATTAATGAACCTGTTCATTGTTCACTGGCTACAGGCCTAAACATGCCTTGCGATATTGGCAACTTAAACTTAAAGATGTAAAAATAAATAGTGCAGTTCTATATTTATTCGGTGATTTCAGTGTATTATATGTATATATAATGTAATATAATACTTGGCCGGCATGGGCATTGTGCCTTGTTGCACTACTCGATAATATACATCGGCACCCAACATAAAGGAAACGGGAGCCGATTTGTAACAGTTCTTGTCGGCGAGCATTATGCGCCGATATTGATCGAGGATCTATATCAGCCTGAGGGGTCACTCGAGTAAACCCACGCACTATTCTGGCGTTTACGACCAACTCAATATTTGAGTCAAATCGACCGCGTAATTTTAGAGTGCAAATACGTTGGGTTCCCAAACTGGAGGCCTGAAGTCCCAACCGTTGAGCAAGCGATTCCGCAATAATCGACTGAGCTTCTACTGGACTCAGTAGCGCGCGGATTAAATGCACACGCCCCCGTAACCCGATTACCTTCACTACGGCTGTTGCGAGTAGCGGCATCACTTGCTGATAAGCCACTGGTACGTCGCGACCCCGGATTGCCAGTCGAGCATCTAGAGGCCTTTCCAGCTGCCTGCGCGGTGGACGCCAGCTGCGAAAGATCTGGTGAGACGGACGTGGTCTTATTGCAGGCTGGAGGGGCGGTCGGAAAAGAGGCAATTGTGTAGACCAGTGACTTTACTTGGTCGCTGTGGCGTAGTGGTAGTGTGTTGGGCTGCTACGCAGAATGTCCGGGGTTCGAATCTCGGCACAGGCAAAATCAAAAAGTAGAAAAAAATAATTTTTCTACACGGCACCACCTCTTGGCAGGCAATGGCAAACCTACAAGAGTAAAAATTGCCATGTAAAGCTTTTCACTTCGCCGTTCGGATTCGGCATTAAACTGTAGGTCCCTTCCATTCATGTACAAATATAAAACGCACAACATGAGTGGATGCGAAAAAGCTCGGCCTAGGCCCTCCATGGGCTGTTATGCCACTAAAAGTAAAGTAAGTGACTTTACTTTACGCATGAGCGTACGGGAGACGAGCTTAGTCTCCTTGACGCTCATTCTTCATCCGAGCTACCACCACCGGAGGACACATCATCGTATCGTCTACGCTCGAACGACCGAGGCACGAGTCGTAGACGATACTCTGATACACTTCGCGATTTAGATCTTGTGGATCTAGATCGCGAAGCGTCCTGTATATGGAGCATCGTATGGTGGATGACAAATGCGACACCTTTGTTCACTGGTGCATTTTTCCATATCGTGGCATGGGGAAAGGCAGTTCGAACAATGTCGGTGCACCCGCAGAGCTTTTAGTCGATCAACAAGAATCATTGCGCGAAATTGGCCGCAGTCCTTTATGAGGTGCATACACTTACACAAGCGGCATTCAGCGCTTGCCCTCTGGATGCTCGGGATGTACTTCTCTTATACAGGCCCATATGCTTGACTGTAATAAAAGTTCTTGATGTTGATTGAGTGCCTTCTTCGATATATTGGGAAGAACTACAAGGTTAACTATCGGACGTGTAATAGTGCCAGGTTCAGTTCTAACATCGGCAACTCGAATTTTGGTATCTGAACCCGAACACTCGCCCTAATTGGGTTGTAAGTTATCTTCCTTGACAACAACAAGTTCGCCTACCTCTATATTCTTCTGGGGATACTTCCATTTGTAACGTTTATGAAGCTCTTTCAAATATTCAGATTTCCATCTTTGACAAAATTTTTGATTACTTAATCGCTTTAATTTTTTGCCATCGATTAATTATGGCTATCGGACTTAGATTAATTTCGGGTTCAACTATCGACAATAGGGGGGAACCAGTTAGAAAGTGACCGGGGGTCAATGGAGCGACATCATCGGGGTTTTCAGAAAACAGACTAATTGGTCTCGAGTTGAGGCACGCTTCTATGCGAGAATGCAATGTTGAGAATTCTTCAAACGTAAACTTCATACCTCCGGCAACTTTTCGGAAATGCATCTTGAAACTCTTGACCCCTGCTTCCCATATGCCATTCATGTGTGGTGCACCAGCAGGATTAAAATGCCATTCTACACTAGTGTAGCCAGGTTGATTCGGAATTAAATTCTTGGCTGGCTTTATGAATGCGGAGAAATCTTTTTTTAGTTCACGTGAAGCTCCTTCGAAATTAGTCCCATTATCAGAAAAAACCTTTTCGGGCAGCCTCTTCGAGATACAAACCGAGAAAAAGCCGCTAAAAAAGCTTGCGTTGAGAGATCACTGGTCGCCTCAAGATGTAATGCTTTGGTGGCAAAGCACACAAAAACACACACATAGCCTTTAGTTATAAGACAAGCTCGCCCAGTATAATTCTCAATATCGAAGGGGCCTGTGAAATCTACTCCGGTCGTTGTGAAGGGTCTGGAAATTGTTCTCTCAGGAGGCAATGCCGCCATAATTTGTGTTTGTTGTTTCTTCCTATTAATTACACAAATTTTGCAATTGTGAATTATGGATTTCACCAGAATTTTCGCTTTCGGTATCCAATACTTTGTCCTCAACACACGCAAGACTAGGTTTTCACCATGTAATGAGATCAAATGACTAAACCCAACTATTAATCTGAAAAATTGACAATCATAGGGCAAAATTATTGGATGCCGTTCATCATACGACAAAGTTGGTACCAAAGCTAATCGACCTCCTATTCGCATTATTCCTTTGGCATCGAGGAAGGGATTCAAATTTAACAAGGGTCTTTTACTAGCTAGTCCTCTTTTCGCTAGTAGCTCCATATAATCAGCACCAAAACACATCTTTTGAGACTGAACTATCAGACAACTCTTTACCAGTTCAATTTCCTCACTTAGGGTTTGATGTGAATTGTAACTATATTTTCTCTTATGCAATGGATGGTTCCGATGGTAGAATCGGAAAACAAAAACTAAGACACGTAGGGCTGTGGATCAAGATGAAAATCTATCCAAAATGTATTCGTAATCGACCGGGAAAAATGCCCTCTTACAGGTTTTGAAACCTGTAAGAAACCTATTCCGGAACATTTCGGCCATTGACTTTTGTCCTTGCTCAACCAAGATGGTTCATGCCACCGCATATCACTCTTGATTAGTTCTTCGACAGATTCAACATGACCCCAACTTTGAGTGCCTACCTTTTCTACTATTCTCGCTACTCGATTGGCTACAAATGTAGTCCATGAACACAGGGGTCTTTTTTAATAAGGCAAGACCAATTGTGGAATCAGTCCAAAATGTTAAGGTATAGTGGTCAACACTAAGTTGAGGTAATAGAAAATCTACCAGTTTGGCCAAAAGAACTGCACCACACAATTCTAATCTGGGAAGCGACACAGTTTTAACCGACGCTACTTTAGTTTTCGCAGAAAAGAGGTGAGTGTAGTAGTTGGAATCTATACTGACTCTAATGTAGAGGGCTGCGGCATATGCCTTTTGCGAAGCATCGCAGAAACCATGAAATTCAAACTTTACATATGGAGAGAACTTGATCCAGCGTGGTACCCTAACTTCATTTATTTGGGGATAATGCAACAAAAAAGTTTTGCAGTCCTGTAGAGTACGACCTTCTAGTGCATCATCCCAGTCTAACTTCTCTAGCCAAATTTGTTGCATTAGCATCTTTGCTACAATAAGAACTGGACCCTGCAGGATCAAATAACTTGGCTATTGTTGACAAAACTTCCCTCTTAGTGAAAGAATGCTGAATATGGCACGGCATGTTTAGGCCTGTAGCCATAATTTTAAGGTTCATTATGTTTAAGGTTATTTTTTGTAATCCTGGCAGCCCTTACCAGCTCGATTTCCCTTTCGTTAAGTTTGGAGAGGATAGCGGGGATATTTCGGCAATCTTTAGACATTTTATGTTTAAAGAATTTGATTACTACTAATCGAGAAGCCGAGAAGTAAAGACGTCCACCGCAGCAACCAACCCAACATTTAGAAGACCCGTTACCCGACGCCGCTACTCAAAGCATTAAGGAAAATCGAGGTGGAAAAGGTACGCCGCTAATATATTTTTAAAATAAATAAATCATTTTAGATCGTTCACTGCTGCTTTTCTTTTTTCCTACACGACTATTTTCAACTTCCCTCGAGATCCCCCCTCGTCCGGAGACGCAAAGCCCTCACCCCTTTACAGAAATAATATCAAAATCGTACGCTGAGACAGCACAGTAAATTTGATTGATTTTAGTCCGAAGGCCATCAAGTGGAAGTAAGTTAAAATCCCCTTTGTCCAGCAAATTAGAATTTGGAGAAATTTAAGAAATGGCAGAGGGCAAGTTGGTTTTGATATTTTTTGAGTCATCCTTGGTATTTGGATTAATGTGGATTACACACCGATTGTCTGTGGCGCTATTAAGCTTATCAAGTAAAAGAGTTACCATATGATGTGTGGATTATTTTATAAACTGTGTTGCCAACCAGTTTTGCACAAGTTATATGCAATGTTTGAAAGATTTTGAAATCTTAGTAGATTTTAATTCAACCGGTGTGACGGAGTAGATTTTAAAGTTTTCCGAAAAGCGTAGTAAATTTACTATGACCGTAATAAAGTCAGAACAGTTTCCAGCCAATTTCGCGAGTAACTAATTGCCACTTTATCGCTAATGATGTGCTCACTAGGTTAGATTAGGTCATTCAACCGACTCACGATGACTACATTACAAAATTAAAGTGCATTTGTTTAGTGGAAAATTAATTTGAAAAATATTAATAAATAAATTTAAAAAGGAATAAAAAATTTGTTACAAAAATTTTTAATTAACATATCATGTTTCAAACTCTATTCCCTTCTGATATTATATGTACAGTAAACCATGGGTAAGTACTTAAAAAGGAGAATTCTAATGGATATTCCCAGGCACTTAAGCGGGAATGACTCTTAAGAGAGAGTTAATTAACCAGGGTTTACTGTAGTATGGGCACGGTAGAAGAGCAGCCTCGGAAGATCAAGAGGAAGAAGAAGAAAAAGAAGAAATCCTCCAAAAATCTATTTGGTGTTACTGACCCCTACAGCGAGGGCTATACAAAATCAATTATACCGTCCAATTGCAAGGGCTGCAGAACAATAGTTGACGTATCAGTGATTGGCCACTGTATGGTGGCAAAACACGCCTTTAAGCTAAAATTAACTGATAATGAAAGATACGGAAATTGAGAAAATTTGTGGAACAGGATGCAAAGAGATGGTCATCTCCTTTGTTGCTGATACGCATCATCTTAAGTGCATGTGAAATAACGACTAATATAAAGTGGAGGTTTTGCGAGAAGTTTTAGATCACAGCAATTTTTTTGTCATTTATTTCTACTTAATTACTATAAAGCTTCTTTCCAACGGAGAATAAAACACCCTTGTAGACGGAGCGCTTTCTTCGGTGGATTTTTATACGCTTCACTATGTCAGTGTTGGCTTACAGGTCATACAGCTCATCGTTCCATCTTGTTCGATAAATGTCGTCCACGCATACTGGACCGTCGATCTTACGGAGTATCGACCGCTCCTAACAGCCTCTCATCATTGATGGTCAATGTCCACGTCTCGGCACCATATATTAGGACGGGAAGGAGGAGGGACTTATAGAGAGTCACGTTATAACACCTGTTCACCACTAGACCCACTCGACGAGACTCCCTTTCCAGATTGGAGAATGCTGCACTAACTGCTCGCGCGTTGGTGCCAATGATGTCAATATCATCAGAGTATGCTAGCAGCATGACACTCTTGTACAAAATAGTGCCAGAGATGTCGGTGTTAGCAGTTCGAATTATTTTCTCCAGTATAAGGTTAAAGAAGTCGCACGATAGGGAGTCACCTTATCTGAAACCTGTTTTGGTATCAAATGGAGCAGAGAGGTCTGTCCCAATTTTCACTACCCTGGTGGTGTTGATCAGTGTCATTTTGCAAAGACGAATGAGCTTTGCAGGGATACCAAAATCAGACATTGCGGCGTACAAGTGATCCCTAATCGTGCTGTCGAAGGCGGCTTTATAATCGACGAATAGATGATGGGTGTCGATCTGTTTTTCTCGGGTCTTTTGCAGGGTTTTGCGTAGTGTGAATATCTGTTTTTGTTGACGATGGGCTTCAGTCCGCACAGTACGCTCGATAGAACCTTATATGCAGTATCATTTATTTCTACCTATTTATAAATTATGGTAGGTCTATGCATAAATGCATTCTATTAACAACAAATGAAACACATATGTGGTACATACTCGTGCATCGTTTTTCGTAGCGTCCTTAGCTATGTAGATACTGGTGGCACGCGAAGCTGTTTACTAATTGCACCACAACAACAGCGACAAGAGACGTTTCTGAATTTTTTACTTGTTTCTGAAATATTTTGACACTGATTTTCCTTCTTGTTTTTGTTTGTATAGGTAAAAATACATAATAAATTGCCGCTGTTGCTTGTATCTTTTGCGTAGGAGAAGTGATTCTCTTTGTAATTTTTTTTTAATAAATGTCCATAGGACATGTTTTCTTAATCATCACTTACTTACATTTTGTTTCTTTTGTTACGCACTTCACTACTTGCATGAAATTCCGAAATTCGCTTTTTTCGTACTTAAGCGCATACACACATACATACCTATTCACCATATCTACTTATATTTTTGCAAACTGTATTCATCTATTCAAACATCCATAAACATATTGATATGGATGTGTATATGCATGTATTGTGAAGACCTAAATAAATAGGGTGCTACTCTCTCACAGCCTTTTACCATTAGCGTATTGCTACTGTAACTTCTTTTGTGTCGATTGCGTTTTATTTTGTTGAAAAGAAAAAATGCAAGAAATGCATTCACTTTTAACAATACACTGATGTCTGTCCGTCCGTCCGTATGTCTGTCTGTTTGTTGTGTGCATATACAATGTGCAGATGATGATGTTAATTCAAAATGTTGTATTTTTTTATTCTTTTGTTTGTGATCCTTTTTTCCTCTTACATTGTATGTAATTGTGCGTGTGTGGTTTAAACAATAGTTTGATTATTGAGCTTGTTGAAATTTTTTTGTACGCCTTCCCTGATAAAGTCAGCATGGCAAACACTAGTTCTGATACGATTATTGTTGTGGTTGCTGCTGGTTGTATATTATGGCAAATTGAATTTAATTTCAAAAAGATCCCATGTATACCGAAAAAAAAAATTAGTATTAGGTGTTCCAGTTCGTTTCATGAGTGGCTGTTTACACTGGCTCAGGCATGAAAGACACAGCGAGAGGCAGGTAAAAAAGTGTAAACAGCTACTATGAGTCAGTATGGGTTTTACATTTAATATCCCCATATTGAAATCGGTAGGATTATTTTATCAGTAGGAGAGTATGTAAAAAGGTTCTTTTAATGGTACAAGAGCCCATGGAGGACCTAAGCCGAGTTTTTCGCATCCATTCAAGTTGTGCGTGTTATATTTGTACATTCAAATCTCGGCAAAGGCAAAATCAAAACACTAGAAAAAGCGGCATCACCTCTTTGCAGGCAACGGCAACCATACAAGAGTAAAAATTGCCAAAGAAAAGCATTCTCTTCGCCGTTCGGATTCGGCATAAAACTGTAGGTCCAATCGATACGAAATGGATACGAAAAGCTCAGACTAGGCCCTCCATGGGCTGCTGTGCTATTAAAGAAGATAATGAAAAAGTCAAATCGAAAGCAGGTTTAAAATCAGAGCAAAAATTAGGTCAAATGCAGAACAATTTTCACCGCAAAACTGACACCAAATGGAGACCAATTTTAGACCAAATATTAAAAAACATAAATTTAGATCGAAAATCAGTTCAAATCTCAGATCACAACTTCGAAGTAAAAAACTAGAGATATAATATATTAAAAATATATTTAAAATTACAGGGTCCCAAAAGCTCAGATAAAATAATAAAATACATGCTTGTTTAGAAGGTACATACGAGTAATATTTGAAAATTAACTTTTGTAAAACTTGTAATAAAATTCACCCAGATGAAAACTTGTTATAAAAACTATAAACTTGCAGGTGCACATATATTTTTCAGAGACTTGACGAAACTTTTGTAAAAAACGTATGGAAAAATTGGCAAATCAACACACTGAAATGTATCTAATAAATTTTAATGAATTCGTTCGTAAAGCTTTAATGAACACATTCATTGATTTTGCCTACCATCCGTTTGCAGAATAATTATACTTGATATTTTCTTTTTTATTAAGTAGTACAGACGACCTCGATAGTCTAAGTAGTGGGACCTTTCTAACACGAAGGTTGCGGGTTCGGTTTCTGTCCGGGTCTGGTGGTTATTTTTTGTATCTGATCTGATCTGATTATAAATAAGTTTAAAAGTTCACATATATTTTTTTGAAACTTTAATGAACTTATTACAGGGCAATTAATAAGGGTATACAAAAGATTAGGACATAAAACAATTATTATAATTATAGGTAGAAACGAAAAAGATATCATACTGCATGAGGAAAAATATATTCAGCAGTTTCGAAGTAGCCACCCTTGGCACGAATACACAGCTTCGAATCCTTGGAAAAATTTTTGTCATATGGTGGCCATTCTTGAGATGTGATAAAATTAGTCAAATGAGCCCTGCACCAGTCTTGTGTCGTGGATCTGTACCACAGCCTTCAAAATTTCACGGCGGTGTACTTCTTGGTTGATTTTAACTAATTGTTCAACAAAACGCAAGGGTGTCTTGCTATGAGTAATTTTTCGATGTTGAAGGACGAATGATTGTCCTATTTTGACCACCTTCTGTTATTTTGACGTTTATGAGCTTGTTCAATAGTAAACAGCTTTTCATCTGTGAAGACTACTTTTTTCATCCAATTCCTGCGACCCGTCGTTAAAGTAGGAGTCGTCTTTGGAGTCGTACGCGCTTTTTTTCATCCGTAAGTAACTGGCCTTTCACGATTGATGCCAGTTTCGTAAGCAACTTTTCTCATGGAAACCGTTGAACCTTAAACCGTTTAACTGCACGAGAAACTAACGAACGAGCAAAGTGTTTGCCTAACTGGTGCATTGTTGTAATAGCTAACCAATTATTTGACCTCGTAAATAACTAACTGATATCTAGACCACACGATTACGTAGAATAATAAAAGAATGAAGAAAATTTAAGAAAAATTTTTTTTCTATAGCGCGAAGAAAGTTGTATGCACTTAATAATTGTCTTACTTACTTACTTAAGTGGCACTACAACCGATGATCGGTCTTGGCCGCTCTGGCACCAGTTGATAAGGCCAGGTGCAGTCAGGTTGCCCTGCACCTGGTCTTTCCAACGGAGATTAGGGCGTCCCCTTCTTCGTGTTCCTCCACCGTGGTTCGAATAAAACACCCTTCTAGCCGGAGCGCTTTCTTCCATTCGCTCAACATGACCCAGCCAGCGAAGCCGCTGGATTTGTACACGCTTGACTATGTCAGTGTCGGCGTACAGCTCATACATCTCATCGTTCCATCTTATTCGATACACTTCGTCCACGCATACTGGACCGTAGGTCTTACGGAGTATCTCCCTTTCGAACGCTCCTAACAGCCTCATGATTGATTGTAAATGTCCACGTCTCTGCGCCATACATTAGGACGGGAAGGATGAGGGACTTATAGAGCGTTATTTTCGTCGGTCGAGAGAGGGCTCTACTTCTCAATTGCCTACTGAGCCCGTAGTAACACCTGTTGGCAAGAGTTAATCTCCGCTTGATCTCAAGGCTGACATTATTGTTGGTGTTTATGCTGGATCCTAGATATACGAAATCCTTGACGACTTCAAAAGTATAATTGTCAACAGGGACATTTTGTCCAAGACGCCGTGACTCTTTGTTTGTTGACACAAGGTATTTCGTTTTGTCCTCGTTCACCACTCGATGAGACTCCCTTTCCAGGTTGGAGAATGCTGCATTGACTGCTCGAGCGTTTTGCCAATGATGTCAATATCATTAGTGTATGCTAGCAGCATGCCACTCTTGTAGAAGATAGTGCCAGAGATGTCGATGTTCGCAGCTCGAATTATTTTTTCCAGCATAAGGTTAAAGAAGTCGCACGATAGGAAGTCACCTTGTCTGAAACCTCTTTTGGTATAAAATGGCGCGGAGAGGTCTTTCCCATTTTTCACTGTGCTGGTGGTGTTGGTCAGTGTCATTTTGCAAAGACGAATGAGCTTTGCAGGGTTACCAAAATCAGACATTTCGGCGTACAAGTGATCCCTAATTGTGCTGTCAAAGCCGGCTTTATAATCGACGAATAGATGATGATTAATAATTGTCACCCTGTATATTAATTTTATGAGGTTTTTCATGGGATGTGTTTTAACATACTTTTCATTAATTTTGCATTGATTTTGTGAAAACTTTTGGTTCTGTGCACAAATTGGTGTACCGAATGTTAGTTTCGAAGGTCCAGAAACATGGACCTCTCTAAAAAATCTGGACCCGAGGGAAATACCTTAGTCTGCACAACAAAACACACACAAATTCGCTCAACTTGGCCAACCCAGAAAAATTCGGATTTTTTGTATGTATCCTTTCATTCCACATTAAAAACTCCATGCCCAGAAAGTACCGTCCAACTGTGTTATTGGCAAAAAAAATAAGCATTTAAACTATTGCTGAAAACTCAATTACATTTGCTTCATACCAGAGACTCAACATTTTTGCGTGTGTGTATAATCTGGCCGTATATTGAAACCATGAAAATCATAAAATCAAAGTAAACCGCACCAAAATATATAAAATTACAAAAGTTCTCGATTATATAAATACTTAGCTGACGAATTTTTTTTATACATATATTCTTCCTGAATACCAATAAGCTGCTGCTCCTGTTCTGGATTTTTTGTTTGTGTGTTTGTTTACCTGTGGCAATGTATTGTGGTCGGTCGGTATTTCTGTTGTGTTTGGATCCCGTATGTGAGTGTGTCTGTTTACATCCATTATTGATATAGGGGAGGAAACCGTCAAATTTGCTGTAAGGCGTACCTAACATTGTGTCAAGAAAATTTATTAATAAGCCAAAGATAAACGAATAAATACGAGTATAATATTGAGGTTAATAAGCGTGAAAATAGGTGAAAAATAAGAAATGAGCTCGCCCTCATTTGGGCTGGAGGGGAAGTACTGACTGACTTTCAAAAGGTTGTATACATATGTAAATTATTTCATGGACTTTAGGTGTAATAAGTAGGTAAAGCAACGGCAATGAAACGATAGCTTTCTCCTGATACTAGCAAATAATGAATTTATTTTTGTGATTTATATTGGATCATATAAACGCGGTTTTTCGTTACAAGATGATGTTGGTACCCACAGATCTGACAACAATAATCTTATTATGTCAAACACATGCTTGAAATCGTGCATTTCAGGCCACATTTTGTACACAGTACATTGATTTGAAATGAGTGAAATATCTGAAGAAATACGCTGTTTGATGCATTGTTACTATCTAAACCCATGCAAAAACATGCCGAAAATTTTGTGCGGTTTACGGTGAATATGATGTAAATGGGTGGTTTGCACGATTCCGTTCCGGAAATTTCGTTATCAAACATGCACATCGCTCTGGTCGGCCAGTCACTCAAAACGCTGATGAAATTTTGCAATTGCGATTTTTTCAATTGGAATGTGAAAATAAAATCTTTATTATCAGTATTAAAATAAGAATTTTCGTTTTTCTTTTAAGAATTTTCAAGCCTAACCGACTTTCATCAACGGAATGACTTGATTTGTTACCGCTTTTCTTTAATTTAGACAGTTTTTCCGCTGAGTGTACACATATTGAATATCTACCCTAGTATCAAAGTCTACTACACAATGCTCATTAGTTCGACTGTTCAAAAGTTGTCTTTTCTATGAAAAATTATTAAAGTTATTCATGTTATGACTAGGCTTACCAGCCGTCCTCATTTGTTAGAAAACGTCCTCCATCCTTCTCAAAATCCTGACAAGTCCTCCTAAAATACTAAATACACAAAACTACGATAATTTGAGAATTTTTGCATCGAAAATAGTGACAGGACATCGAAATACATATGTTTTGTCGTTAAAAATCTCAAGCACTCGATACCAAAACTCTACAACGTAAACAAGCTTGTTCTAGCTGAAAATCAGTTATTTAGTACTGGTTTTTCGCATAGAACCCGATTTTAAAGGTCACTTTATGTTAGCGCAAGTAATCAGAGACGTCCGCACGCTATTGTCGGTTGTCAGACTTGCCAGCTTTACGTCGTAAACAACGATATTAGTCTTCCGTAAACGCATGAGGTAAACAAACGGTTTCTTCATCCTTTCAGAAAGTCGAAATAGATGAGAGTGAAGTCGACAGAAGTCGTTCGTTATTGAGCGAGATGAGGAGTAAGTCGAGTAAAATCCGTGAGGGTCGTATCGAGGTCAAGGGAAAGCTGAAAACAAGTGCGCTACTTAATAAAGCAACACTACGAAACAGAATTTAAGGGAACGAAGAAATATGTATTTTTCTTCTGTAACCCCCATCATGTCATCGCTTTTTGAGAACATTCGGGTAAATATGTAAACGATGACGTACCACCCCGCGCATTTTAACTTTTAAAACATGTTTACTAACTTTTGCTCCAGAGCCCCCACAGGAATAACTTTAAGTTTAAATCGAAGCTCAGAAATGGATTTCTTGGCTTAAGAAACCCTGGTATACTAAATTTCAAGCAAATCTGTTAGTCCATATATGGGTCTCTAGTTCCCTTGGGAACACATTTTAGATAACAATTAAGAACAGAAATGTATTTCCTGGCTTAAATAACTCTGGAACACAACATTTGAACAAAATCGGTTGACCTTTTAGACTAAGAAAAAATTCAATTTTTCCCCGATTTTACTAACTTTTAATTCAGACACTCAGAAGATGATCAAAAATGTGTTCTTTGGCCCAAAAATCCTCGGTCAACAAAATCGGTCGAAATAGAGATAGCGCTCCAGTACATATGATGGAATTGAGCACATACTTAGATTTTGATGCGGTGATTGTAGATTTTTAAGAAAAGTGGGGTAATAGGGACCAAAACATAGTTTTTTTGGCACGCTATTATTGTAGAATCCTCAAGTGATCATCAAAAGTTGAGCTCTTTACAGGTAATTTGAAGTAGAATGTATCTACATATTTATTTCTTCGTTATCAGAGGATGGCTGCTAACAACTAACTCGGTTCTGGTGGGTACCTGGACGACGAGAATAGGCACTTCTTCGCTGCAGGAGAAATGGCAATGGTCTTCCAAACAGAGATCTTTGCTATTTTGAATGTAGCTTGCAGAATAATTGAATCGAAAACGGTTGGCGAGGAAAATGGTTAGGAGTCTTAGCTGTTGACGTTTTAATAAATTTAATAAGGGTTATTTCTAGAAGTATATCATTTGTCAGTAGAACTTCAAGTTAAACAGCCTTATTATACGCTGTTTTGAAGATACTGAATCTTTGATTAAAAATAAATGGAAATTATAAAAATTGTGCCCAAAAATTTATTGGCGCACTGCTCAAAAACCTTACGAGAAAACACATGCAATTCTGTAAATTATAAACATAAAAATTCTTAAAATATTTTGTAATCAATTGCCTTTCCCACCCATGAGGAGAGGAATTCCTCATACACACACTCTGGCACACACACACACACACACACACACATATATATATACACACACACATATATAAATCTACCCTTAACTGACCATTCAAGCGTTGGATTCGTTTTATGCTTTTTGAGTCCAGTGCAAAATACTACAAAGAGTTGAACAAAATTTCTTAGGTGGACAAAGTCTATAGGTATACCGTATGTCTGTCTGTTTGTCTCTATGTATGTATGTATGTAGGTATGTACATGCATGTGTCTGATCTCAAGCGCTCAATGATGATGGTTTGGCGATTATTTCAAGTCGTTCCTGTTTCATTTAATCCATTTTTTTTGTTCATTGCATATCCTTTTTGTTATTTATTTTAATTTCATTTTTATTTTTTTTTTTTTTTATTTTGAAATATGTAATAGGTAGGTATGCGAAGTTTAACTGCCAATGCGAATTACAACATGTTGCCTGACACGTTTTTGGGATTTCTGAAGGTTGTCACCAATTCTCGCACATATACTCCCCCAGTCTCTCATTTCACTTCATGCATGCATTCACCCAACAACCGCTACTGCCACTTGCCGTCACTTGCTTCTACCCGTTAGCATTCTCAACATCATCATCATTTTTACATACACACAAAACATACAATCATATAATGCGTTAGCTTCAAAGGCTGCGCTGGTTATGTCGATGGCTTTTTCAAATTCCTTTTGCGTGTGACAAAAAATTTCATGGAAATTTGATGTAGGTGACGAATCAGATTTTTCTGGATTGTGTGCGTACAATTTTAATTTATTTTGTTGGCGTTGCTCTTTCTCTTCATCAATGCACCAATGGAATTTTTTCCGCGCCCTTCCAGACAATACCAGTTCAGTTTTTAACTTAAATACTCGTACGTATGTATGTATGTAAATATATTTCAAGATAGATAAAAGTCCAATGTCTTGTCTTTTGTTTTGATCATCATCATTAGATTGAGAGTACAATTTTTGTACCTCGTCATCGTTTACTAAATTTATGGGGAAAATGTGTTTATGCGAATTCGTGTACCTGTCTCAATTTAACAGATATGTGAATGCTTACATGATGCCATTAAAAATGAAAGGCTTTAGCCGATTTAGTGAGGAGCTGCAAAGCTTTTGGACGCATTTTGATTAAAGGAACTTCGCTGATTCGGCTGATCCGTGAAGGTACAATTCGTCACGTAATTCACTCCGAAATTATGTGAAATTCATACAATTTAGGAGTGAATTACATGAGGATTGCTCGTTCACGATTCAGACAATTAGAACCCGTTCTTGCCTAAGATAGTCTAAGAATATCTATATATATAAAAATTAGGATGTGTTATGTGTGTGATGAATGATCTCGGAAACGGTTCCATTTTTTTCAAAAATTCAACTTTCATGTACATGCTTTTCTGACGGACATAGGCTATTTATCCGCCCACTGCAACGCCCACAAAAAGAGTAAAATGCATATAACTGTTGAGCCCCTCAACGCATTCACTTCAAATTGAAAACACATCCATAAAGAATGTATTATTATGTTATCACACCACAGCAACCCTGTCAGCTGCCATATTTTTTAACGAAATCATTTGTTTTGATACAATTTGCTTATCTTTCCAAAAGTGAGACAGTTTTTTTCTGACCCAAAGCGACCGTGCCATTTGCATTGAGTTTGGCTGATTTTGATCATTTAGTGCTATCGTTACTAAAATTGGAATCGATAACGGTTAGATGGTTTTTTTTTGTTTTATTAATTTCTTTTTGAAATTCCATTTATTACATAGTTGCTTTTCGTGCAATATGGTGCGACCACGATATAATCTTAGTAGGCGCTCACGTCATACAAGAGCAGTTACAGCTGCTCGAGCTGCAGAGACTGAAGAGCAGCACAATGAAAGAAATATACAAAATCGAGAACAAACTGAAAGGAGACGTGCAGCACAAAGACGTACAGCACAAGACGGTGTTCGGAATATTCAAAGAGCAAGGAATTTAAATGTTAAGCGAGCTGCGTTCAATTATGATTCGACGATTAATTTCACTTTACATCGAACTGTAGTTATTGGTGCTATGGATGACGTATGTAATCATTGCAAAGCGTACAAATTCAAAAATGAGCCACAAGGTTTATGTAGTGCTAATGGAAAAGTCAAATTACCTGCATTGGAGCCACCTCCAGAACCATTACGCTCATTGGTTTTAGGTGGTGCAGCTTAATTCAAGCCATTTCTTTTGGTAACATTCAGTCTTACAATTAATGTTTCCAAATGACTTCATTCGGTGCAACGAATTTTATTCGTGACAATTTTGTGACCACATTCAGGTAATTTGCATGAACAACATGGAAACATGCTATTGGTCTCGAAATTAAAATGAATTTGACAATTATGAAAATGATTTTCACAACAACGTTTTTCCCGCTTCTAATTGTTTTCTGATTCAGAGTATCAGTTTTTACAAATTTATTTCCTTGGTAATTCTGATCAGCAAGTTGATCATCGATGTTCAATTAGTTCAAATTTGAACTATTTCAAATTTGATTTCGCTCATTCATAAAATGAGCGAAATCACATTTTGTGTTATCGGCTGTTGTATCATCAGTTTATGGTCGATATGTACGCTAAGATCGAAACCGAAAGGTTACTCTTCATCCGATTTAATCAAAAGAAAAAGAGTACATTCATCTAAGAGATGCGATAAACAATGGCAATAACGTGAATGATTTGGGAAAAATTATTATTTTGCCGAATATGCGCAATATATATATATATATATTAAGTACTTACGTTAGACATTACGGCCGTCCTGATTTGTTTGTAACTTTCACCTATAACCCTCAATGGGATGGCATCAAAAGCCATTTGTTTGAAGGCCAATCACCAACCGATCGCCATGACATCACGGCGCGTGTGTCCAAACAAAAAGTAAAAGCACTCATGAATTTCATTGTAAAAGCAGAAGTGTTTGGTGATGTGCGCTGCTGGATGTACTCAATTGAGTGGCAGAAACGTGGATTGCCCCATACACACATTCTCATTTGGTTAGTCAACAAAATTACACCAGATGAAATTGACAACGTAATTTCGGCAGAAATTGCCTAAACCGTTACCGGTAATGATGGTTATCCATTGTACCGTCGTCGTGCAACTAATGGCAACGGTAGGTCAAAAACAATAACAATAAGAAATGAACAGATTGAAGTTGATAACCGCTGGATTGTGCCGTATTCGCCGTAGTTATCAAAAGTATTTAAAGCTCATATAAATGTTGAGCACTGCAATTCGGTCAGATCGATCAAGTACATTTGCAAGTATGTGAACAAAGGCAGCGATATGGCCGTGTTTGGAGTTGCTGATCCAAATAGAAATGATGCAACTCATCAGTATCAAATGGGCCGCAAATGCCAACACATACATATCAGTAGTAACGAGGCGATGTGGCGCATTTTTTTATTTTCGATACATGGACGTTACCCAACCGTGCAGCATTTAGCTGTTCATCTTGAAAACGGACAGCGTGTGTATTTTACGTCGGAGAATGCAGCACAAAGAGCGAAAACGACATTGAAAGCATTTTTCAAGTTGTGTCAAACTGATGAATTTGCTAAAACGTTATTGTATGCAGAAGTAACAACGTATTTTACATGGAATTCAACAAAAAAAAAAAAGAATTTCAACGTAGTAAGCGCGGGAATCGAGTTGATGGCCATGTAAATCTGTTTTCAACTGATTCTTTAGGACGAATTTATAGTGTTCATCCTAATAATGCTGAATGCTTTTATTTACGACTTTTATTGATCAATGTTCGTGGACCAATATCATTTCAGCAGTTAAGAACAGTTGATGGACATGTTTGTACAACATATCGTGAAGCATGTCAAAGTTTAGATCTATTGGAACATGATACGCATTGGGATGACACATTAGCAGATGCATCAGTATCTGGCCATCCGTCACACCTTCTTCAATCAAGGTGTAGTGGTTTAGTAAGTTCCATGCTTTACCAGCCATATTTCCCGATCCGATAAAGAGATTAACGCCCTCATTTTCGATGAATAGATGCAGTGATGGCAGGCAGTAATGCTTCCATAGCGGGGGTCGGCATCCTTCTCATCGGGCATGTGATGCCAACACATACGTGATGCTGTAAGCTTCCCAGGAATCGTTTCAAGCAACTCGTTCTCGGCCACCATGTTATAGCTTCATACACTAGGTATTGTCTAACAATGCGTAAGTATTATCAATGACCCATCTTGGGGCTTAAGCTCCAAGTCCACCCAAACATTCTACGGCATTGTCACATTATTTTTACGGCTTTCGCCGCCCTGGCTTAGTAAACAAAACTTTGGGGCCACTTCGGTGGTCTAGTCAATGTGTACTAGACTGGAGTTCTAGTAGTCTCAGGATCGATTCTCACATAATAGGAATAGTAATCAACGAAGTGTTACCCCTCCTAAACTTCTTACTTTCTTTGAGGAACCTAAGAATTTTAGGTAGAGGAAGAGAATTAGTAACACTCAGAAATTATGTTCTCTGTAGTGTCACCTCAAGGACATGCTGGATCATTAATGAGAGAAATGCTTTCCCCGATGGGAAATCGGATGTGTCACAGGAGCTTGCAGTAAAACACCGCAAGTTGGCAGGGAAAAGATACTTCATTTTCCACCCCTGGATGAAGACCTGAAGTATACAACAGCGAAAACAGCCATACGATTAAGGGAATCGCAGTTTTTAAGCATAACACTGGCAATTTGTTATAAGTTGGTAGTTTTGCCATTGCCTACCAAGCGGTGTATTTTTACACTTTTGTTTATTTCTCATTCACTTCATATCGGTAACAAAATATGAAGTTTATGAGAAATAAGTACCAGACCAAGAGGGGGATCGAATCCCCAACCACACGGGTGTAAGGCTATTTCTCTCTTATTGGTCGATAAGACGCAATAATTTTTTCCGGGCTTGTTGAATTTAGGATCATCACAATTTCGGGAACGCACTTCCAAAAAAGAAATGAAAGCAAAAACATGGAAAATTTAAGCAGATTTTTAGGTGTGTAAATATTTAAATTTAATTTATATTTTATGTTAATGATATGACGTGAATATGTTGTAGAGGTGATAGCAATCAGTTTCCACTGTTAACTGTTCACTCCTCCGTTCTGTTTGAGCGTAAATTGAGCGAATATTGCGTATTATGTATACTTTGTATGTAAATATGTAGTATTTATGTATGTATGTATAACAATCGTGTACATATGTATACCAATCGTTACTAATCTTCCTCAGCACTGAACAATTTTCAGTAACCCAACGATTGCATGCAACACGCGCGACGTATTACGTACCGGATACGGAAATATTATTTTAAATAAGTGTAGTGCATCATGAAAATCGCAGGCCAGGCCAAGACTACTAGCAAGTAGAAACGGCGGCGTGCGTACTTCGGAACTGAACCGGAAGGATGGCAAAACAGGAAAGAAACTAAAGTGTGCAATATTTGAAGGCATACGCTCAAATAACTTTTTCTTTCTTTTCCGTTTGCGTTTTTTAATACCTACATATTTGTATTGCAACCATTATAAATCCTACATACATACATACTCGTACACGCACATGTAAATAAAGAAATAACTGCTTAATGAATTTATTACCGGCACACCGATCGAAAATTAGGTAGTTGTGAACATCAAACGGGTGGAAAAAAATAGTTCATGCGATTGATACATTGGGTTATTGGGAGTCTAGCAGTATAAAGCATTTGCCGATTGCTAGCACTCCTCGAAAGATGGATGGTGTGAAAAATTTTAGTTTCGAAAAACAAGATTTCAAATGAAAAAACATCAAAAAATATTAGGAATTGCATCATTAGATGTTCAAAAACGGATTCACAATAAAACTAAATATGTATGTGTGTGAAATTAACTCTAGCGTTGACTGGAGTCGTTTGTATATCGGGAATTTTTCACTCGTTAGAAGGGTCTCAGTGAAGTCTATTGCTTTGTATCGCAAACGTTTCCATATTTAAGAAAATAACGCTTTTCATTGCATCTAACATTTTGCCAGACTAACGAAAAGCGGTTTATGGCGCTTGACTCTCAATGACCCAATGTATTAACCTCGGGGGCTAAACTCGTACTATAAGCAGATCGGATATTTATATGAACGAGGAAAATCCAAAGTATGCGCACTAAATATGCACGGAAACCTAATAAAATATCCTCGAAAAACGTAAAAAAATGCACATAAAATGTTTCATTTTTATAAGAATAGCATAACAAAAATCCGTAGGCACATACTCGTAGATACGAGTATGTATAAAATTGATACGAATTATCAATGTATATTCAATCATCGTCTTATAGGAAATTAAGCGGTATAACATTTGAAATTTGAACTAGTTGTTATTTTGAGTGTGGCAATGTCATTCGTATTAAATCTTTTTTATTTTTTTTATTGATACATTCAACACACAGGGTGTACCCCTATGAATGCAGAGCATTGTGTTGAATGGGAGAAAGAAGGAGGGAGAATGAGAGAGAGAATGCAATGCACAGGCCACCGATAAAGAGATAGGCAGCCATTGTGGTTATGCCTTTACCACAATGAACTTCAGTTTATCAGTGTCGACTATGACCACATGTAGCGCCAAAGGCCAAGCTTTTCGCATCCACTCATGTTGTGCGTGTTATATTTGCACATGAATGGAAGGGACCTACAGTTTTATGCCGAATCCGAACGGCGAAGTAAAAAGCTTTTCATAGGCAATTTTTACTCTTGTAGGTTTGTCATTGCCTGCCAAGAGGTGGTGCCGTGTTGTTGTTGTTTTTTATTTTTATTTTTTAATTTTCTTTTATTCTTTTTCTAATATTTTTTTATTTTTATACTCCGCGTAAAATCCCATGCATTGCCGCTACGCTACAGCGACCACCTATGACGGAAAGTTAGTTTTAAATTTTACTGTTAACGAAAAGGGTTGGGAAATACTAAAAATGTATTTGCAAAATGATGAATTTTCTACTGAAAATGTAAAAAAATTACGTTCAAAATTTAGTAGAAGAGCAGCGTAATTTGTGAATCAATTTGTAAAACGTGTGCGTGAAACTTAATCTTTATTTGATAAAACAACATGTTCTCGTACTCGTACACACGCACAACCGAAAAAGTTGCTGCTGTTGCTCAGAGGAAGGAATATGCGTTACAGTGAATGGTGTGCGCTACCGCACAATGATAATTGATTTTTTGTACTTTATTTTAGAAGATATGAACATAGACAACATTTGGTTCCTACAGGATGGCAGTAATCGATCTTTTGCGTGAGAGTGTTAAGCTAACCATCCAGCAACGATTGAGGCTCTTAAGGACGAAATTGGTTCAGCCATCGGCCAAGTACAGCTCCATACAATTGAAAATGTACTGGAAAATTGGGTTGATGCAAGGCCAGCTGAAGGATTGTACTTCTGAGTAATAAAAACTACATTGAAAAAAAATTACTCGTTTCTTATTTACACCAAAATCAAATTTAAATTTATAAGTGGTCCACTTATAATTTGCTTCAACAAATCTTCTGCAAATGTCAATGGAGAAGGTATAGTTGCATCTAAAATTTCGTCAAGAAAGAAAAAGAAATTAGCAAAAAATGTAGATTCAGATTTTCAGCTGCAGCGGTGTCAAATCAGCGGCATCGATAATTGTTATGAAAAAAGAAAAAATTTTTAAAATTTATTTATTTACATAAGCATTTATTTCCAAAATATACGCTCTGTTTATAAGCACTATCTACCAGCGTTGCCAGATGAAGTTAGTCGAGTTCCCAAAATTCCTTAAATTTTGAAAAAAATTTCCCAATAAATAAAAATTAAAGTACTTATGTATATTTATTAAAAAAAAAGTAAATTCAATATAATACATGCAACCAATAAAAAAAATAAAAGCGAACTTATTTACAAATGTTCACTGACAGACATTTGAAGAAAATTGTTCATAATAAGAGTTAAAATCGCGTTATTTTAAAGGATATTTTTTCAATTATTTTGAAGGACAATATTAAAAAATAGTGAGTTAAAAGAAAATCACTAGATTTTAGCTAAAATAAAATTATTGAAGAAAATTTAAATTTTTTAAGATGAATTGCTGAAAATTAAATAAAAATAAAAGTTATTGAAAGTTTCCGGGCCTCCCCATCATCCAACACTTTTTTAATCTGCAAAAATTTAATATTAAAATTTTGTTTATATTTTTCAAGTGACTAAACATTAATAAACACAGCATTTATTTACCGATTTGGTTCGATGGCTTGGTGCAGAATCGTTCTAGAAAACAAACTCATTCCTGTGAGATAAGTGCTTCCCAAGGGCTGGTCCCTAATAATTTGTCTATATTTTCAGCAGTCATTGTTCCTTGAAAATATGGCATAAAGGACCCCGGTAAAGTAGGAAAAACAGCCCCACAGTTCACTGTAAGCACTAAACAGTTATTCTTGTATCTTTCACCATCTGAACGAAGAAGATACGGAAGACTATCTGCTCATAACAAATTGAATTTGCTTTCGTCGAACCATATGTATAAATTTTCTTCTGCCCAGTATCGATATTTTTTGCCCCACGCTGTTTGCTTTCATCCGCTTTTTAGACAGTCGTCTTCCATAGTTCCGAGACATTCTACACAAAATTTTGGCACTTATTATTATCATGATTAAGTATTGGTACTGCACTTTTTAATCCATCCTTCAAATCTATTTTTCGTATTACGTCGTCTGTCCAGGTGTTAGTCTTCCGGGGTCTTCCTGACCCTTTCGTATTTGCGAACGGGTCCAAATAATTTTTTTTTCTTTATGTGCCTTACAATAGTTGAATGTGATCATCTCACTTTATGTGCTATGTGACTATAAGGAACTCCCTTCTTTTCTTATTCGAAATTGCTGCAGAGTTGCCAATGGTGCAGATTTTATGATCACCAGTGTATAGGTACACAACTTTCTTCTCTTTTCGTGCTTTGACATAACCGGCACTTTAAATTTTATTTATTTATAAATATACTACTGTGGGCAAAAGTTAGTAAGACTTTTTAATTTAAATTTCGCGCGGAAACCCATTCATCAAAATATTATTTTTTTAAGGTTGGTATGACTGTCGGTGACATCTGTGCCAAATATCACATCAAAATAATTATTAGTGTTTAGTATACGCTTGCCTTTCTGAAGTACCAAAAGTGCATTCGGCGATTTTCACAATGAGTGAAATTATACAACAAAGAAGTTCCATTAAATTTTGTGTGCGGAATCAAATTTCTGGTGCCGAAACGTTCAGAATGTTACTAAAGGCCTTCGGTGATAATTGTATGTCGCGAGCAAGTGATTGGTACAAATTGTTCAAAGATGGTCGAGAACGCGTTGACGACGAACCACGTCCAGGACGGCCATCAACATCAACTGATGATCAACACGTCAATAAAATCAAGGAACTGGTGCTCGAGAATCGACGATTAACAGTCAGAGACCTTACTGGCATCGTTGAAATATCGAAAGGATCAGTGAAAACCATTTTAAAACATCATTTGGGCCTAAGAAGAGTGAATGCACGATTGGTTCCAAAATCACTGCATTGGTTTTACGAGACCATTTTGCCAAAAATTCGACTGATATCGTTCCGCAACCACCCTATTCGCCTGACTTAGCACCGTGTGACTTTTGGCTATTTTCTAAACTCAAGAAACCGCTTCGTGGACACCGTTTTGAGTCAATTAAAGACATTAAACATGAATCGCTAAGCGCATTGAAGGCTATTCCGGAAATTGACTTTAACAACTGTTTCGAGAATTGGAAAAAACGTTGGCACAAGTATATTGGGGCCGTGGGGGATTACTTTGAAGGGGACGAAATAGATTTGGAAGAATGAATAAAAAAATTTGAAATTATGAACAAAGTCTTACTAACTTTTGTATTTCTTACAGGAAAGCCGAAGTAGGTATTCCGGAAATCACTCAACTTCTATTTGTCATTATATATATTTATACATACATATATGTAATATCTTAGGTTAAGTCGGAAAACTAAATTCTAAACTAATCGAAAAACTAATATCGAATTTCTTTAGAGCACAAAAGTTGCATATTTGCATCTTAATTAACAAAATAAAATAAAAAAAAATACACGTTGATCTTTAGTTAGCGCAAAGGGCCTAACAAATTTGGGAAAAATTACAAAAATCACCAAAAATTTACCATTACGTTAAAATTTAGGGTTAAAACGGAGGGCCGACCACTATTAGTTTTCAATTGTTTTTCAATCCAACATACACCCTCCATCTCAAACCCTTAAAGGTGCCGCCTTAAAAAAATTTACTTGTGTAAATCCGACCCCCCTTAATTTTCCTCCTTTAATATTTTTTCCGAATGTACTTGCCCTCATCTCCAACCCTTAAGGCAGTTCCCATACAAAAACAGTAAATACAGGGAAAATTAATGGAGGTTGGTGTTACATTTTGACGCTCTAGATATTAGATACATAGATCGAGAACAGAGTTAATTTTTAAGTCAAGCTCTCTCCTGTTCAGTTTTTTTAAAGGTTTTTTTGCGGTTAAACCATTTAGGTTAAGACCGAAAAACGTGTTCCCTAACGTTTTTATCTAGTCCTAGCTAGTAGCCCTACAATGTCTAACGAAGGTGTTCCAAAGACTCCTTTTTGCATAGTTCGTTTTCCACCGAACCAAGTTTTAGGAATGATTTTGCAAAAAGCAATGCCCAGGAACTACGCCAATCAGTAAACTGCATTCTTTTCGAAAAAGTGTGAGTAAAAGTTTAATTTTATAAAATGAAAGTGTTAGGGGCCAAAAAATTTTGATATATTACGGGAGGAGTTTAGGATACTCCATCTTCTATTATAGATCGGAACAGAGTGATAGTGAGATATTACAGGATTCTAAGACTAACTCAAGACTCAAGACTTCTTCTTCTTTATGCCGAATCCGAACGGCGAAGTGAAAGGCTTTTCATATATCGGTAATTTTTACTCATGTAGGTTTGCCATTGCCTGCCAAGAGGTGGTGCCGTGTAGAAAAATAGTTTTCCCTACTTTTTGATTTTGCCTGTGCCAAGTTTTAAAACTTGGACACTCATCGAAGCAGGCCAAAACACTACCAGTCACGTCGACCACCGGCTGATATTCTGATATTTTATGTACCTATTTATTAATGGTCAAAGATTGCAGGATTCAAATGTTGCGAAAAGAGTCTTCCTTCCCCTTCAAAAAATAGTTAAGTTTAGTTGAGTTTTAAACGACCCTTATTGTCTAGTCGATAGCGTACCGTCTTGGTTGGGCGGTTAATTATCATTCTTAACCTTATTCCATTCCTACCGTATTGTCCAGGAAGTAAAAGGTGTTGCTGACGATTTCTCGGTGAACAGCTGCAGGCTTCGAGTGTCAAAATAGGGACAATCACTGACAGGTATTCGTTGATGTCTTCGCATGTGTAATTTGTTGTTTTTTGTACCTGTTGGTAGGCAAGTGTAATCGTCTGCGTAGGATACTAGCAGTGGTGGCACTGACAGCTTGGGGATGTAGTAATTGAACAGTGGCGTGAAAGCGTGTACGATGGCAACGGCGGCATCAATAGCAACGGCTGCTGGGGTTTTTAAGCGGAAAGTATTATAAACTATTTCCGGGCCAGTATGCATTAATGGAGAATGAAATTCAACGACGAATTGTACCAGCTGTATTGCGACGTGCCCATGATCAACATCATTAGGTGTAATCGCTTGCGATGATTAGGACATGTGCATAGAACGCAGGAGAACTGCTCAGCGCGAAGAGATTTATTCATTGATCCTATGGGCGCAAATATCGAGGCAGAACAAAACTTAGGTGGATTCGAAATCCCGTCCATTTTTTTACAAAAATCATTTAATTTCAATATTTTATATGATACATTTTCTTTACACATCCATCAATACTTTGATGACTAAGCTTTATTTTCGAAAATAAGGGACCCTTAATCTTGTGATCTTACGCTTTTTTGGCTTATTCACGTACAATGGTTTTCTTCAGCGCTTCTATACTGGCATATTTTTAGTCCTCACCTTGCTCTCCAAAATGGCCCAGATGGAATAGTCCATTGGATTTGCATCTGGCGAATTCGAAAGATATTTTGTGGACGAAATGAAGTGTGGAGCATGGTTTTTTAACCATTCTTGGTTCACACGAGCTTTATGAGACGGTGCTGAGTCTTGTTGGAACGTCCATAGTGTACGACCGAAATGTTTGCATGCCCACGGCTTTAAAGCTGCTTCCAAAACATTTTCCGGATAATAAGTCGCATTGACTTTGACACCAGGCTCGATGAAAACGATTGGACAGCATCCATCGGCGGTCACAGCTGCCCATGCCATTACTTGAGATGGAAAATTACTTCGGGTGGCCGTTCGTAGGCTGAAATTTTCGTAAATGCGTTCAGTTAAGTAAACACGATAATTTTGAGAGTTTATAAACTGCTCAATAGGGAAATTTTTCCCATCAGATAACACAATGTTTGGAAATTCGCCACGTTCGTGCAAGCTTAACAACTCCTTTTCTCTTTCGAGTCTAACTTTTTTTGCTTTGGTGTAAGATCATGTGCCTTTGGGAACTTGTAAGGCTTTACCTTGAGCTCATTTTGGAATACTCGTCGGATGCCTCGCTGGGATATTTTCAGTTCTTTGGCCATTTGATTACCACTAAGACGTGGATTTCGTTCAAGGCGAGCCTTCACTTTCCGAACCATTTCAGCTGATGTTGCTGTTTTTTTTTCGTTGACCACCATAGCGTTTGGCAATACTGACAGTAGGTACTTATTTATTGATTTGAATTGAATTGTTATTATGTAATATTCTGAGTAACTACATTGTGCAATTCTTATATAATATATACTCATATGTACATAGTATCTAAGTACTACTAGGAACATTTTTTTACTAAAACCTAAATATGTAGTGAAATTGATTGTCTAATGTGAATAGGTAATGTGAAATAAAACGAGTGATGGAAATAAAAAAATGTGTTAATGATTTAAAACCGCTGGATATTGTATCGTGCAGTGCGAACGGCGTTACTGACAAACGGTGGCGGTGGTGCTTGGTGCTTCAAGACCAACAACTACATAATGGAGTGTGCTATGATGTGGTAGCATGTGAACCATTCTGTGCTGCGCGCCCTGGCAACCGCTTGTAGAATTTTTGCAAATTGCTTACAATTATACTTATGGTCAGAGGCGTAGCCAGGTCGGGTGACACCCGGGGCGGCCCTAAATGGTGTCACCCTATGTTACCCCTCCCCCCTCTTCTTTTGAAATAATTATACTACTTATGTGTAGGTACGTACGATTATTTTTTATTTAAAAGTAATTCCTAAAGATGAGTGAACTTAATTTAATACGTACCATCACAAAATAGTTAGAACCTCTACGAGTATGAGACCTATAAGGGAAATTTTTATTTACAGCATGTTCTTCTTAAAGATCTTGGAAGATATTTGTTTGCATACAACTTTTTTTTTAAATTACTATTTAATTGCTGTTGTAGGAAATTGATGTATCTACTTATGTGAGTACATATTTAAAGTACCAAATTTACATTGCAATATATAAAGCTTAAAAAAGTTATTTAAAAATTTTACATTTTTTCGCAGCAAATTCTGAAATAACATTGCCGAAATCTTATTTGCTAGAAAATTCGTTTTCTATTGATAAAATGGCTTATCCTAGATTGACACATAGTTGAGCGTAAATATAATATAATTAGATTTAACTTTGAAAAACTTCTTTCACATGAAGCCTCAGAGACACAAGAACAAAGTTAAGAACAATTGAAGAGCTAAAGATACGTTTGAAACAGACTGTATAAAGTCCCATTCCGCAAAAAAAGTTAGAATATCACGCGTAGTCCATTTACTTGCGACTTTAAATTTAATGTTTGCTGCCTTGATTTTTCTACGAAGTCTTTGTACTTCTACTTTACGTTCTTCTTCTACAACTTCATCGTACTGCGACGCCAACTTTTTTGGATTTATATTCAGTTCTTCATCCGTGCAAAACAGCAAGTCATTTGTTTTCACAATTTGAAAGATATCGGCTATATCATTGAATGCCATGGTTCGAGACTTTAGTTCTGTCGAGAAACGATCGATGCATTCAAGCATCGTCCTCTTGTTTTCTTCTTTAGCAGTTAAACCAATATGTCGTTCCGTTTGACCCGGCATTCTTTTCTTGTACCTTATGCGCCGGCTGATGCTTATTCCGAGCTTTGTGCAAATAATAATACTAGCCTTCTTAAATGCACCTTCCACTAAACATTCCCGCTTTTCTTGTTAAAAGAGAGGGCATTCGATTTCGCTATTACTTTATCGACAGTTAGTCCTGGAGTTTGCAAATATTTTTATGTAGCATTCCACTTCCATCCACACATCGTGCAAAAAACAAATGAAAGTATAATTTTAGACATTTACACCTGCTTAGGTAATTATATAGGGGGAGCGGACCGCTCCTCGCCCCCTGGCTACGCCACTGCTTATGGTTATGATATCTACACATACATATTTCAAAAAATTTAGATATACACACACACACTCACAAATATACCTATTATGCATGAATATATGTACATACATATTGTACTTATAATATATATATTCCTGAACTGAAGTGTTGATCATTTAGTGGGCCACAGCAGAACGATGCGACCGAGATTAAAGGGTTACAAAGCAATTACAATGTGAGAGTATATTTTATGGTATACTCGTATATGTAAATATGTAATATTCCCAAAGGCGATATTATGAGAAACATGTGAAAAATCTTATGATTCAACAATAAAATAATGTTTTTATTGACTTCTATTTTCAGCTAAGTATTACAGACGATGCTGAAATATCGTAAGTAGTTTGTTTTGTCACTAACTTGTATATACATATGCATGTGCGAAAGTATCGCATTTACAGAGCAATTACAGTAATCCTTGCTTAATTTCATCGATGAAAATGTTTAAATTATCCGGAGTATGCAATTAACCGAGTAATTTGATAACATTTGTTTTTTTCAGCCTAATCACTATACCTACACTGAAGAGGGTCCCACTGTTGCCTATACAGTAATCACGTTTAATTCAATCACGGTTTATTGCTTTTCCCGTTTCAATGCAGTTAATGCGGGGATTACAGCACCGCTTTACGGTGTAATGGTTTGGTGGACGCGAAAAGTAGGTACATTCTATATTTAAGTTTTTGGGGTGTCCATGCATATCTACTTTTAAAAAATTTTTACTTTATTTTTCTAGGGATTTTATTATTTTTTTTCATTATTTATTAACTTTTGCCCGGCGCCACTTTAGGTATAATTTTTATATCACAATTAAGGCCAAAACTATGTTACTTACTTACTTTACTTTTAATGGCACAACAGCCCATGGAGGGCCTAGGCCGAACTTTTCGCATCCACTCATGTTGTGCGTGTTATATTTGTACATGAATGGAAGGGACCTACAGTTTAATGTAGAATCCGAACGGATAGGCAAATTTTACTCTTGTAGGTTTGCCATTGCCTGCCAAGAGGTGGTGCCGAGTAGAAAAATTATTTTTTCTATTTTTTGATTTTGCCTGTGCCGAGATTCGAACCCCGGACACTCTGCGTATCACTCCAACACACTACCACTACGCCACAGCGACCACTTCCAATGACGCAATGTATCAATTGCGGGGCAAAAACATTAATCTCTTTTTTTTGCAAAATATGTACTATGTATAGTTTTGCACTCAAAATAAAAAGTCACTAATGTACTTAGTTTGTAATATACTAAGATTTGTAAAACAACTTCAGCTCTCGTCGCTTCAGTGTGAAATAATAAGGTGCGAAAGGGAGCAAATGACAATTGTTTCCGCGGCGACAGCAACTGGTGGTGACAATGTGAAACGGCTTGATACCAATTTGGAAACAATATATGTAGGTGGAATATTCTTAATAATGTCTATTTGAAAATGCTGTGAATCTCGTATACATTTTTAACAAGTAAAATGTTAAAGATTTTCATATTTTCAGAGTGCTGCAATAACTATGTTTAGTACTACAATATAGTTTACCAAATAACACGCGCCCGCCACTGCAACAACGTGTGCGTCCATAGAAATACAAACCCATACATACTCAAGTAAATGGATAGATGACTTGCCTGTTGTTGCGGGCAGCAGCCGCCAGCGGTCTTTTTTGTCGTTCCTTTTTTTTTTTTTTGCTTTGGGCTGGCTATTATATTGCAGCATTGTGTGCTAAGTTGAGCATTACACGGGCGTACTTGTATACTAACATACATACAGACATACATACATACACACAAACTAGTATTCGAGTATGCACCTTTGTTCAACCAACAACTATGTAGTACATTCTCTTATTCCAAGCTATCGCCGCATCTATTGTAAGACGGCGTATCTACGACTATGTCAAATGCACAATACCTAGATGTATGGCATTCCCTGGCAACTTATACTCCCACCCCACCCCGACCCGCCCCGCCCCCAACCGCTGCTGAACCTTTTAATCTGCGCTGATGTTGATGCTGATGAAGTGCACAAAATACAGATTTAAACGCCTGCTTCCCTGTGTGCAGTATGCAGCAATACCAAGTGTCGTTAGCCACTTAAACGTTAGCGTTTCATATCGTTTCGATTTCAGCGCCGTTCAGTTTATAGTAAAAGTAAAGTGGTGGTAGACGTTGAGATTTTGTAATTGAGACGGCGTTGTTATTGACATTAACGATAAAAATTTCATAATTTTTGTTATTGCCGTTCGTTGTTGTTGTCGTTGTCGCCGCTTTCAGCAGAACATTTCAATTATTACGCAAACAACAATCAATTTAATACATAAAAAAATAAGGAACAGATATACATGACTACATACATACATACATATTTATATGAATGTTGTACCTAGGGGAAACGGAAAACTGCCAGTAGAAATGTGCAGTACGGCTTTATTATGTTTGTTGCTTACTGCTCTTGTTGTATGATTTTTATCATCAAATGGTTTTGACACCACTGATTATGCAGAATAGAATACCAATTAATAATTTGTCAGATTGTACATGAATGAACATATTGTCAAATTTCACAGCAACTCGAACATGTTAAAATTTTTTTGTACGAAACAGTGAATAGTGAAAATGTGTTTTGTAAATAATTTTGGATGAGTCATTCAATAGTTGAAAATATGTATAAGATGCTCATGTAGCAATGCCCCACTTAAAGAATTCCACATCGGAATTATCGCAAAGAATAACCAACTTGACAGCCAAAGCACCAGCCAAGTCAATTCACTAAAATAAAATTCATTCGTAACATACAAGTATATTTAGGCTGGGTCGTTTTGGTATAGGGGAAAACAAATTGTTCGATTTCTTTCGGGCTCAAACTAATGATACTCAAAGCAAGGAAGGCGTCCCATATTAGGCCAGAGGACTTCAGATTAGTCTGCCCTCCTTTCCTAGCACTGGAAAGGATTCTTGCTTTTCATACGATTATCAAGAGCGCTATCAATCCCACTTATATTCAGATCACAGCATGTCTTCACTAAAGGGAAGTCTGCGGAAAGAATACGTACACGCACTCATTGAAGAGATTCAGAAATCACTCTCATATAACGAGTACACGCAGCACTGGCACTCCTTGACATCGACCGGGCATTGAACAATGCTTTCTTTGACGCTGTCATTACAGCTTTAACAAATATACATCTTGATGTTAGGTTAGATTTAGATTCAAGTACTTAAAACACATATCATAAGCTTCTCTATGGGAAACTTTACTTACTTACTTTTAATGGCACAACAGCCCATGGAGGGCCTAGACCGAACTTTTCGCATCCACTCATGTTGTGCGTGTTATATTTGTACATGAATGGAAGGGACCTACAGTTTAATGTAGAATCCGAACGGCGAAGTGAAAAGCTTTTCATAGGCAATTTCTACTGTTGTAGGTTTGCCATTGCCTGCCAAGAGGTGGTGCCGTGTAGAAAAATTATTTTTTCTATTTTTTGATTTTGCCTGTGCCGAGATTCGAACCCCGGACACTCTGCGTAGCAGTCCAACGTTGAAATGTTGACGTTAAAAAGGTTGTCAATTGCTAATGACTTTTTCCAGTCCACATTGCAAAACAGATTAGATCAAGCCGGCTGAAAAATATTAGCTAAGTGTGGACGACATTGCTATTGGAGTATCCCCCAAATACATACATACATGTGTTACAACAATCTCAGAAAGGCTACTTAAATCATTCACATTTCACTTGGGACAATCAGATATTTTTATCTACACCTACAGACAAGTGGCGTTGCTGGGGAAGTTGGTACCGTCGTGTACTGCCATCTGTCACACGACACCACACTAAATTTCAAACTGATTCATAGGTTTTATGTGGCTGCCATTAGTATCACACCACGCATTTCGTGTTTCGCGATATAATGGAAAGGGAACAATATCGATCCGTAATTTGCTTTTTATTTTTGGATGTTAAAACATGCGTATTCCGTATTTATTTCACTTATGTATGTTTTATTTTGCACTAATTATCGATATTGAGAATGCGTTTGGAAAAGTAAACAAACGTCCGTTTAATGTTTTAGCTTTCATTTTGGTCTAACAATAGATGTCAAATGGTGCCCTAATAATAAAGTCTACATATATTTATAGGTATACACGAGGGTAGATCAATAAGTACCCGTGTTAGGAATGAAGAGGCAAGTTTTTGACAATTTTTTTTTTTATTTGTCAACGTAATCTCCTTTTAGTACAATAAACTTTTCCCAACGTTTCCGCCATTTCTTTAACCCTTCCAAAAAATACGATTTGTCAAACTCTTCAAAATACGCTTCTGTCTCGACGATAACCTCCTCGTTTGAGCTGAGCCACGTCTTCATGTTGGGGAACAGAAAGAAGTCGCAGGGAGCCAAGTACGATGGGTGCGGCAGCAATTCGTAGTTCAATTCATGCAATTTGGCCGCGAAAATTCTGTAACCGCTTGTTGTCCACCGTAAGCAATCGCGGCACCCACCGGGCCGACACCTTTCTCATGCTTAACCTATCATGTAAAATATTAATTACCGTTCCGTACGACACTCTTTTTCCATTTTATCGCGAAACACCAAACACGTGTGATACTAATGGCTGCCAAATAAAAACTAACCTATGAATCATTTAGTGTGGTGTCGTGTGACAGATGGCAGTACACGACGGTAATGCCAACTTCCTTCAGCAACGCCACCTGTCTTCACACACGGGTACTTATTGATCTACCCTCGTAAAACCAACATTAATTAGTGGTTTTTCCAGTGAATGATAGAATTGTGGATGTGGGCTTACTATTTTACTGTCTCGCACTCGAGCTAGTGTAGGTTAACAAAGTTTTTTATAATATAAACAATCGTAAATAATTCAATTTATTTTATTTATTTAGCTTAGTACAAGCACAAAACAAATACAAAAACTTAAATCTAATTATTAGAGCTTAAAAACTAATTAATTCATTAAGGTGAGCCTTTTTTGCTGATAATTCTGGCTTAGGAAGAGGATGGAAAGGAGGTGACTTCAAGCAGAGCATCCTTTAAGCTAAAGTTGCTATGGTGCAAGTCAAAAATATGAGGAATATCGTTGGCTGTTCAAACAATTCTAGACATGAGTTCGTTGACGTCGTATTCAGTTCGGTGAGTATTAAGGCGAAAAAAAGATACAGACCTAAGGTTACGTGGGTTGGTGTTAATATATTTGGAGCAACTTAGGACAGTCAATGCATCGGCGTTTTTCAAAAAACTGTAATCAATTAATTTTAGTCGATCCTTATAGGGGGGCAAGGTATAGGGATCGGACAATGGTAGGCCACGCAAAGCAAACTGAATGAATCTTCGTTGTACTGCTTCTATTCTAAGGGAATGAGTGTCATAATAAGGAGAGCAGACTTGGCTAGCATATTCAAGAATAGAGAGATTTTGTGACATAAGTGTGTGAGAATTCTTTGGACACACAAACCCAAAAGCAGAATTGGCCCTATTTAGAATATCGTCAATAAGGGAACGAAAATTAGTTCTTTGTCACAGATAACTCCCAAGCCCCGTAAAAAAAAATACCGAGGGGACACTGGTATCGCGTATAAAATATATCCTAGGCAATGAAGAAATGCACTTTCTGGAATATGTCATGAATTGACATTTGCCGACATTGAGCTTGAGAAAAATTTCATCACACCACTTTGAAAAATTATTCAAATCGTCCTGTAGTAGGCGATAGTCAAGGAGTATTAGAACGTGTCGGAAAATTTTCAAGTCATCAGCGCAGACAGAGAGATTTTGATGATACAATCTACATCATTGATTGCGAGGGAAAAAATCAAGGGACCAAGGTGGCTACCTTGAGGGACTTCGGAAGAGGCTACAAAGGGTTCAGATATAGAAGATCTAAATATGGCATTATATTGCCGTTTTTCCAAGTAAGATTTTATCCATCTTATAAACTCCAATTGAAAGCATAAAGCGTTGAGTTTAAGAAAGATAATACCATGCGAAATTTTGTCAAATGCCTTGCTGAAGTCGGTAGCAATTATATCGACTTCTTTGCTATCCTCCAATGCACACAGAGTGCTTGATACAAATTCGGTTAAGTTAGTAGTTTTGATCTGCCATTACTTAATCCGTGCTGTTCAGATGAGAAAACATATTTACAATGGAAATACATTGTATCATAAACTATACTTTCGAAAAGCTTAGGTATACAGGAAAGCTTGTCGATGGGTGGGTAGTTGGAAATTTAATTTTTCTGCCTTTTTTGTGAAGTGTAGTAAAGTAAGAACTCTTCCAGAGAGTTGGCAAAAATTCCTTGTGAGATAGAAAGTTGAAATAAAGTCATGATGGGTCAAGCTGGGAAATTTTAACATTCTTTTATAATTATAGCAGGTAAGCCATCAGTGATGGGAGAGTACTCGTTCCTAAGTGATTGTATTTTCTCTTTTTCAATTTAAAGGGGTATTTCAATCGAATTTAGAGAAGCTTGGGAGCAATTACTCATGTATAAAAAGTAATCAGGGTCAGGTTCTAGCACATGGCTGGTGAAAGATTGGGCAAAGAAATGGGCAAGCAAATTAGCAATTTCCTTTGTTTTGTCTGAGGAGGTGTTACCCAAATTCAAAGTAGCCGAGTAACTATCTGATTTCCTTTTAATGTTTATAAAGTGGAAAAAACATTTATCGTTACAGAGTTCAGAAAAATTTGTAACAGCATTTTTGTAATTGTGATACGCAATATCAGAATGAGATTTTAGGTAGTCACGCCATAGTTTTTTTTTTTGTTATTACGAAGCTAGCAAGTCCTTGTTTTATTAGGGAGCGGTTTTTTTCTGGGAAACGAAAGGGACAGATAGTTGAATACAATTTAAAATTTTACAAAAGAACTGAGTAATTGCATCCTCGATATTTACCTAGGTATATGCTTGCAATAAAAAAAATGCATACTGATCAAATTATTTTAATACTACGAAATTCGCCTTACGAAAATTAAATCTGTATGAGTACTCAGAGTTTTGTACTTTATTAACATTGTCATAGGAATAAGTGATAAATAGATGGTGGCTCACTGATGCAATGCAATTGTTGGCATCTGAAGTGAAGACAAGGTCGAGTTGTCTATCAAGGTTGTTAGTATTATTACTTCATTGGAAAAGGCCAGAGTTTAAGAGACAGTCAGTAAAAAGAATTTCCTTCCTTTCTGAAATGGGATTAGACGCGAAATAATACGAATCATCATTAGATCGTACCTATTTGGGAGGCTAAAATACCCAATAATTATGACAGTGTCCAAAAGGTCAACAGCATCTAAAATATAATCAAAAAAAGGTTTTTGCAAGTGTGGGTTCGAATTGGTTATGTACTGCCAAAAGGACGCCAAGACTGAAGGAATTGTCTTATTTGTTAAGACCGTCCTCTCGGTGTTCTTTGAAGGTGCCAAAGATGTTTGGAGCTTAAGTGAGAGGCAAAAGTGATTAGATCATTTTCTACATCACTAGGAGAGATGAAAACGAATTAAGATTTTTTTGAACTTACTTGAATTAGTTGGGAGGCTCTCTTGATTAATTGGTGCCAGAACGCTTGTTGTAGTTGTTTCATATAAACAAATAGAATCCGATTTGTTCTGCAAATCGGCAAGACAGATGCGTACATTTTCGTAAATTCCGCGATCTCTCAAACGAGATAGGCGAAGTCGGTTATCATCACTGATATCTGAAAGTTCTTTGGTAAGTTTAATTGTAGGTGGGAGCAGTAGGTCTAGAAAGGCCAGTGGTGCATCATCAGGGCTTTTAGGTGGTTTTAAAGAACTAGGAGCATTGTTATCAATGTCAGACATCTTGTTTTACTTCCTCTTCTCAAAAAACTATTTCACGATGGGGGTTATTAAAGTTCCCTGTATGTCTACTCTAATGTAGATACGATTTCTTGCTTTAGCTGTAGTGAAACGCTCTATTATTGCTCTGAAATCTAAAAGGAACGAGCCCCTATAAAAATTGTTTCCAACACGTTGTCCCCTCTCCTCAGGGCTGGCCGTAACTGTTAAAATTTTACTATTTTAATCCTACTTAAAGCTAGTCGGAGCTGCCAGTGCTACTACAGTAATCCTACTACAGATGCTTAATTGCATCGACAAAAATATATAATTTTTGGTTCAATTAACCGGGGAAAGCAATTAATCGTGTTATTTGACTACAGTTTTACCTTAAAACGTTAATTAAACGGGAAACACCATTAAGCTTGGCAACAAGGTAGCACTTTTTTTATATGGGGTCAGCATAAAAATCAATATGCGATATGCACATTAGAGTGGATAATTTATATGGAGAATTTTAACCCACTTCGTACATGAATTTTTGAGGAGTTAAATATAAACACTTCTGCCAAAAATTGGTTCCCCAGAATGCAGGTATGCATTTGAGCGATATCGCTCGCTCCTTAGATTCCCAACCGGTGAATTAGATTTCTATGTATATATTATTTCATAATTCTTGGGTTCTCCATAACAGTTATGCTTAGTTTTAAACAAAATTTTTTTTATGCTGCTCATAACATTTATTTAATAGGAAACATAAATACCTGTTAACGCAAAACCTATAGATGTTTAACCTATAAAGTTAAACGTTCTGAGCATAATCATTTTTGAAAACATTTGAACCAATGATTCCACCGGCCCACGTGCTTTGTGGTGACTTTTTCTGGATATAATTCTGTTTCGAGAATGGCTCCAAATGCGGCAATTCTGTTTATTGACGTAGCCATTTATCCAAAAGTGTGGTAATGTTTCCTTCAGCCCATTCACTAAATGTACAGCGCGAACGATGATCGTGTGGCTTCAATTCCCCCGTAAACCAAGATCTTTAAGCAAAATTTTCTATAAAGTGGATGGACTCAAGCGTAATGGTTGAGCACGCTCTGATTGACGATTGTGATCAATATGAATCGCACGTAATACCCGATGTTTTTTTCGGATTGAACCGTGTTGTCCAAAATAAATTTTAACAATTTTCAAACGTTGCTCCGACGTAATTCTATTCATTAAGAATTACCAAACCAAACTAAGTCTTAAACAACCAAGAACTGCTAAATCGGGTGTCACAGAAATCTGTGTTGCCAATTTAAAGTTGTCCCCCTCTAAATAAAACACCCTACCCTTGCTAACTTGGAGTGGAAAGGTGTTAAATCCACTTTTGAAATTCTACAGCACATACAAAATACTTTCCAACATTTTCATTGTATTGTACTGGCTAAAATACAAAATTTCTGCGAATAGTTAAATAGCAATACAAGATCACATTCAATGCGATTGCAGAATATGATAGAAATGAACAATTTGTTATTTTTTAGTGCATACTCGTAAACGATGTATTTTTAATTCTCTTTCTTCATAAAAAGTGGGCTTAGCCCCTTTTCGCTCTAAGCTTGCGAGTTAATGTAGTTATTTAGTTGTTTTATAGTTGACTCTGTGAAACAAATTCGTGCTGTGCAAATCGTAAAATGGTTGTGCAAATCGTAATAAGTATGCACGCAATTACATATGAGAGCAGTTTCTTGGCCATGAAATTGACTCAGCGGACGTTTTGTTCAATGCTATCTGTGGTATAATATACCTCCAACATTACATAAATTTTTATAGGTAGGCTTGCCATATGAACGTCAGGAATTAGGCCTGACAATCAGGCATTAAGCACCTTTCCAAGAATTTTGTTCGAAATCGTATTTTGGGGAATTTTATTTTTGGTTTATTGTAACGTTTTTTGCTCACCATAATTATCGACTATTTTGCGATTAAAAATTAACTATGTTTTGACAATGTAGACCGGTTACAGTACCCTAAATTCGGTGTTTGCAGATTTATCGAAAATCTGTATATTTGAGTGCCATCACTAGCTCCAATCATCCTATCTGCTGATATACTACTGTGGGCAAAAGTTAGTAAGACTTTTTAATTTAAATTTCGCGCGGAAACCCATTCATCAAAATATTATTTTTTTAAGGTTGGTATGTCGGTGACATCTGTGCCAAATGTCACATCAAAATAATCATTACTGTTTAGTATACCTTGTCTTTCTGAAGTACAAAAAGTGCATTCGGCGATTTTCACAATGAGTGAAATTATTCAACAAAGAAGTTCCATTAAATTTTATGTGCGGAATCAAATTTCTGGTGCCGAAACGTTCAGAATGTTGCAAAAGGCCTTCGGTGATAATTGTATGTCGCGAGCAAGTGTTTTTGATTGGTACAAATTGTTCAAAGATGGTCGAGAACGCGTTGACGACGAACCACGTCCAGGACGGCCATCAACATCAACTGATGATCAACACGTCAATAAAATCAAGGAACTGGTGCTCGAGAATCGACGATTAACAGTCAGAGACCTTACTGGCATCGTTGGAATATCGGAAGGATCAGTGAAAACCATTTTAAAACATCATTTGGGCCTAAGAAGAGTGAATGCACGATTGGTTCCAAAATCACTGCATTGGTTTTACGAGACCATTTTGCCAAAAATTCGACTGATATCGTTCCGCAACCACCCTT
The DNA here is from genome assembly GCA_958295655.1 of Palloptera scutellata. Lineage (NCBI taxonomy): Eukaryota > Metazoa > Arthropoda > Insecta > Diptera > Pallopteridae > Palloptera > Palloptera scutellata. The sequence goes on from OY282453.1 coordinate 12,848,683, forward strand.
TTCGCCTGACTTAGCACCGTGTGACTTTTGGCTATTTTCTAAACTCAAAAAACCGCTTCGTGGACACCGTTTTGAGTCAATTGAAGACATTAAACATGAATCGCTAAGCGCATTGAAGGCTATTCCGGAAATTGACTTTAACAACTGTTTCGAGAATTGGAAAAAACGTTGGCACAAGTGTATTGGGGCCGGGGGGATTACTTTGAAGGGGACGAAATAGATTTGGAAGAATGAATAAAAAAATTTGAAATTATGTACAAAGTCTTACTAACTTTTGCCCACAGTAGTAAATATGTACGAATATGTGTTTATCTACATTATTTTATTTGGTATTTTCTAAATACATGAATTGTTTTTCGTAATTCAAAGTTTTTTACTTTGAGTTTTAAAAGTTACATTAAAATTTTGAGTAGCGTCAGGAGTTGGACCGGAAAAATTATGGCAAGCCTACACTATCCTAAGAGGCACTAGAGGCAAACAACAAGAATTTTAAATTGGTGAGGGATAATTCATTAAGAGAATACAACCGATAAAAATCGAATGAGTACTATAACTTTAACCATCTTTTGATTAGTTATGGGCATGAGCCCACATCGATAGTCTTCGATGCATCGGCCAAAAATATCGATTTCGATACATCGGATAAATTTATATCCAAAAAATTATAATTTTCCAAATTTTAGCTCAATTTACACGTTTGATGCTTTATACCTCTACCATTTATTGTAAGCATGATTGGCGCCCCAAATAAGCTCTTTTATTTTCCAGCTGAGCCATGCTTTTTCATCATGTCGCATACACTTAGTTTTGATTGGAACAAAGATATCAATAGTTGTGAGATGTTGTTTTGCTATTGTTAATTTAGTCATCAACACTTGGCATGAATGTAGTATATTTGTTTCCAGTCAATCCATATTGTATTCATTAAGCAGTGGGTAATTAATATTCTTAAGGTCACGGTAATTTAAAATCTCATAAAATGTAACTATATCAAAGTTATATTTTATAATATTAAATCGAGCTTGGATAGTTAGTCATATTAAAGTATCTAATCTCAGTTGCTTACAAAAAATTTATCTGAAGGCGTATTACATGTGTTTGTGAAATATGTTTTGAGTATAAAGTGTTGGCTAACGGATATCATTTTGTTAAGAAGAATTATTTCACTCAAACAGCTGCTTTGATATAATTGGCTCTGTCTTGGACAAAAACCAAACAATCTCATTGATTATCCGTAATTAACGATACACAATCTACATAAGAGTTCTGCGTTATGTATGCATCTAAGGTTTTCACCATCCAATGGACAAAACTGTTCAGTGTTATACATATGCACATACCTACATATAAACATGTATTAAAACATATATACATATTGTACATACATATATATGTGAGTATGTGTACATATAAGTTCGTTTGTATGTATATGCTCCTATTATAAAATAAAGCAAGTATATATATATATATATATATAACTATCAGTATGAGGGTGACTTTTACGTTATTCTACATACTTAATAAAGGATCGACTCAACGACCACACAATCCCAAACCCTTTACCTTTCGTTTTCCACTTCTCATAATATTTTTCGAAAGAGTAAAATTTCAAAAGTTATGTAACTGCTAACATTGCACATTACGTATTTATATGATTCATTACATTGGTAAGCCTTAGTGCGTGTGCAAGTGAAATAAAGGATTACACAAACTGAGTCATGTTAGAATTATTTACTCTTGGGTGTTAGTTAATTAATATATATTCGGATGGATGGAGGAATGGATGAAATCAATCTATATAGATGGACGGGCGTATCATAGGTAAGATTATGTATTCTAGGCACAGAAAGAAAAATGATAGGTTAATTATACCAATATTTACAGTTAAAATAATTAACTGTCAATGTAAGTTTTTGCTTTCGTTTAATCAAATTTATATTAATTTTTCTTTGGAATTTACGTGCAGCTGTAAGTATAAAATTTGGAAAAAAAAAAAATTTTATTTATATACATAAGGAGTACTAACATATTCTGACATTTTCTCAGGTATTCGACTAAAATTCGCCACAATTAAACTTCCAAACGAAGGACCAAATGCAAGAAAATTTGACGCGTCCAATCTGAATCTGAAGAATGACTCTTTATGCAGATCTTTGGTAGCAGAGTTAGCGGTCCCGATTGAAACTGATGGAAGCATCGAAGCTTATTGGTGCGCCGCTTAGTCCTTCTTTTAAATGCACAACACTCCATGGAGGGCTCGGCCGAGCTTTTCGCATCCATTCATGTTGTGCGTTATATTTGTACATGATGGAAAAGACCTATAGTTTTATGCCAAATCCTAACGGCAAAGTGAAAAGCTTTCTATAGGCAATTTGATTTTGCCTGAGTCGAGATTCGAACCCAGGACATTTTGCAACAGTCCAACGCACTAACACTACGCCTCAGCAACCACAGTCCGCTTAGTCGGCTTTTATAAATAACAGCAAAAAAAAAACTGCTTGGGTTCTAATCTGCGAAGAAGAAACACTGGATATGCGAAAACACTAGGTGTTGCCACTGAAAGATGCGGCTAAAACAAGAGTCCAGAAAAACGAAGGCGAAATAGCTTTTAATTCTTCCAAGAAGGAAGTTAGACGATAGTGCAGACAGGACAAAATGAAGAAGTACGATGATGTTGCAAGTGAAGCAGTGAAGCCGAAGGTGCCGCAGAAGCTAAAGACCTCAGGTAATTGTACGATACCATCCGTGAGCTTTCGGGAAGAAACTTCAGCAAAATCGCCTAATCAAAAACATGCAGGGGAACTGTTAACAATCTGTTATTATAAGTGTCACATAGATGCCTTGGAGTCGGTCCAAAAACAATTTCTTCTTTTCTGCTTATGTGGTTTAAATTGGAACCCGAACTTAAACCTTCCATCATATGAAAGTCGTTAGAAACTAATTTCATTACCATCGTTATACTCACGTAGAATAATGTTAAATTCTACATTTATACTTAAATTTTTTAGGACAATATAAATAGCACTTATCTTTTAAGTACACTCAATATCAATATATCTACATATGGTAAAAGGAACTGTGATTTAATATGCTTGAAAACTAATAATTGTAACTACTAAAAATTTGAATCTTTCCATAATGCCTGTATTGATTTCAATAAAGTTTATTATTTATTATATATTTCCGATTCATTTTTTTTATTGATATATTTAACACACAGGTTGTACCCCTATGAATGCAGAGCATTGTGTTCAATGGAAGGAAGAAGGAGGGAGAATGAGAGGGGACACCGATAAAGAGATAGGCAGCCATTGTGGCAAGTGTTATGGCTTTACCACAATGAACTTCAATTTATCAGGGTCGACTATGACCGCATATAGCGCCAAAGACCAAGCTTTTCGCATTTATTTTTACTTTTTTTATTTTACCTATGACGAGATTCGAACCCTTGACACTCTAACAGTCGTCGCGTAACAGTCGAACGCACTACCGCTACGCTACAGTGACCACAAAAATTAATTAAATATAAAATTCTTTTAAAAAGTAATAATTAACTCTCTCCAATATCCAACCATTTTGTGCTTAGTTGAGTTCTCTCCCCTCGTGGCAAAAAAAGAGCGCAGAAGACCAACTAAACCGAGGGAAGGAGCATTGTTGTTAAATTCTGATCCCAATTCCCCTTCGAAAATTGGGATGAAGACCAACTGCCAGATGATTGGCTTCAAGGCATACTAATCAAATTGTCACAAAAGGGTACCTTCGCCGATTCCAGTGCCATCAAAAGTACAGACTAACTTGACAAGAGTACTTCAAGAGTACAACAAGCAGGTTTCCGGTGAAATCGATTGTGTGTAGACCAAATTAACATGAATTAAGTATTGGCAAACTATCGAGTGACTGTCGCGTTGAGCTTCAAATGATCTTCGTAAACTACAGCACTGGCTTTTAATATTGTGTCTCGTGAAATCATATAGGTTTCAGGGCAGCGGAGAGTTATCTCTGCTAAAGGCATCAATCTGATTCATACCAATTACGAAGGTTGTAAGTGCTACGCGGTGCACAACAGAATGTTGTAGTCGACATTTGTTTTTATTTTCAGCATGACTGAGGATTGAGATGATGAACGGGCCCGCAGTTTTTATAGAGGCCCGTGCCTGTTAGAGTTCAATGCAATAATAAACCGTTTCGCTTCAGCTGAAACATTTATGTACTAAGTCCAATTTTTCATTAAAATCGAAATTGATCATTCTCTTCCTCCCCCCGAGCCTGTATTTTCTTTCCACGATCCTGTATGCAAGTGCTTGAAGTTTAACAACTCTTCTCAATAGATTACGAGGTCTTCTTTCGTTTCTTGCGAAGGAACTACGTCACTAGTTTCTTCTGCCTTTTATCAGTTTGAGAAAAAATAATTTTCACACCCACGACCTTGGAGTGTCATAATCAATTGCGGATGGTAAGACTAGGGAAATATTTTTGTATTTGTTATCAAGTTGGCTATATCGCTGTGACACAGTTGGTAATGTGTTGGCCTGCTACGCAGAGGGTCCAGGCTTCAAATCTTGGCAGGCAATGGCAAACCTACAAGAGTAGAAACTGCCTATGAAAAGGTATCGGATTCGGTATAAAACTGTAGGTCCCTTCCACTCATGTTCAAATATAACACGCACAACAGGAGTGGATGCGAAAAGTTCGGCCTAGGCCATCCATGGACTGTTGTGCCATTTAAAGAAAAAGTCTAGACATAAGGTCTCTCGAAATGGTAGATATTTTAATAATCAAATTTTGTTGATCTAATAAAAGCTGTAAAACTTAAACAAAACAACATTTTTAAAATTGATTATGTCTTCATCTAGCAACTTGTCTGCTGAACAATACATGTCTGCTGAACAATAAATGCCTGTTGCACAATACATGTCTGCTGAACTCTAAATACTTCAATTTGAAGTTTTAAGTCTTTTCAATTTGAAAAAAACACGGAAAACGAGTTTAAACGTATTCAAATATGATTGAAGAATTTTGCTATGCATTCGGCTATATCAGCGCCCTGCAATTAGAGGACAAGAAAAAAGTTGAAGCTGAAAATTTTGATTTGGAACAAGCTATAAGCGGAATTGAACTTGCACTGGAAAAGTTGACCCAAATTGATTCGATTCCCATCTTGGTGGTTAATTCTTATTCATAACCTTCTTATATTCTTACCGATATGAAATGAATGCGAATTGACAGGCAATGGCAAAACCACAAAGTGATAACAAATTGCCGCCCGCCGTTCAGAACTGGCATTAAACTGTAGATCCAACCATGAGGTATCAAAATAGACCGCCCTGGCCTAAGTGTGTCCTACTACAGAACAGCCACAATAACCTAACTTAACCTAAGTGATCTGAAGTTCTACTATTTTTATCCTATATGCATGCACTATAAATTAATAGGATATGTACTTACTTAAATTAAATTTTTTGAATTGAGCGGTAAAATCACCCCATTGTGCGAAGACGATAGAACAAATTGCCCTGCCGAATGAATCAAGGCACATTTGTGCACAGTCGTCGCTAGTTTGACGTTACAATTTAACTAGGTCGTACCCCTTGTTCCAAAATTTGTGTATTTACTTCAACAATTTAGCATAGCGTATCCAATGGGCACACACTTCCCATCGACAACGTAGTACACACATATATTAAATCAGTTAAGTCTATGTCGAATGCAGATGGTATGCCAAACTTTGTTGGGTTTAACAACGGAATTAGCCTGGGTTATTTCACTGTGCGCTATTTTATTATATTAAAATATACATACACAGGCATACTTTTTACCATTAATCCTAATAATAATTGTAATAAGTAGGAGAGAAGGTAGACGAAACTATAGTGTTCAAATAAGAATTTTTGTATGTTAACCGGTATAATAAAGTAGACACAGTAATCGCACGCTTAATTGCGTTTCTCGTTTAATTGCTCAAGTAAAATTAAGTATTTATGTAGTTCAAAATGTACTTAAATTACTCGGCTACATGCATTCTCCGAAAGATATTTATCTAGGTTTAAGTCCGCGTTATTTTAATTCATCCTTATTTGGTAAATCTGTTTCAAGCCTTTATGTCGACTTTGAATTTTTCTTTTGTATACGACAAAGTAGGGAAAATTTTCATAGATACTGGCAGCCCCGTGCATCCCTTCGCCGGGCGGGATTTGGTTTTCAGCTATTATCCGTTGTTGAGACCGCTGTGGCTCTTACAGCTTGCTCATCACGTCATAGTTGTTGCACCATTTTCGTCAATATGGCATTTGCATCATTCAATGCCTCTTCTAAGCTCAGCATGTTATGTATAAGACCAGCATGTTATGATCAGATTGGTGAACATTTTCACTCGGAGACCAAGCGGGTTTACACCCGAATATTTACCAAGTCGCGGGTACCCATTGTTTTCTACCTATTTTGGTATTCACCCCATATCATACATTGTTGGCTTTCTTAAGCAAGATGGGTTCCCTCAGTCTGAAAGCTCCTTTTGCAATTACTCACTTTATATACAGATCAAGGTGTAATATATGAAGCTTAATCTCTATCCCCGTTTACGGTGCGCTCCTTGCTGCTCTAGCTGTGCCATAGCAGCAAGTTATTTTATCTTGCCAAGTTTAGACGAATTGCTTGTTGCCTTCCACCAGACTATTAACCCGTTGGAAATAATTTGCCTTATGATTGTAGTATACATCCAATGGGTGATATGTGATTGCAGTCTCCATTTCTTTCCAAATGCCCGTTTACATGCATAGAGAGCATTTACTCCTTTCTTCTACATTTCGGCTCCACGGTTTGGAATCTAGAATGATTCCAAGATATCTGACCTCAGTAAGAAGGTTACTCCATCTAGTTTCGGTAGAGTGAAGCTATGCGCTTTGCACTTCCGTGTGAACAGGACTAGTTCCGTTTTAAGACGATTAACTTCTAATCCGTTGTTTTTACCCTAACGTGACGCAGTGGCTACTGTTTTGCTATAACTATGATATGGATTTGTATGTTCATACTTACAAGGTGTTTATTAAAAAAATACGAAAAACGGAAGGTATTATAGTTATATATTACAATATATTCCACAAACCATTGCAAGAAAATGGCAAAAACGTGATTTTTAGTCCCTGTTACGCCAAAAATCTGACGTCTTAGGAAAATTTTCAGCTACGGAAAATTGTCATGACCCATCTCGGACTGTGATATTATTACAAGCAAAACGTTTTCGCTATGTGCGAGGCATGCTCTATATTTCCTGTATTGAAGCTTCATCTATGGACCGACCGATTTTATTGGAAGTATAAATATTTTGGTCGAATTTTTTTTTTTTGTTTCGGCCAGGATAAAGCAAGGATTTTTCATTCAAAACTCCGAAAATTGTCTAATTCGTGTAAAAAAAACCAAAGAAAAACATAAAATTTTCAGAAAACGAAGATTTACAAATATACACAAAAACTTGACATGACCCATAATATTTGTAAAATGATTTGTGATCAGCGGACAAAAATGCTCCAGAAAAAAAATACTCCAAATATACACAAAAACTTGATATGACCCATAAAATTTGTAAAATTATTTGTGATCAGCGGTCAAAAATACTCCAGAAAAACCGGGCAATAACTTATTTACTATTTTGAAGACCCATTTTGAATGGGTCTAGAATGGTACACATGTCCTCCAAATTGAGATTTTCAAAAAGGCCACAGGGAAAATAAAAATAGAAATTTCAACCAACAATTTTATTATTTTTTGTCCAAACCAACAATGTACAATTTGTCAAAAAATTCCCAAATACGAGTACATATAGTATGTACATTCGCACACGCCTTTATACCTAAGAGTCCACTATTGCTGTGGTCACTAGCTACATGTACATCATGCATAAGTATTATGCGGCATGCAGTTCTATGTGAACTCAAAATTAACACAAAAGGCTGTGATGATTATTTTAAGCGAGTTTTGTTCACATATTTTACGAATATAATATGCTGAGATGAAATATTTTACGAGATAAATACATACTTATTTGCTAACCAACAATATGTTGTTGCTGCTACAGCTACACTAACACTGTACCACACAGCATATGATGAAATGTCTAAAATGTAGTTTTAAGTGGATATCAAGGTGTCATTTCACATAGCGTTTAAAATGACTCTAAACTGACATTTGACAATTCTGACTAGTCCATATATAGATGGAGAACAACACAGCATATCTACTTATAAACATACATACATATGTATATGTATTAAACGAATTTAAGCAAAAGAAAAGTATCAAAGGCGGTCAAAACCGACAGGGAGTTGTATGAAATGTAATCACGTATTAAAGTGCAACCGAACTGGTATTTTTGCTGTGAAACCGAAACCGAACTTGGGCTTTCTTTAAATACAACCCCAACCGTTATATACATATATAACTTCTGTTGACTCAAACCATCGGGGACACTCCCGCGAATATGTCTAAGAAATTTTATAAAAATCAGAGCACCAGAACCCTGTGATAGACAATTCTATTATGTAAGTCCAAAAGAATTAACTTGGTATTCAAAAAACTTTAAACGGGATTATCTTGGAATTGTGTTTTTCGAAACGTACCGTAGCGGTGAATATCTCAAATCCCACTCGTTTGTTATTTTAACTCGTGTGGAATGTCTACCTATTATAAAGGCTCTATGAAGGCTGAACACGGGTGCCCCAACACAGGCTTTTATCAACATCAACCTATACAGGCTGAAGATAGGCAGGATGTCCAAACCTCCACATAGGCATCCTATGCAGGGCTTTGCAAACATAAACATAATCAGGTTGGGCTTGGCTAGAGTCGTCTATATAAATAAAATATGTTATTGCCAACCTCGAACATATGTACGCTCTGCCTAATGTAAGTTGAATATGGGTATTGTAATTTTTCTTTGTAGAAGGTCAATTTATTTTTTTGAAACAATGTTACAACTCTTTGACGACGAGACTTGTCCCTGTGGAACGTTATCAAAATGAAAATGGTTTTCCTGATTAGGGACCTCAAATTAATTTAATTCCAAGAATAATTAAAAATAAAAAAATTTCAAAATTTTTAATCGGGGATTACTGTATCGCTTAATTTGATCGCGTCACAAGGTATACAGTAATGTCCGGTTAATTGAACCATGTTTAATTGTGTTTCCCGAGGTTTCTGCAAATATTTGAGCGATGTGTGTATTAGATTATGTTACATTGGAATTGGGCAAGCCCATAGACCTTCCATAGCACTCAGTCCGTTGGCTTTGCCATTGCCTGCCAAGAGGTGCACTTTCCTATAATTCTCATTCACTTCATATCGAAAAAAATTAAGAAGTTGGTATGAATTAACCACCAGACCAAGAGGGAAATCGAACCCCCAACCTCTCGGATGAAAGTTTAGTGCTCTACCTACGAGATTACCGAGGTCGCGATGTGTGTATATTCTAACTTTTTTAATGTAGGGTATAGAAATATGTACAAGTTAAACTTTTGAAAAGAGCAATTCATGTGGGCATATCCAGTGTTTTGTACCAAATTATTTTGTTTTTATTATGACAACGAAACATCACATGTGCATAAACTTAGCAGAAAAACCTGGAGATGTGCTCTGCACAACCAGAACATACGCCTCTACATCTAGTAATAGAGATTGAGTAAAGTAAGAGAAGGAGGAGAAAAGACCCTATGCAGTGGAGATCTAGAATTCATAAAAACATTTTCTGCTATTACGTTTACTGAAAATAACAAGATAATACAGTTTAAATGGTTCTTTAAAAATGTATGTATTTAAGGGTAAAGCTAAATCTTAAGTACATTCCCTTGCTCAATCTCATCATGCTACTCAAAAAATATACTTTGATTCATTCCCATGCGTGATTTGTTTAATATCCACCTTAGAATTAAGGATGTGGTTAAATGTTGAAAGGGAAAAATTATTATTGGTCGGTCTTATATTTCATTGCTCTAAGATCACGCGGGGATTGGATGTAGCCTATTTTATAAAAAAGCTTATTTTGTAAGGGAGCCTCACTAATTGTCGGGTGACTGGCAAATTTTCATAAATAATTTCAACTTTGTTTGGGAGCTCCCTTAAGGGTTGGAAATAGGGGGTAAGTATGTCTTTTCTTTTGCGGCAAAAAATGTTGGCCATTGAAAATTAATGTGGTTCCTTCTTACATTTTAACCCTAATGATGAAGGGTAATTTGTCGATTTTCCACGCTTTTTTTTTTAAATGTAACCTCAAAGCGACGTAACTTTCCCTCACCCCACCCCTCAAATTTTTTGTTACACACATTTTTCTACGAACATCACAAAATTAAGGGTTCCAGCGAATTAAAATCGAAAGTCGTGCACTATTCCATAGCTTATGTTCTGTCCATAATGCTTGAAATACCCATATGTATCCATTATCATATGAAAACGAAAAAATATTATTATGAAAGATGTTTCCAACAGTTCAGTGGTGTTACATGCAATGATACCGGCGCGATACGGCGCCGCATGAACGCCAATTTTTTTTATGAGTGGTTTAATTAAGTGGCAATTTTGATGAGTACCCCGTTGCGCTTTTGGCAGGGTTTAAACAAAAAAAAAAGTTTACAAGAAAATAAATTTTGCAGGTGTAGCGAGAAATCTTTGGAAGTGCAAACAAGAAGAACTTGGAATGATTTAAAAACATACATACTACTACATACTTGCATACGTACATATCTTCAAATGTAAATTGGGCCAGAGTGATATAAATATTGTTTTTCAAATTCAAACTGGATCAAACAGTTCTAACAACAGTAATAAATTTAAGTTTTTCTGCATCTTTGTCCAGATATTTTTTAAATGATATTGAAAAGGTTTCAATAGATTAATATCTTAAATTGACGACTTAAGACACATAAGAGAATAAAAATTTATGGACTTTAAGAATTGTTACCGAACAATACTGGCATATTAATATTCCATTACATTAGAGACATTATAAATCAGAAATGATATAACTTAGCACTACTTTGACATATCGATGGTCATACTTTGACCCCTCGAAACGCATTTTGAATAAAAAATAATAATAAGTTATGGAAAAGAAATTTTCCGAGCAATAGTACATTGTATGAAAAACCGTGTGAGAGCTGGCTGGAGGTTGAGAAATATACTCACAACAGCTCAATACCGAATCACTTCGAATTCCAAGCCGAACTTCCTGCAATCATAGAACCCTGCAAGACATTGACAAAAATTACAAGACTAAATGTTGACGAATAGTCAATCGGCTATTAAAGCTTTAGACACAGAGCCAATGTCCCAATCAGGGCTCCAGGCCATACCATCATCGAAGGCAATGAAAGAGCAGATGAATTAGTGAGGCGGAGTTCGGCTCTCTGGATGTTACTCAGGCGCAATCTATTGCAATTCCGTTGAACAAATACTCTCTCACTTCCTTACCCTTGCAGATTACAGATGAAAACAGCTTTCCAAAACAGCTTTTTAATAAAAAAAAAAATTACTATTAATGCCCTGTGTATGCAACCAGAAGGTTGACCGTGGTCAACGAAATTTTCCACCCTGCCGAGCTATGAAAACAAACATTCTAGAGCAACACATAACTCTTCAAAGTCTCTTTAACGAAATTGTGTCTCTTAAAGCTGTAAATGCCCCGCGCTATCAACAATAACATCTTTACAAAATGATAAAATGCTTTTAATGCAGAAAATTGAAAACATAGAACATGAAATAAACTCTGTGAAGCAAAAATTAACTGAAAGTGATAATTCACCCGCGCTTAAAATGATAAGCTTTACAAGAAGAAAATAATTCTTTAAAGGCTGATAAAGTGGAATTTGAATCGAATTCTATTAAGCATAAATTGACAGATAATGACACTGCTGCCGCAATTCTTTCTGTTACTAATGAATTCAAAGTTCTTCGCGATTTTGTAAATGTTGCTTTTAACGCCAATAATAATCGTAGCAGATTGAGCTCAGCAAAACCGGAAAATCAATTTATGCCTTATGTCAGTTCACTTTATGCTGGAGGTTCTGACGTTCGTTCAATCTCAACTACCACTGCCTCAGTAACAGTAGATGATATAATTACTTATGTGGAAAAACATGCAAATATACCGAAGGAACACATTGTATGCTACAAATTAGTTAAAAAATATGTTGCACCTGAATCTTTGAAGAGCATTAACTTTAAACTTGGTGTATTGCCGCGTTACTACAATGAAATACTTAAACCATCGCTATGGCAAACTTCGGTTAAAGCTCGACCTTTCCATTTTTTTCCAATGCAAGAAAACCAACTAATGCAGAAATAACAAATATCTCAAACTTAAAATCTCTTAAAATCTACTACCAAAATATTTCTGGTATAAGGACAAAATCTATTGCTATTTTCTTCGCAAATGGATTATGATATCATAGTGCTTGTTGAGATTTGGCTTAATCAACATTTTAAAGATGCTGAATTTTTCGACACTTCTCTTTATCAAGTCTACCGAAAGGATAGGGATGCGCTAAAAACTGGATGCCAACGTGGTGGAGGTGTGCTGATTGCTGTCAAACGTATGCTGCGCTCATCTGTACTTAAGCTAAATAATGATGATACGTTACTAGATCAACTATTTGTATCTATTTTAGGATCCAAGGAACAACTTTTACTTTGTGTTTCTTATATTCCCCCAATAGTTCAGACTCACTGTAGACAATGCTCATGTAGACAATGTTTTGAATTTATTTAGCACATATTGATAAGTCTAATGCGCATATTTGTGTATTAGGTGATTTTAACCTAAATGCTCTCTCCTGGTCTTTAATTGCGAATGAAAAAAATTTGATTCCTACTAATGTTAATGCAACACATGAAATGTATTTGCTAGATAGTTTTTTCTCTTCTGATCTTATTCAAATTAATAATTTTTTTAATAAATGTAATCGCGTTTTAGATTTGATTTTCATAAGCAGTTCAATTAAATATAGGTTGGAAGAAAACATGTTTCCGATTACCTCCGCGGATATGCACCACGTCCCGCTCGTGCTTCATGTTGAGTTTTACGAATTTTTAAAATTGCCTCAGATTAATAACACACTAAACTTTAATTTTAATGCTTGTAACTTCGATGCATTTAGTTTAATTATTGAGAGTACTGATTGGAGTAGTAATTTTGACAGAAACAGGTTTTTTAATAAGTATAAGTCCACAAATGACCCCAATGATAAAAACAAATATTTTTTTTATATGAAGGAGTTCGTTGTTCTTGAGAAGTTTTTGTATAATAATTTCATCCTAAGCTTTGAATATAGCATAAAATCTAATCCAAAATCTTTTTGGCAGTTCTTAAAATCAAAAAAAGCGCAATCTAATAATAATAATTTCATCCTAAGCTTTGAATATAGCATAAAATCTAATCCAAAATCTTTTTGGCAGTTCTTAAAATCAAAAAAAGCGCAAACTAATATTCCTTCCATGATGACATTCAATAGGAATTCGTCAAGCTCCATTGCTGGTATTACCAACCTTTTCGCAAAAAAAAAGTATCAGTGTCAAACTTTGACACTGATACTTTCTCGACTTATAGTTCAGATCTCGATAATCTAGATTCGTCTTTAAATTTCGGATCCCTAAGCATTACTGAAATTGATGTTTTGAAATGAATAATGAAATTGAAGCCGTTTGTAAAAGCTGATTGTGATGGCTTTTCTGCTTTGCTTTTTAAAAAATGTTCTTCGACACTTTGCATTCCCTTGTGTTATATATTTAATCTGTCTTTATCATCAGGTGACTTTATAAAAAGATGGAAAATAGCGCATATTACCCCAGTTTTTAAAAGTGGAAGTAAAAATGTTATTTCGAACTATCGCCCTATTTCAAAACTTTCAACGGTGTCTAAACTTTTTGAAATTGTGGTAAAAGAACATTTGGTTTTTCCCCTCTCAAGAATTATATCACCCTATCAACATGGATTTGTGTCTGATCGCTCTACAACCACAAACCTGGCTGCTTTTATAGAATACTGCTTCTTCGCTTTTGAAGATAAATGTCAGGTGGACACCATGTATACTGACTTCTCCAAAGCTTTTGACAAAGTTTCACATTATATTCTTCCGATAAAATTAAAAAAGTTGGGCTTTAATTCCACTTTTTTGAAATGGATAAAGTCCTATCTATGCGATAGACTTTGCTATGTTGTTATCGATGGCATAAAACCTAAATCATTTGTCCCCACGTCGGGTGTTCCACAAGGCAGTATCCTTGGGCCGCTCATTTTCCTTCTTTTTAAAAACAAATTACCTGTTGTACGCAGATGATTTGAAAATATTTCTTAAAGTAAAAATTGTCAGTGATTTAACTGATATTCAACATGATTTAAATAGACTAAATAACTGGTGTCTGAAAAACCGTCTAGCTTTGAATATTAAAAAATGTTTTCATATTACGTTCGCTAAATTAAGTATAAATCTCCTGCATGAGTTTTCTATTGCAAATACCCTTTTAAAATACGTCGATGAAATGTTGGATTTAGGTGTCTTACTTGACCCCAAACATTCGTGAATCATATAAATTACATTATATAGAAAGCGTATGCTATGTTGGCCTTTGTACGGCGTAATAGCTCCGAATTTAATGACCCATACACTTACAAGCTTTTATATACAGCTTTTGTAAGATCCAGGTTGGAATATGCTGCTATTATTTGGATTCCATATTAGCGATCGTCTCGACAGGGTCCAAAAGAAACTTTTAAAATTTGCTCTTTTTTCTTTGCATTTTGAAGAACCTATTCCTTCATATAAATCTCGCTGTTTGTTAATTGACTTGAAGTCTCTAGAAAGCAGACGAATGGTAAATTCCTTAATGTTCATTTACGACATCGTTTGTGGCAACATTGATTGCTCTTGCTTGTTAAGTAATATAAATTTTTTTGTCCCAATCAGAACTACTCGCCAAAACAAGTTTTTCTACATAAAATGTCATAGAACTAACTATGCTTTCAATCAACCAATCATAAGATCTCTTAATGAATTTAATGTATTAGCATCGGAAATTGAATTAGATTTTTGTATTTAGGAGATGTTTAAAAGTATAATTAATAATGTTTCCTTTTATTTCTAAGCTTATTATATTTAATTTGTTGTTAATACTATTTTAAATCTGGCCTGTAGAACTTTGTATCACTTGGCTTAAATAAATAAATAATACATGGACAAAATATCTAAAAAAAATAATATTATATAGATAATTAATATGTAAATGTTAAATTAAAACATGTTCTATGTACGAGGTGTGATCAAAAAATAACCGTTATTTTCAAATTTCGTGAGTTACGTATGTTCGATTTTCGCATTTTGTTTTCTGTTATGTTGGTACACATGTCTGTTATATATGTTGGAAACACCAACCATTTTGGATTGTCAGTTTGTTTTTGACAGATAAAAAGGTTAGTCGTGTTTTGGTGTGCCCTTCGATTTCTTACTATTCGAAAAAATGGATCAAAGAAACTGTATTCAGTTTTGTGTAAAAAATGAAATTAAATGCGCAAGGACATTTGAAATGTTGACTGTGGCCTTTGGCGAGTCTACTATGAGCAGAACACAAGTTCAATTGTGGTATAACCGGTTTAAGGAAGGCCGAGAAGATGTCAATGACGATGCTCGTCCTGGTCGCCCGAACACGTCAACAACCGATTAAAACATTGACGCAGTGAAGAAAATGATTTTGGATAATCGTCGAATCACTATCAGAGAGGTTGCTGATGATGTTGGCATATCGTTCGGCTCATGCCAAGCAATTTTTACGGATGTTTTAGGCATGAAACGTGCGGCAGCGAAGATTGTTCCAAAATTGCTAAATTTTGAGCAAAAACAACGTCGCTTGTGCGTAAGTTTTTGGCCAAAAACAAAACCGTTATCATGCCTCAACCACCATATTCACCGGACTTGGCCCCCGCTGACTTTTTCCTCTTCCCAAAACTGAAGACACCGATGAAAGGAAAGCGTTTTGCTACGATTGAGGATATAAAAGAAAAATCGAAACAGGAGCTGTTGGCGATACCAAAAAGCGCGTTTCAGAAGTGTTTCGAAGATTGGAAAAAACGCTGGCATAAGTGTATTATATCTGAGGGGGATTACTTTGAAGGGGACAAGATAGTTGTTGCTGTATAGATAAATACTTTTTGAAAAAATAAAAATAACGGTTATTTTTTTATCATACCTCGTATGTTCTATTTTCTGATTTCTAGATTGTCAGGTCTATTTAGCGTATGTTTTTAAGTTTGGATATCTTTTGGATACCCATTTCCTGGGGAGTGAAAACTTCATTGACAAATGCTGAACACTCATCTATTGTGAGCCATTAAAACTTTCAGCTCTGACTATTGAAAATTTATAATATTTGCCTCACATTATCGTACAGTCCCAAAACCTGAAGAGCGGCTCGTGTAGTC
The DNA here is from genome assembly GCA_958295655.1 of Palloptera scutellata. Lineage (NCBI taxonomy): Eukaryota > Metazoa > Arthropoda > Insecta > Diptera > Pallopteridae > Palloptera > Palloptera scutellata. The sequence goes on from OY282453.1 coordinate 12,865,136, forward strand.
TTTATATCCAAAACAGGGAAGGCGTCCTATATCAAAACAAAAGACTTCGGACCGATTAGTCTGTCCTCCTTTCTTTTAAAAACATTGGAAAACATTGTATACTAATGGGAAGTCGGTGGAAACAAAGCTACACGTCATTGAAGAGGTTGAAAAATCACTGTCTTATAAGGAGTACACGCTCGCACTGTTTCTCGATATCAAGGGGGCTTGACCAATGTTTGCGCTGTCATTAATGCTTTAACAAATCTCAATATTGATGTTGGATTATAAGTCAAGTACTTAAAACATGTATCAAGCATTAGCTTCTCTATAGGAAATGTTAACGTTAAAAAGGTTGTCAATAGAGGCACGCCTCTAGGAGGCATGTTATCCCCTCTTATTTGGAATCTGGCGGTGAACACACTACTTTGTGGGCGTGGTACTTCCAAACAACCGAAGTACTTGAAACGACGTAATTGGTAAAATATCGTTTAGAAGGCAATATCAGTTTCCATGCAAAGGCAGTATAGTGGTAGTACAGCCAGAGAACAACAGCGATGTAAAATCGAGTACGGTCGTATTTGATTAAAATTTTCTCAAAAAGAGTTAAATTTAACACAAAAATATGTTGGTTCAGAATTATGTAACGATAACAAAAATAGTGTATCCGCATTAGTTTGACAATGTATCTTCAATTGAAATGTAAGCGACGTCAATGTGAGCAGTTCATATTATTTAGATCGGTAGATCGGTTTCGACGGAAACCGTATTGGCGGTCATTAAGAAATTCGTTTTGCTCAAGATATTTCACCAAGTAAAAGTTAACTACATTGACTTTGAATAGGGTAGATCAGATTGCGATGGGGCGATAGCTCGCAGGGTCTGTATTCTTGCCCTTTTTAGGAACTGGTTGGACACTGGTAGTTTTTAAATAAGACGGAAATACACCAGTTGTCTATGAAATGTTGAAAAGATTGCGCAACGGTCGCGCCAGCGTTGTCGCACAAGCACGAAAAACATGTGCTGGAATGCCATAGGGTTCCGAAGCCTTGTTTATGTTAAGATTTGCAAGAACTCTTTTAACTATTCGAGCTCAAAAATGTATATCAGGCATAGTACAAGATACAGATTTGATAACGGGCAGTGGTTGATCGCTAGCTGGCAAAGAATAATTCTCTGCGAAAAGGGTAGCTAAAAGGTTCGCTTTATCAACCGAGCTAGTGACGAGGCGATCACCTGTAAAAAGAGTTGGAATTGACGAAGACGTTTGGTTCTTTAATCTCTTTACAAATGAAAATAATTTCTTCAATTACCTATGGAATTGTAATACTTTGTGCCTCAGGCGCTGTTCGTGTAGAAGCAGTGGCATTAAATCGATTTCTTTCCTGTTTACGCAACTGTTCAATATTGGCATTTTTGTTAGATCGCCAGTTCCTGAAAGAGACCTCTTTGGGCCTGACTGCTAGTCTGCAAGTCGCATTAAACCATGAATTGTCTTTAGGTTTAACGCTAATCGTTTATTAGGAATAAAAGACCGCATTCCTAATAAAATTATTTCTTCTACCATTTTAGCACTGGTTTCTATGTTTTTACCGGTAAACATACGCAAAGGATGCTAAAAAGGTACAGTGGTCCAAGTTTCCAAGAGGTGAGTGGACACTTAAATCATATTTGTCATGATGAGAAGTAAGAAATAGGTCAAGTATGTTTAGGGCTTGCCCTGCGATACATGGAATGTGGGTCGGTTCGGTCACTAATTGAGTCAGGTCGTTCGATTCGGCAAATAGCTAGACGTATAAACCTTCGGGTGTTGTGAATTGAGTGGCACAGCCAAGTCGAATTATGAACATGGAGGTCACCAGCAACCACGATTTCACTGCACGGATATGATTCCAAAATAGAAGCAATCGAATCGGAAAGGAAATCTAACCTATTAAAAGTAAAATCGCTATCAGAATTCGTTATTCAATAAAGAAAACAGAAGTTCAGCAAATGAGACTGGATGCTGAATCTAACCCACATGTAGCTAAACTCAGCATCCGTCAAATAAAGTTGTTGCTGGCACTGGTACGCCACATCCTCATTAATATAAAGCGCAAGACCCCTGTGGTAACAAAATAATGGCATCAGCCGATACCCTGGCACGTTAAAATCCAGTGGATCTACAGCCTCACATACCTGAGTCTCACCTAGTGCCATTATATGGGGTTTATGGAGGTTTATAAATGCATATACACAGAAATTCGATCTAAGTCCGCAAATGTTGCAAAAGCTATAGTATAATTCCCCGACATTTATAAGCCTAGACAAAATTAAAACAATACAAGAGGCAGGGAACACAATCACACGACACCGATAAAGAGATAGACAGCCATTATGCCTTTACCACAATGAACTTCAGTTTATCAATGTCGACTACAACCGTATGTAGCGCCAACGAAATGAATAAGTAGGAGGGATAAGGAAAATGTATCAACAGCAATACTGTTCTTCTGCACTCCTGTGGATGCTGTTGGCTGGTTATTGATTCCGTTATCTGGACGTATTATTATAAGTTGGTTTTATTTATTTATTATTTTATAAATTAATGTGCATTCGCTTCGTGAATTGCAATACGCAGAATTTTGAAGGTAGCACCACAAACGAAAACATAGGACAACCTATACGCCACGAAAGAAGAACGGTGGAACGTCCACTCCCTTCGACGATAACAACTATTGATCAATGTTTTAAAGCGTTAAATTCAAAGTTTAATCATAGTTGAATCAACTACAGTTTAATTTCCATTTCCATTCAAAACTTTTCAACATTGATTAAAAGTGTAAAACGTCGTTTTTACATTGGCAATACTTTCAATCATTGGCGTAGAGACGATTTTAGAATTGGGGAATAATTATTTTTTACGATACCACACAAAGCTCCTCCACACCAAACAATAAGAAAAAGACGATATACTCGTATTCTCCGATTGTTGTAATTTTCGTTTTATCGAAACTTTACCAAAACCAGAGAAGCTGGGCGGTCATTATATTTCAACAAACCAATCTATAACAGTCTACATTGTCCCTTTGTTAGCATGTTAATTAGATGATCGATCAATTTCGGCTTGAGATATTTTCATGGGAGTTAAGAAACAAAAAACAAAAAAAAACTTCGTATAATCATAATATAAAACAATATCAACAGAAAGTGTCGCCATAAATTGTTTGGTGTTTTTGTTGTTACTTACAAATGATTGAAACGAACCATCCGTCGATTAATAAGACGAATCAATCGATAGTGATACATAATGCCAGTGAAAACAAAATACGAACAAGTGAATATGAGCGATCACAATCGCCACCGAATGTGCGTTTTTCTTTGTCGTGTGTGCGTGTCTCTATATGTATCATCGGAATGCATCAGAATGCATAGAATGATATGCATCTATGGGAACATATTTCTTTCTTTTTTATATGGTTTGATTGACATTTTTATGATCGTTTATGTCGATTTGGATACGCTGGAACCATTGATTTTGCGAGGTTCGTTGAAAAAAAGCATCAACGATAAGGGTTGGGGTTAAGTATCGTCGCATCTTAAAGGATTCAATGTTATACCGACTCCATTATTTTCCAACATTTTTCTCCAAATTATTTACTCTCCCCATATCTCACTCTTAAGGGGACCCTCATAAAAAATTTACTTTTTTGTGAAATGGGCTTACTCCGACCCTAGGGTGATACTTTTGTATTGGAGCCATGTTAAGGGTTGGAGTTGAGGCGTACGTATGTACAGGAAAAATTTTAGAGAGTGAAAAATAATTAAGGTCGTTCTTACATTGTAACCCTCTAGCAACGACTCCTTACCAGCTGTCTAGTGACTGGTCGATTTTCAAAAAAATTTCAAATTTGTATGGAAGCTGAAAGGTTTGGAAGTAAATATACCGGTGTACAAGTGTGAAAGGTAATTTTTTTAAAGAAAATACACGTTTATTTAAAAAAAATGGTTATACATCAATCTTCAAAGTAATGGCTACGGTTCCATCTTCAAAGTAATGGCCATTGCTAGCTACACATTTTTCCCATCTCTCTGGCAATTTGTGAATGTCTCGCCAAAAAAACTGTTCATTTTTTGAGTCAAACCAGTCTTCACTTTTAATAGCACCGCATGGAGGGCCTAGACCAAGCTTTTCGCATCCACTCATGTTGTGCGTGTTATATTTGTACATGAATGAAAGGGACCTACAGTTTAATGCCGAATCCGAACAGCGAAGTGAAAAGCTTTTCATAGCAATTTTTACTCTTGTAGATTTTCCATTGGCTGCCAAGAGGTGGTCCCGTGTAGAAAAATTATTTTTTTCTATTTTTTGATTTTGCCTGTGCCGAGTCAAACCAGTCATTGAGCCATTTTTCACATTTTCGTACGAATCAAAGTGCTGCTCAGCAAGTGCGTGCCACATTGATGAAAATAAGAGGTAGTCAGATGGAGCCAAGTTTGGTGAATAAGCCGCATGGGGCAGGGCTTCCCAGCTGTACGAATCTACCAATACCCGAGTCTGTTTTGTTCGATGTGATGGTGCATTGTCATCAAGAAAAATCACTTTGTTGCCTAGCTTGTTATTCTGGATGTTGTTTGACAGAGCGTATAGTTTTACCTAACGACACAGAGATGTCATTGCCGATTTCACCGGTATTGGAGAAAAATTTTGTAGAATGAAAATTATTGAAGGTCGGTCTTTCATTTGGCCCCATTAGCATATCTTTCGAATTCGGGAAACCTATTTCATAAAAAAGTATATTTTGTATGGGAGCCACTTTAAGAGTTGGAGATGGAGGGTAAGTATTTTGGGGGAAAATATTGGCCATTAAAAATTTATGGAGTTCGGTTTTAAATTTTAAAGAAGTGGGCTATAGTGTAGGTAAATAACACTTGCCACAATGGCGCTTTGGGAGTGCTTCCTGTTCCGTTAGGAATGTTGTGCACACACATTCAAACAAGCGATTAATTGAAAGATTGTATCATTTTTAGAGCTCAGACATTAATATATAGATACGAGATACTGATACTGGTGCGGCGCCCTGGTCGTTGATCAGCATTATCGTTTTGATGATGACAAGAAAAACACACGTCATCATTTATATATTCATCTTCTTTATGTGTTTGTTTGCATTATTCTAGAATTATTTTAATACGCAAACCAACAGTTGACAGCTAATGGACAATTCAATGTTTGCGTTCATATAAAATAATAGAATTGTGTAATATTAATTCACTTATTTCCTCTTGATGCGAACGGTGCAAAACTGGAAGAATTGAACTGTCGGTAGAGAAACACACTTACGATTTTGTAACACATCAGCTGAAATATAAAGAAAGAAAAAATAAGAAGAATTTATTTATACAAAATTATAATTATGTAATAATTCCCGGTTAATTGCGTTTTCCGTTTAATTGAAATATGGACTCAAATTTCTGGGCTTATTACATTCGCCGGTTAATTGAAACATAAATTGTACATTTTCATCTATGCATATAAGCGGGTATTACTGTAAAATAATCACTTTGAATGAATTAATTACATTGTCCTTGGGGGGCCCTTTTCGATATGGTTGCATACCCTAATTATTATGCGAAAAAATTCCACTTGTTGTGTTGGACATGGGCCTTGACTACAGATTATTAAATGAACAATCTACTGAACAATCATGCATTCAGATTTTCCCGAGATTAGTAAGATACAATTTTTTTATGCTATGAAATTTCCATCCGAGTAGTGAGTTTAGGAAAGATTAACAATGAAAAAAAAAAATAAATCAATATCAGATCTTTGTAAAGTTGGACTTTTTTGAAAGAAGTATTGTATAATATTACATTTTTTTTAAATAAAAAAATGGTGTATAACATATTCATTATAGCCGATTTTCTTATTTTAATTAATTGAATATTCGAATAATATTATATGAGCAAGTTGAAATTTTGCACACAAACTATTAGCATGGGTGCACAAGTTTTACTTTCTATCAGAATTTGGTCAGAAAGAGAAAGTTTTTTCCGATCCAGGCTAGTACACACCTATTGCCTATACACAACTTGAGTATACATATACGAGGTATGATAAAAAAATAACCGTTATTTTTATTTTTTCAAAAAGTATTTACATTTTTATATATATCAACAACTATCTTGTCCCCCTCAGATATAATACACTTATGCCAGCGTTTTTTCCAATCCTCGAAACACTTCTGAAACGCGCTTTTTGGTATCGCCAACAGCTCCTGTTTCGATTTTTCTTTTATCTCCTCAATCGTAGCAAAACGCTTTCCTTTCATCGGTGTCTTCAGTTTTGGGAAGAGGAAAAAGTCAGCGGGGGCCAAGTCCGGTGAATATGGTGGTTGAGGCATGATAACGGTTTTGTTTTTGGCCAAAAACTTACGCACAAGCGACGTTGTTTTTGCTCAAAATTTAGCAATTTTGGAACAATCTTCGCTGCCGCACGTTTCATGCCTAAAACATCCGTAAAAATTGCTTGGCATGAGCCGAACGATATGCCAACATCATCAGCAACCTCTCTGATAGTGATTCGACGATTATCCAAAATCATTTTCTTCACTGCGTCAATGTTTTAATCGGTTGTTGACGTGTTCGGGCGACCAGGACGAGCATCGTCATTGACATCTTCTCGGCCTTCCTTAAACCGGTTATACCACAATTGAACTTGTGTTCTGCTCATAGTAGACTCGCCAAAGGCCACAGTCAACATTTCAAATGTCCTTGCGCATTTAATTTCATTTTTTACACAAAACTGAATACAGTTTCTTTGATCCATTTTTTCGAATAGTAAGAAATCGAAGGGCACACCAAAACACGACTAACCTTTTTATCTGTCAAAAACAAACTGACAATCCAAAATGGTTGGTGTTTCCAACATATATAACAGACATGTGTACCAACATAACAGAAAACAAAATGCGAAAATCGAACATACGTAACTCACGAAATTTGAAAATAACGGTTATTTTTTTATCACACCTCGTATGTACTTATATATATCATCTGCATATATGTATTTCACAATTTGGCATGCTCTAATTCTTAAGCTGGACCTATTTAATTTGTTATGTGTGTATAGGTACTAATCCTCCGATCATGCTCATCTGAAGTAGGTAGTCATGAATTATAATGACATTAAAGACAAGTGAGCGAACGAGCTCTAACCTAATGCCTTCACCCTGATGCTATCCCAAATTAAACTAACAATTGCAAGCAAAACAAGTGAAATGTCTCCAACATACCTATGTACAACCTACACACACACACACTTCTTTTGCGGCATACGCAAATATACTCTTACATATTGTTGGTACATGCACTTGTGGACATTTCAAGTATTACGGACGTTCCGTTCAAAAGTGTTGTGCACTCATTACTTGGAAATGCAGAAAGTGATGTGAAAATATCTGTATGACGTTGACCGAAAAAATCGAGCTATTGCTCGAAGTATGATCTTGGCCGTCATAAATATTAATCCTGACTTTAGCAAAAAACCAATACATATAAACAACGCAGAATCGTTACGAGGTCTAAGGAAAAAAAAAACAATCAAATATTTAGCATGATGTTGACCGACATGAAATTAATCCTGACTTCAGAAAAAAATAAAACATTCAATTGATGGAGAATCATTAGGAGGTGAAACGAAGTGAAAATATTATTATAACGAGGTCTATGGTTAATTGATAAAAAAAACCATCAAATATTGAAAACGAAGTTGGCCAACACACAGTGATAAGTAAAATTTAAAAATTAATTTTAAATATTATTCCTAACTTCGAAAAAAACCAGAACCTACAATCGATGGAGGATTAATGGGAGGTGAAATGAAGTCATTTTCCAACGTTACGAGGTCTACAGATAATTAGTAAAAACAAGGGAAATTGCAGATGCAGTGTAAGTAATAACTCACAAGCGTCGTTAATTTAGATAAAGCTTCAGACTGATTTCTTTAAAATTGGACAGTAATTTTTTGTGTAACATTTCATCAGTACAAGCACTGATTTTTATGTAAAGAACTGATTTTTATAAGTTAATAATTTTTACTGATTTTCAAAGCTTATATTATAAAGGGTGTTTTTTCTAGAAGTGTGGTTTTCAATCTGGCAATACTTTTTTCGGAGTTGGTCTTTTTGACAGCTGTCTCTTGATTTATGCTCAGTTTGGTTTGCCATTCATAATGAATAAACTTACGCTTGAACAATGTTTGCAAATTGTTGAAATTTATTATCAAAATTCGTGCTCTGTGAAAAATGTGTGTTATCGTGTATTTCTGTTATTTGTGTTTCTATAAATTAATGAAAAATGTAAACTAGTTAATTTAGTAGTTGTGAGGTTATTTTGATCATTTCTAGACTATTGTACAGCTCCCACTCGGTTATAATTCTAGAGTACTTCGAAACATGTCCTTATGGAAGAGTAAATTACTTTCATATCAAAATTTGTTTAGTTTATTTAGAATTTTCACTCTATACCATGCTATGAATTGAATAAGTGTTTCGCATCAGGTAGTTGATTTTTCAAGATATGGCACAGAAGAAAAGTTGGACTAGGGTGAAAACTTTGGCTCTGACTTCATACAGTCACATATGTATGTGCAATACAATAATCTATGGGATCAATATCTTGGGATTTATAATGAAAAATATGCAATAAGTTTTTATTTTTCCCAAGTCGACTTTAGCTGTTATTTCAACTACTGTTTCCACTACTGTTTTCTCTTCTATTTTGTACTACTTTGACTACCACTTTTTAACTATTATTTTCTGCTACCTTTCTACTACTATTTTGTATTACTTTTCTACAACTATTTCCTATTACCTTTCTACTAGAATTTTTCACTACTTTTCTAATACTTTTTAAAATAGTTTTTTTGTACTACGATTCTCTACTACTCTTATTTTAATTTAAAGAATCCTTAAAATATTCTCAGCATGAAATATTACCACTTTATATAGCTTCGGGTCTATTTTAATTGACCTAGTTAAATGAAATAAAATTAGTATTTGACTGTGCAACAACTTAGACGTCATCATCTATGCTCTATGTGCCGTCGATAAATTTTGAAAGTACTCATATGGTGTAAGCAAACTAAAGCCTAGGTTGCCTACGATACAAATCAAGTCAGTCACTTTGTTTCACCTTCCATCGATTTTCCATTATTTTTTAAATTTTTCCTTTGGAGCTAATCACTGTGAGCCGGACAACTTCATCCTCAGTATTTTATTGTTTTTTAAGCGTAGAACTCGTAACGATAGAGCTAACTTCGTTTTTAATATTTCATTGTTTATTATAACCGTAGACCTCTAATATAACATTTTCACTTCATTTCACCTCCTAATGATTCTCCATCAATTGAATGTGTTTTTGCTTTTTTACTATTTTTCTGTAGACCTCGTAACGTTGGAAACTGACTTCGTTTCACGTCCTTAGGAACTCCAAACGCTTCCTTCTTTTTAAATCGCAATAGTTCGTCAAGATAATTAATTACATATTGTAAGTGTGTTGCGTGGTTTATGATTGAAAATATGTAAGTGTTTAATGGCCTTTTCCCCCTTGCTCAAAGGACCATGTTTAACAACATTAATTTATTGTAATGAAAATGGAAAAATGAAATTTACAATATATATAAAATGTATGCTCAAGGGGGATCGACCGAGCGGTTATATGTATTCGAAAGGAATCCGGCTAGAAGACCCATGGTGAGTTAATATTACTTTAATTTAAATATTGGAATTTGTATTTTTAATTAAACAAGATTAACAAATTTATTGGAAGGAAAAATTGTACAATAAATATATTGAAGAGCCAACCGACCAGTGTGAAAGTGTTCTAGAGAAGAACTAACAGACAGAAAAAGAAAGCAAAAGAAATAAGGATAGAGAAAATGAATAGGAAAGAAAAGGTGCTTAAACATCCCGGCCCCCTTACACGAGTGCAAAATTAGTTGCCTCCTTCAGACGCTGCAAGGTTCTTATACCGTCACCGACTCCTTGACTCTGTGTCCTCGGAAGTGGGACGTCTCGAGATTGCGGATGGTTCGGATGGCGGCATTAGTAGACTGTGCTGGAACGATAACTCTTCCTGGTTACTCTCCCGATCGGGAGCAGTTATCATCACTTTGGATTTTGTCGTGTTGAGCTGTGTTGCACAACCTTCGTATGCAGACTGGAACTGTGGAATACTCGAAAGATGCACAGATTAGTAGGGAAACAATCAATGGTAAATTACAGCGATCAAGGGGGAGAGCACCACCTTGCATTGGAAAATGTACTTTTTTATTTTTAATTTTATGCGAGAAATGAAATATTCATGCCTCACAATGCAAAGCATGAGACTGACTTTGGCATGGAGGAGCATATTATGTAGAAATTCCAAATATAAAATACAATAGCGAGAATGTTGTTCGATGTAGCTAAGAGCGACGTGAGCGAGACGATCATTCACTCTGAGAATATTCTCCTTGTTTAGAAAAGGATTTAACACGAGAAGAGTGCTTTTCTTTTCTATAGGCTTTGCATCGAGTAATGATGTCTTTTCTCGTAGATAGTTTCGATAATTTGTTCCAGGGAGGGAGGAATAGAGGGCCACATGTCGTGTCTTGATAATTTGAATTTTAGGGATGAAGTATGAAACTGCTAAGAAGAGTGTTCACTTCGAAAGGCTTAGTGGTTGCAGAACGGCACTTAACCTTTTATCTCCAAGAGATGTAAGGAACGGAATTGTCCTTCTCTCAGGTGCGAACACGATAAGCTTTTTCGAAGGAGACTTATAATCGCGAAAGGCTTATTTCTTGCAGCAGGGCCGCCAACCCTTTGCCACTAGGAGACAAGGATCGGAGTTGTCCTTCTCCTGCGTGTGAGAACAAAAGGCAAGCACAATAAGCTTTTCCTACGCAGAGTTGTCACCGCAGAAGACTTATTGTTTGCCACCTTAACCTTTTGCCATGAAGCGATAAGGATCTGAGTTAACCTTATCTTGAGTGAGACCAAAAGGCAAGCACAGTAAGCTTCTACAAGTAACAAAGTTCAGAAAATTGAACTTGATTACTGCCTCCACTGAAGGATTTCACTGTTATCTATTGTGGAAAGTTTCTCTAAGAAGCTGTTTTTTGTATGGATGGAATACTTCATTTATTAGTCTCAATCCGTGCCTGCCAAACAGAGCTGATGGTGTGAGATTTTCGCTCGTTTCATAACAGGCGATAGCCACCCTGCCGGGTCAAAACAGTTTGGCCGAACGAAAAGTCACTTTGTGGCAAAAGTTAGCACCGGTATGAAAGGAAAGGTATGGGCTAATGAATTTATAATATATATTTTTTGTTTTTGTACAAAATCAACATATTTATATATAATATTTTTAATAATAAAATATATATTTATATATAATATAAAAATCCATTATTTAATCAGTTAGAGTGAAACTAAATATATGGCACACAGTGTAATATTTTTTACTGGTTGATCGTTTAGAGGTTAACGAATATAGCACAAAAGAAAATAGCAAGGAACTTTCTGTACAGCAATAAGTGTGTATTTGTTGTTGTACACGGAACTTATTTACTTTATAATTTATAATATGTAAAATCACTTTATGACTCGAAGGACCATGTTTAATTCAGAAGTGAATTATATGAATATCAAAACACAAGGAATTTTTATTTTTAATCAAACAAGATTAACAAATTTATTGGAAGGAAAAATTTTACAATAAATATATTGAAGAGCCCAACCGACCGGTGTGAAAGTGTTCAAGAGAAGAAATAAAAGACAGAAAAAGAAAGCAAAAGAAATAAGGATAGAGAAAATGAATAGGAAATAAAATGTGCATTAGGGTGGCTCAAACAGTAAGCGAAGGGAAAAATTCAATCCCGTAACGTATTAGGTTGTGGTGAGAGTCACGATGCGGTAATGGCGCTTGTCGTCAAGGTTGGACCATTTGTGTAGTCAGAGTTAGCTCACCGTGGTTGTGATCGAAAAAAAAGCGACTAAAAAGCCACTAAAACATCAGCTGAAATTTATCTAAATTGAATTTTATTTCATTCAATTCATTTTCTCAGATAATTTTCAATCATTCCATCACATACTTCGCCGATTTTCAGCAATTGACCTACCTACCAAACTACCTTGACCCACCTTGACAACTCTTAATTTAATTTTTTAAATGCCCATAACTTTTTAATTGTTCAGTCATAAGTCATAAAGATGGCTAATTCTGACGACGTTCCCCTACATATTTGGGCATTCTTAATTCTGTTTTCTCTGTTAATCTTATACTGGAATAGCCTTTGCGAAAATGAGAATTCCTTTAAAATATTTTCGATTTAAGCCGTAGTTGGTCTCTTTTGCAATGAAATGAAGAAGGCCATTTAAAGTGATTATTTTCAAGTATGCATGTAAGTAGTACCTACGATAATGCTATACTCGTATGCATGTACCTAACTATTAATAATTATTTAAAAAACAATAGTATATTTAAAGTCAAGTTGGAGAGTGCTATTTTGAAACAAACTAAACTAAATAGTTTTATTTTTTATCTAAAGAAATCTGTGAACAAATTTATGTATTACATATGCACATAAAAAAAAATTGTCATTAAGTTTTGAGTTTTCGCACAATGGTCACTCATTGTTAGAAATAAGTACCGAAAACTAAACTAAATGATATAAATATGATCCTGAATGTGAGGCTAAAAATCTCAAGAAAGTTAACCCAAGCCCAAAACCCCAAAAAAATATTTTAAATTCACGGAAACTTTGAGTGAAAACACACCAGTTGGTAACCCTAACATATAAATATATATTTGTACATATTTAGTGCACGACTTTCCGATTTGGATAAAAAATAGACAAATAACAGGAGAAGTTATTTAGGAGGGAAATTAATATACGTGCTTTTACTTTAATTTTTTATTTTTTTTATTTTCTCTCATCCTTTATCTTTAATTTTGTGAGGTTCGTTTAAAAAATGCGTTTGCCAAAAGTGATTTTTTGGGACTTTTGGGGTTAAACGGTGAAAAGGCGAACATGGGATGGCATCCTTCCTCCTCACTCCCACTCCTACTCTGTATACTTATCGCTATCCAAATAGAGAGCAACAGTTATTCATATTGCAGGCACACGCGAAATACCTGAAAGTACTGCAATGTGTACCCTACACTATCTACAAGCAAACTCGTCCAACACTAATCTACATGCGTATATCCCTTTGATTGTTTTTTGGGATTTTCATTATTACAATTCAATGATTTTGTATTAATGAAAATTAAGAAAACATTTGTTATGTATTTATTTTCATTCTTTCATTCATTCCTCTTTTTCCCATTTGCTGCTGTTAATGCCTACATTTTTTAACATAAGCCGTCAGTGACGAAAAAAAAAAGATTTTTTGGCTTTGCCTTTGAATTGAATTAGTTTTCTTATTTTTTGCTTTTCTGTTTTTTTTTTTAAGTTCATAAATGAGCAGGGTTGCAAAATTTATTTCCATGCTTACGCACAAGAACAATTAATGCGCCTTTGTGCGGCGGAAGCAAAAAAGAGACACGACAAACACACATTCATGAACATGCATACACATGTATATATATACCATACATAGAGATTTATACATATATATATATATATGTATGTGTGTATGTACGTACAATAGAATTTGAAGCGAAGGCGAGGGCGTTTTTATAGAAAGTAAATTGGCTTGGCTTGGCTTGACATTTATTTTCATTGGGCCAAAGTCATTGAAGTGTAATGCAGCTTATTAAAGCGTTGCATTTTTTCGCCTGAGATGTATGTAAGTATGTAAAAAAAAGGACCAACAAAAATTGTGCAAACTGGTATTACCGCAATCAATTTTTGTTTTGTTAAATCTCACACATTGGGCTGAACATCAATTATGATGGAACTGTTCTACATATTTTGATATAATACACGCAAAGTGTGTTATTACGAACCAACTAACAATCATCGTAGCAGCACCTTGGCATATGAATAGAAACATCGATTAAAATCGAACACAATGAAAAAGATTCAAAAAATGTATATAAAATTTATTAAGCCACCATTCAGGAAGAGCAAAGATGCAGCAAACTAACAACATGCAGTCGCCGTGCGAATGAAATTAAGACCGAATGGCAATTGCCATAGAACACTACCAGCTTTTGAGCCATCAGTTTTACCAGAAATGCCAATTTTAGCGATTTCATTCACTTTCACAACTTCGGTGAAAATCGTGTTTTTTCGTTACTCTCTTTTTATCGGTTTGGATTCAGAAACCATGAGAAGAGTTTGAGTGAAATTAAAAATGATCGGGTCGATATTCGAAATTTTGTATATACTCAGTGTAAAAACGGTCTAAATAAACGAAAAGCAGTAATAAATAAACCCCATTAGTTGATGAAAGTCTGTAAAGCTTGAAAATTCTTAAAAGAAAAAAGAAAATCCTTTTTTAATACTAATAATAACGATTTAATTTTAAGATTGTTTTGTTCTAACGTACTCTAGAATCAAGACCGCCCATTCTTATTTTAAGACTGTAACGGACTTATTTTTATATAATTTCCTGATTTCTTTAAGAATTCGTTCTTGCTTTGAGATTGTTTACATTTTTTGAAATAAACTTTTACTTACTTGTAATGTGCTTGAAAAAAAAATTCTTTTTCGACAGTCATTATTAATTAAAGATTTTTCAGTCTTAATCGCAATAGGAAAAGAACGTAAGTACGACCGCACTTAATTTTAGATCGCATTTTTTCTCAGCGTACGTTTAATTTAGAATGACCGAGGAATGGAATCTTGTTTAAATCAATTTGTAGCAAAAAGCTCTTGTTTATCAATAGCAGCATGTCAAAACCAGGGGCGGATTAAAAAAAAAAATTATAAAAAAAATAAAATAGTTGTAGAATTTGAGATTTTAAATTTTGGAGAGTTTAAAACCTCCAATTCAAATTTAATACTATATTTATTTGCTATTGTAGTAGGCCATTACAAAATAAAATATATGACACAGAAAACACAAGATATATAAAAACTTGAACATTTTCAAAAGTAAAAAAAGAATCAAGCATAAGCAAGGTTTTTCATTTGAATTCATTAATTTCATTTCATTGTTTGTTTGAATTTTGTTGCGTTAACATCAAATTTTCGTTGTATTATTTTTAATATTGAAAACAATTATTTGTGTTTATTGAGTATTTCTATTAGCATAATTGAAATTTTGATTTGAGATTGATATTTTCAGAACAACCAACAGTTTTTTTTTTTAAACTACCAAGTCCAACGTTGTTGCTTTCATCATTTAATATTTCTTAATTCACTCAACAATAAAACTTACTTTACTTACTTTTAATGGCAGAACAGCCCATGGAGGGCCTAGGCCGAGCTTTTTGCATGCACTCATGTTGTGCGTGTTATATTTGTACATGAATGGAAGGGACTTACAGTTTAATGCCGAATCCGAACGGCGAAGTGAAAAGCTTTTCATAGCAATTTTTACTCTTGTAGGTTTGCCATTGCCTGCCAAGAGGTGGTGCCGTGTAGAAAAATAATTTTTTCTACTTTTTGATTTTGCCTGTGCCGAGAATCGAACCCCGGCCACTCTGCGTAGCAGTCCAACCCACTACCACTACGCCACAGCGACCATCAACAATAAAACAATTTTATTAAAAAAAAATTATTGAAAAATATACTTTAAAATTAAAAGAACTTTCGAGTCTGGTGCACAAAAACGACTACGAAAAAAAATTCAAATGAGGGAAAATGAAAAGCAAAGAAACTCCCTTGCAAAATTTATGTCTTTTGATGGAAATGTTCCATCTACCAGTACTGCGGTGGCAGATAAAAATGTTTCACTACCAGTAATAGCTGATAACGATGTTAATATTCCAAATATGAGTGTTTGTGTAGAAGAAGGTGCAAGTGATAATTGCGTTGCCATTACCAATTTCATAGACATTGAAATTGAGAGTGAAGTAATAAAATGTACAAATACTTAAACTGAGATTGGTTTACGGCCAAAAATAATTAGTAATGATTTGATTGAACATTGTATTTGTACAAAACCCAAAAATGTGGAAGATTTAGAATCTTCTAAAAAATGTTATAAAGATAATAATGATCAACAAATATACCGAAAATTAAATGATGTACATTTTTATATGACTAAAATAAACGGAGCCTAAGAGCGAAGAGAATGGTTGATTTATTCTGAAACAACGAAATCTGTTTATTGCTTTGCTTGTAAACTATTTAGCAAAAAATCTAATGTTTTAGTTTCAGGATATTCCGATTGGAAAAATATTGTAGACGTTTTGAAAAGACATGATGAGTCGAAAGAAAATAAAAGTTGTATGTGTGCTGATGTTCGTCGTGCTAAAATAAGTGGTCGTGTCGATTCCAAACTTTTAGAAGTAATAGAAAAAGAGGTAATTTATTAGCGTGAGATATTAAAACGAGTCGTTGCTACAGTTAGACTTTTGGGAAGTTTGGGCTTAGGATTTAGAGGACATGCTAATTCTTCCAAAGGCAATTTTCCCAGCTGTATTGAATATTTGGCTGAATTTGGTGACTTTTTAAAGGTTCACTAAGAAAAATACAGTAATTGCGGGATTGGACATGTTACGTATTTACCTAAAACCACGTGTGATGAATTCATAGAACTTATGGGTAAAAGTGTACAAAATTCCATTGTTGATGAAATAAAACGAGCTAACTATTTTGCTCTTATAGTTGATTCCACGCCTGTTGCTAGCCATACTGACCAGTTAACTATTATTATCAGGTATGTAGATTTAGATCAAAAATTCAAGAAAGGTTCATTTGTTTTATTCCGATCGAACATGATGATGCAATATATTTAGAAACAACTATCTTGTCCAGCTTGTTCGAATTAGGGTTGAACATTAATAATTGCCGGGGACAAACGTATGACAATGCTTCGAACATGTCAGGCATTTATAACGGTCTCCAAGCTAAAATTAAACGTTACAGCAAAAATTCTGTTCTTGTGCCTTGCGCAGGCCATTCCTTAAATTTAGTTTGAAATACAGCTGCAGAATGTTCTTCTAAAGCTATTAGATTCTTTGATTTTATTCAAAATTTATTCCTCTTTTTTTCCTCTTCGAGAAAGATATGAAAACTGATCAAAAATTAAGCCATACTTTAAAACCTATATGTGACACAGCTGAAGCTGTATTAACTGTACGAAAGAATTTTTCTTTCATAAGAACCGTTCTTGGTGAAATTTGTATTAACACATCTGAAAATCCCATAACAAAAATTCAGGCGAAAAAATTACATAGTAGTTTTGAAGATTTAGAGACGGCAGTGTTATCGATTTTTTGGAATACACTATTGCAAAGAATTAAAGCCACCAATAAATCGTTCCAAAACAAAGAATGTAACATACAAAAAGGAACTAATTTATTGAAATCTTTATCAGCAATCATACTCAGTATTCGAACTGATGATGCATATTTCCACGAAATGGAGAAAGAAGCAATCGAATTAGCTGGTAGTACAGAATACTCAACAGCAAAAAATCGAAACAGGAAAAGAAAAATACAATTCGATGAAACTTCAGATAATGACATAATTTTACGCGGGAAAGAACTATTCAAAGTTGAAACATTTTACTTAATTTGTGATACTTTACACTCTGAAATAAAAAGAAGGTCTGTAGTTTATGACGAGGTATTACAAAACTTTTTAATATTTGTTGATGTTGAGTTGCCTGAAGAAAAATTTGCTCAGTGTGTATCAAATTTAGTTGAAAACTATAATGATGACATAAATCAGTTAGTATTCAAAGATGAGGTTGAGCAGTTCCTGCATTTTGTAAAATTTAAAAAAATATTAACACTGCCTGTATGCGTCAATTCTGGAAGGTTTAACATCAATATTTGCAAACGTTGAAATAATCCTAAAAATAATCCAATTGCAAATGCGTCTGCTTAGAGATCATTTAGCATTCTTAAGCGGGTCGAAAACTACCTAAGAACGTCACTTGGCCAAATAAAATAAAATCACTTAGCCATCATGGACTTTGAAAGCGACTTAGTAAAAAAATCAGCTATGACTCCTTAATTAGTAGTTTTGCAAGAAATAAATCGTGAAAAAAATAATAATTAATATTTCTAACAAATTATTTGTCAATCAAAAATGTTGTTTCTTTCGTTAAAATTTAGAAAGTTGAGCCACAAGTAAAAAAAAAAATCTTAAGAGGGCCTAGGCCTCAACATGTTAAAATCCGCCTCTGGTCAAGACACGTACCATAGTTGATGACGTTATCTGCAGTTGCAGTGGAGGTATAATAATGACAGGTGGAATCATTTCTAATGATGACTTGTCAACTGCAGTTGACTTTATTTTATTATTTTCACATCAGAACCACTGTTGGTCTAATTGAGAAACAGTGTGTTACATGAGAATCAGGAATCATAATTATTAGAATAGCTTTGCCATACTTTTTAGTATGAAATGTGTACTTTGCGATGGTATATGGTAACATTGAATTACACCGTTAAATGACGTTGCTCTTGTTTCAAGCAATATTTTGGAAACAAACATTCGAACAGTTATCGCTGCTTAAATGCATCGATGAAAATGTAAATTTTAAGTATATTTTTGAACTAAAAAAAATATTGTTTCTGGCAAAATTAACCGGGAAACAAAATTAAATGGAGTTCAATCAACCAGGGATTACTGTAAACAAATGCAGTGTGGAAGTATGTTTCACTTTATTGTCGGAAATTGTGATACGTACCATACATGCGTTTACAGTCGCACGTTAATCGGTATAACTCAAACGCCAGAAAATTAAGAACTGGACTAACTGAAAATATTGTATTATTGCAATCTGCTACATACGAAATAAACGCACGGCATAGAAATATATATACATACTTACATACCCAGCGGTCGGAAGGTACTCATTAGAAGTGATTTCAGTGTGTACATATAATTGGCGCATCTCTTTCCACATTGAGTTTCTTATTTTTCGTTATGTGGCATTTCCCGGGAAAAATTCGTTACTCTTTTTTGGCATCAAAAAAAACGATGCAGCTTAGTTTTCGTATCGAATATTAATAATAGCTGTGCTTTATTCGCCAATTAGTTAAACATGTGCGAATAAAACAACCACGTTGTATTATTCATAATGAAACGGTTCAATGACACTGGCAACTAGAGGTGTGTTCCAGCACATGAGCATGGACATCATTATAAAGGGTGGACCATTTATAATTTGGAATTTGATTTTGGTGTAAATAAGAAATTAATATTTTTTTTTCACTGTGTTTTTATTGTGGAACACTATTTCATTCAAATGACTTCCTGATGACGGTCAACTTGACAGATGGCTGTACCAATTTCGCCCTTAAATACTCAATTGTTGCTGGATGGTTAGCGTAACACTTATCTTTAATGGCTCTCCACAAATAATAGCCCAACGGAGTCAAATCGCATGGTGGTGGCGTGGTGGCCAATGCACATCGCCAAAACGGCTAATAACGCGATTTTCAACTTCTCGATTCAAAAAAGTCGATATCTTCCAAAATAGGCCATAAATAATCAGTTATCATTGTGCGATATCGCACATAATTTACTGTAACTCATCTTCCTTCTCATTTTCAAAGCAAAATGGCCAAATGATACCGTCGGTCCAAAAACCACACCAAACAGTTATTTGTTGAGGGTACATTGGCTTCTCAACAATCGCGACCGGATTTTCTGAGCCCCAGATGTGACAATTTTGCTTATTAACGTAACCACCGAGGTCAAAGTGAGCAACAAAGAAGTTCGTGAAATGTTCAATTCCTGAGAACGATGGCGAGTTGATGCGGTTGGTTCTTCTTGTACATTCTGAGAAACAGCAGCAATTTTCGGTTGTACGAGTACGAGAACGTGTTTTTTTATCCAATAAAGATCCAGTTTCAAGCAAACTTTTCACAAATTGATCCACAAATTTCGTTGAAGGTGCTTTTTAATGTAAAGGCGATCAGTTCTAGAACTCAGAGCGACCAACTCGGAATTCTTCAAAAATACAAAACTATCCACACAAGTGATAACTAAAATAGCGGTCGGTCAATTCGGGACGGATAATTCTTATTTCGAAGAGGGTTCACGGCGACTGAGACAAGTGGTGATGAGAATACCGGATGACCAACATAAATGTTTACATTAAAATCAGGTGACCAGCTCGAACTTCGGCAAAATTTACAGAAGACCGACACATATCCTTACAAAAATAGTTGGGAGCTAACTTAAGCTCCAAAAAGAATTGAAGAGGACCGACGTAAATCCCGATAAAAACATCGGACGACCAACTGTAATTTCGACAAGAATTCAGGCTGACCGACTCAAAATGTCACATTAATATAGAGTAACAGCGAATATGCGGCGGTGAACTTGATTTTCGGCGATAACTTAAAACTCAAAATTCTATGAAGATACTTGACGATCAAGTGCTATCAAGAATTTAGAACGGGTAACTGGAATTTCGACTAGGATTCAGGGTGGCCTATTGCACTGGGCTGCTAGGCAGAGTGTCCATGAATCAAATCTCGGCACATGCAAAATAGAAAAATAAAAAGTAGACAAAACAATTTTTCTACACTCTTGGCAAGCAATGGCGAACCTATAAAAGTAAAACTTGCCTAAGAAAAGCTTTTTACTTCGCAGTTCGGATTCGTCATAAACCTATAGGTCCCTTCAATTCTTACTTACTTTTTTTACTTTTAATGGCACAACAGCCCATGGAGGGCCTAGGCTGAGCTTTTCGCATCCACTCATGTTGTGCGTGTTATATTTGTACATGAATGGAAGGGACCTACAGTTTAATGCCGAATCCGAACGGCGAAGTGAAAAGCTTTTCATAGCAATTTTTACTCTTGTAGGTTTGCCATTGCCTGCCAAGAGGTGGTGCCGTGTAGAAAAATAATTTTTTCTACTTTTTGATTTTGCCTGTGCCGAGATTCGAACCCCGGACACTCTGCGTAGCAGTCCAACGCACTACCTCTACACCACAGGTCCCTTCCATTCATGTACAAATATAATCCGCACAATATGAGCGGATGCAAAAATCTCGGCCTATGCCCTCCATGGGCTGTTGTGCCATGAAAAAAAGAAATATAAAAAGCGATGGGTAACTAAAACGTAGGTAAAGATTCAATTCGTAAGCTTTAAAGATAATACATAGGCTCATAAATAATTTAAGTAGTTACTTAATAATTGCGTTAAACCTTAATAATTCACTTAAACAGTTTGATAGTTTTGTGCAAAATGAAAAAACGGTATTGAATTGGATGCCGGTCAATCCTTCGTATAAGGTGAGCTCAGAGTATTTAAAAAAATATGCTCTTTAGATACGCGCATCAGACTGAAAGCGTTCAACATTTTGGTTTTGGATAGTCAAGTACGCATACATACAAACACGCACACACTCATAACATAATGATGATGATGCGGACAAATTGCGAATGACTTCGACAATTAAGATGACGATTTGGCTGTGGTGGATGGAATTGAATGGATGGTATAATGGTACAGGAAAATCAAACCCACGTACTACATACATCCATACATATTGCTACGCATCAGCAAAGTGAAAAGCATAAAATAAGGACAATTCTCTCGCTCTCTGCAGCCCGAATCGGTTCTTGCACTTCACTGAGCAATTAGCCATTCAGTTGGAAAAGAAAAAAGGGAAGCAGACGCGTTATCGACCTACGAATGAACGTCGACAGACAGACAGAGCCGTCCGTTATTGCTCAGACGGATGAGCCAGCTAACACTGAGAGCTGAAATGTAGTGACATGTAGGTATATACTTACACCCGTACATACGAATATATAATATATATATCGTCAGGTGGCTTCCGGAATCACATTGGTGCAAAAGATTTATTTCGAGAAAAATCGATTTTAATGTCTGCACTTTAGCGAGAATTGCATGTAAGACGGACATATCCATGTGAAGAACATTTACATTTTAGAAAGTCAAAAATGTAACGTCAGACTGGAAATTTCGATGAATGGTGCAATGGAATAAATTCTTGAAATCGCGACATATTCTCAACTCATAGTTGGTATCAAGTATTTCTTGGTTCTGGTTGTTATCCAACATAAGTACATACCTACACATGAGAGAAGATAAAAGAGAACTGATTAAAAATCTGTGTGTGGTGCTGATTATATGCTTTGACGTAAATTCAATATAGAATTTAGGTTTTTGGATAGATACATTTGCAAACAGACATTTGATAGCAGCTACAATGGAATTGTAGGATTGAGATTATCTGTGCAAGAACCTCTATACATATACATATATGCTGAGACTGCGTCCATCACACTGCGACTATTGGCGGGGATTGGATGTTTACCGACAGTCAAAGTTGTTTTTTGACTCTCCTAAGCCCGACAGAGAGCGAATCGTCTGATTCGTGAACGTGCAACTCGTCCCGTTATTTACTCCTAAATTGCATGAATTTGATATCATTTCGTTCACAGATCAGACGATTCGATTTAAAATCTAAGTATCTGTTAATCAACGATTTTCTCAGGAAAATCTGTGGCAAGGTAATGAAACTGTACGACATTGCAGCCTACCTAAGAGAGTGGGAGAGTTGGAGAGTGCCCCTCTTCGGAACGGAGACTTTCTAGTATTTCTCGTCTACGTGCTCTTCATTCTTTGCGGACTCTAATATTCGATTCTGAGGCTACTTGAACTCAGTCAAGCACTTGTTCACTAGGCCACCGAGGTTGTCTAACATTTAATTCGTACCAGCACTTAACCAGATTTGGTCAATTTCATTATCAATTTCTTGGCTGACAATGACAACACTCCAAGGTAAAAAAAAAATAAGTACTTATAACTTAAAGTTGAAAGTATTTAATTTAGACCCTAACTATGTAAAAATTTCATTTTATAATTAAAGTAGATAACTATTAAAACTTCATAAATTTGCCAAAAAAAAATGCTTACAAACGTAAGTCATTCGAATTGTTTGAACAACGTCGGAGATAGAGCAGCGGAGATTGGAAGGCGCAGAACCCCATCAAATATACATATATGTAGTATATGTTTGTTTGTTTGTATGAACATACATATATCCTATTAGTGTCACACACATAAACATTCACATACACACACATCGAGATGACATATACGCGCCAATAACGTTGCTGATGACGTTGATAATGAATATCGCACATCACACGGTGAAGTACAGTAGAGAGAGCCCATCCAGCCAGTTAGTCCCCAAAGCAAGTGTAAGTAAGTCAAATGGAAGTAATACAATTTTTATAGCCGTATCGAAGCGGTAAAATTTTTTAAATTAAAATCTCAAAATTGAATTTTGCGTTGTTGAGTGAATTTAATTTCACATATACATGCACGTACAATATGTAGTATGAATGTATGTATATTAGACTTATCCACTTGGAAAATTGTATGCGATATTTGGAAAATTACTTTTTATTCGCTAACAATTCTTTGCTTAAAAATATAATTTTTAAAAAGAAAATTTTAAAAGGCTTTCCCTTAACAATTTCGCTAGGAATAGGGGGCCCGGGGGCAGAAAGCACAAGGTAAAGTTCGTGATAGTCTCACAAACATGTCAGTTCATGTTTGGTCCTTGAGCATCTATATTTCAGGTTGGCTTTCCTAGTAATCTTGAAATATGTCCTTGGTAAATATGGAGATGACATCACTGCTATAGAGGAAATGCGATTGATGAAACTGGGTTGCCCCAAAAGAGCATCCTGTAACATCTACTGCAGCTGTCATGATGGAAGGCACGAATTTGGGTTTGGATCTACGACCGTGAACGATAGCCTAGCACAATTCTTAGACTGATTAGATTGAAACAGGCGCTGGGCACAAGGCACCAAATCACTGCGGCCTAAAAAGGCCTATTGTGAAGAGCCCATTGAATATCCTAAGATACACTTCTTAGGGTTACTTACTTACTTAGCTGGCACTACAACCGATGATCGGTCTTGGCCGCCTCTACAAAGCTTCGGCCAGTCGCCTCTGCTACGCGCGCGCTGGCGCCAGTTGATAAGGCTGAGTGCAGCCAGGTTGCCCTGCACCTGGTCTTTCCAACGAAGATTAGAACGACCCCTTCTGCGTGATCCTCCACCGTGGTT
The DNA here is from genome assembly GCA_958295655.1 of Palloptera scutellata. Taxonomy (NCBI): domain Eukaryota; kingdom Metazoa; phylum Arthropoda; class Insecta; order Diptera; family Pallopteridae; genus Palloptera; species Palloptera scutellata. The sequence continues at coordinate 12,889,283 of OY282453.1, forward strand.
CAAATAAAACACCCTTCTAGCCGGAGCGCTTTCTTCCATTCGCTCAACATGACCCAGCCAGTGAAGCCGCTGTATTTTTATACGCTTGACTATGTCAGTGCCGGCGTACAGCTCATACAGCTCATCGTTCCATCTTATTCGATACACGTCGTCCACGCATACTGGACCGTAGGTCTTACGGAGTATCTTCCTCTCGAACGCTCCTAACAGCCTCTCATCATTGATGGAAACTGTCCACGTCTCTGCGCCATACATTAGGACGGGAAGGATGAGGGACTTATAGAGCGTTATTTTCGTCGGTAGAGAGAGGGCTCTACTTCTCAATTGCCTACTGAGCCCACAGTACCACCTGTTGGCAAGAGTTAGTCTCCGCTTGATGTCAAGGCTGACATTATTGTTGGTGTTTATGCTGGATCCTAGGTATACGAAATCCTTGACGACTTCAAAAGTATAGTTGTCAACAGTGACATTTTGTCCAAGACGCCGTGACTCTTTGTTTGTTGACACAAGGTATTTCGTTTTGTCCTCGTTCACCACTAGACCCACTCGACGGGACTCCCTTTCCAGGTTGAATGCTGCACTGACTGCTCGAGCGTTTTTGCCTATGATTTCAATATCATCAGCGTATGCTAGCAGCATGACACTCTTGTAGAAGATAGTGCCAGAGATGTCGATGTTCGCAGCTCGAATTATTTTCTCCAGCACAAGGTTAAAGAAATAGCACGATAGGAAGTCACCTTGTCTGAAACCTCTTTTGGTATAAAATGGCGCGGAGAGGTCTTTCCCAATTTTCATTGCGCTGGTGGTGTTGGTCAGTGTCATTTTGCAAAGACGAATGAGCTTTGCAGGGGTACCAAAATCAGACATTGCGGCGTACAAGTGATCCCTAATCGTGCTGTCGAAGGCGGCTTTATAATCGATAAATAGATGATGGGTGTCGACCTGTTTTTCTCATTTCTTTTCCATGATTTGGCGTAGTGTGAATATCTGGTCGATGGTAGACTTACCAGGCCTGAAGCCACACTGATAAGGTCCAATCAGTTTGTTGACGATGGGCTTCTTAGGCTTATGGCATTTAAAAATGGTAAAATATCCCTGGAAATTGTATTGCCCACTTCAACCGTAGTTGGGTATGCAATAGTAAGGTGCCGAAGTCTAGGCCTTGCGAGCTTGTTACAGTGGCACAGAATGTGCTCTGCTGTTTCCTCGTCTTCCTCACAAAATCTACAAAATTCGTCCCGAGTTATTCCCATGTTAACAAGATGTTTCCTAACTGGCCAGTGTCCAGTAAAAAATTCTGTGACAGCTCGGATTCCGTTTCTGTTTAACATCAAGAGTTGTTTTGTTCTTAACTTTGATACACTTGGCATGAATGATTTTGCTTGTCTGTTGCCTGAGGTGTCGTCCCAGGCAGCCTGGACATTTCTGTTCAGCCATGTGTTAAGATCAGGTATAATTCTTCAACACACGCCCTATTTGTGTACCCGCCTCGACAGATAAAAATTACCAAAGATGATTTCTTCAGGCTCCTGGACAAAACCTAAGATCATTGACCTCGTCACAATATTAAAATCGTGTTAGGCGACCTTAATGCCAAGGTGGACCAGGTGATCTGTAGTCCAACGATCAGAAAATGCATCTGCCTCCTACTGTCTCTATCAGCTATTTTGCTTGTTGTTAAACGAACAAGTTGAATTCATGAGGCTATTGGAAGAATGCGAATTAAGTTTATTTTTTGGATGTGTATAGGTTGCATAAAACTAGCATGAAAATGTGTGAGAGAGACAGGTAGAAAAGTCAGATAATAAGAAAAAGATGCACAACTTCTGTCTCTTTCTTACTACTCAACCTGTTCATCTCTCTCGCACAGTTTTTCATGCTTGCGCCAGTGTAAACATCCACTAAGAAGATACTTGAGAGGACAGTGCCCTGTAAGCCGGTAGGGGTTCTTAAGTTTATAGTAAGTTTTTTAGCCTGTGACCTAGTCCAAAAGTCTTTGAGAGCGTGTCCGTGGGCGTGATTCGATGGCACACAACAAAAATGTTTGGGACGTATGGACTTAAGTGCCCCCATTTTCGCTAGTCTTCCCGCCTTTTCATCTCCCTCAAATCCTTCATGGCCCTATGATCAATGTAACTTTATCACTGTTGGAGGGGTCTGAAAGAAGCTCAAAAGACTCCAATAAGATTTTGGATTTTATGGTGAGCCAGTTCAGGGATTTCAGGGCTGCTTCACAGTTCGAGAGAATGTGGGAACCGTATATTCGCCTACGTATACATTCGCGGACGCAAATCCATGTACCTTTTTGAACTTTTCTTTCTTTCCTTCACATGGAGGTCCTAGGCCGAGCTTTTCGCATCCACTCATGTTGTGCGTGTTATATTTGCACATGAATGGAAGGGACCTACAGTTTAATGCCGAATCCAAACGGCGAAGTGAAAAGCTCTTCATAGGCAATTTTTACTCTATTAGCTAGAAGGGTGTTTTATTCGAGCCACGGTGGAGGAGCACGCAGAAGAGGACGTCCTAATCTCCGTTGGAAAGACCAGATACAGGGCCACCTGACTTCACTTAACCTTATCAACTGGTGCGCATAGCAGAGGCGGCTGGCGAAGCTATATAGAGGCAGCTAAGACCGATCATCGGTTGTAGTGCCAGCTAAGCAAGTATAACGAGGATGTTATTCATTTTTTTAGTGCTGTCACCTAGCTAAAATGTAATCAAATACAGCAACAGGTCGCTTAAAACCGTCATCCAAGATTTAATTGGCTGGAGAGCAACAGTTTATGTATCTTTATTTCAGAGTGCACACCCAGTCTTTAAAGTGAAATCTAACTTTTCACGGTGATTTAATGTACACCTACAGGTACATATCCAGACACTGACTGTCAAAATTGTTCACTAAACGCCTGAAATAAATTAACTGCACCCGAAGATTTTTGTGCCCATTGAATTTTAAATTTACATTAATAAATCTGTAGTAACAAGAATTAATTTGAGATTAGATCCAAAAAGTTTAATCATATATTGTATTTTTGACAAACTATAGTAGTATTAATATTTCAGAGAACTCTATACAAATATTGTACATGTCAAATACCATTAGACCATTCTTGCACGCTACGCTACAAACGAGCCCAGGAAACTTCAAACAAGATTAATTACACAAATAAATTCTGGATAAGTTTATTTGTTTCAGGGATCTCGTAAAAAGTTTAGACCCTCATTGGAGATAGTCTTATTATTGTTTATTAATATTTTTCTGAAATAATTTTAGGCATTATCAAAATGTAATGCTCTTTGGAAACTATAAAAAACGTCCTTGAGCTGTCACATCCAACTGTGAAATTACATTGCATATCTGCACTATGAATGGTATTCATAACACTGTGCAACAAATCCGTTTGCATTGTTAGGTCGAAAGTATGTACGTATACGAGTATGTAGATTGATGAACACACAAACAATCGCTGATGCAAAATTACCAAGTTGTTTTATTACTTTATGGTATTTGTTAGAAATCGATAAACTTTAGGCACGCATAAAAAAAATTAGATATATGTATGTATGTAAACTTCGGTTTTAAAGGTTGACATCAACTATTAACTTATATTAATTGAGGAATAATCAATAAAAGAACCAAAAATTCAAATGATCATAAGATTGTTAAACGAACTAACTTTGCAAGACGCTCTGGGGCTTTGTTACTGTATATGAGTACTTTCAATTTATGCAAACAGATCCTGGTTCAGATTCCATGACTTTAAATATGTTGCACAATGTAATTTGCTCTACTCTCAGAATCTTCAGACATTATTGAATAAAATTCCCATACAAAAGAGATTGGGCTGGCAAAGAAGTTGCTACAGCACTTCTTGTATGATGAATAATTGATAAGGGGCCTCAAGTTAGTCTGATGGATTTGTCAAAAATTATTGGCTATTATCAGCCGCATAAGCTAAGCTGTATACAAGTTCTTGCGGTTAAAGTTTAATTTACTGAAACTTTTACTCATCTGGATTTGAATGGTAGGATTATGAGCTACAACATTCCTGGCTTCTATTCAGGACCGCACTTCCATCTCCCTTTCAAATTGACTCTGAGAACGAAAAATTTGTGGGTCAACTTTCATCTTACTCGGCGGCCAGTTGGAACCAGGAACAAATATGACCCCCACTAAACTTTTGTAGTAGCAATTATTCTCTGAAATTTATCTTTAGGCAGAAACGAAATATATAGCATAGCCTCAAATTTATAAAACAAAAAAAAAAAACAGAAAAAGAAATGGTTAAAAGAAAATTGCACGTTCTGTGCAAGGTTCGTGTAAACGTATGCGCCGAAACTCATTTAATTCAAACGAACGCAAAAAAAATAACCTCGGTTATTGAAGAGTGCAGTCCTATCCTTTAAAGTGTACTAAGCATTTTTGATGTTTAAAATACAAATATATTTGAGAGGCTATTGGGAGAAACTTGAATCTTGTGCTGTTGGGACTTGGCGTCTGGTGAAATTTAGAATATCAGAGTAGGTGTTATGGTGAATTGATTATTCGATTCGGCATTTTTGAGTAGCGTAGCATCATTGAAATCGATTTGGTATATTGCACATTAACGGTACTTACAGCTATTTCTTTTGCATAACATGGGTCTAATAAGTTTTGAGACGGAATTCAGGCGTTAATTCCATTGCATAAACAAGTTCAAAAATGTTATCCAATGCACTCTGTGTGTATAACGGTACCTTGAGACTACTGTCAAACACAGTATTGTGAAACACAATACATCGAATAAGAATGTCGTACAAATTAGAGTTGCAAAAAAGTGTTTCGCACCTCTTTGGCGAACTAAGTACAAAGGAAATTGCTCAAGTGTTCAAAGACAAACAAATATCATGTGCAACTATTTATCGTGTTATCAAAGATTCTCTTGAAGGTAAAGAGCCGGAAAATAAAAAAAAAATCTGGTCGGCCACCGAAACTTAGTGACAAAACAACAAAAAGTCTGTTGGAAAGTGTTAAAAACAAAGTTGGTCAATCAACACGGCGATTGTTGTGAAAATTTGGTTTTCCAAAAGCCACAATCAGTCACATTTGGACTCAAAACGAAAGCGAGCACCAAAATATAGGGCCAGACAACTCGAAATAATAATAAAATGTTGCCGTGCACTTCATGATACTTTGCAGGTGGAAAATTCATGATCTTGGATGATGAAACTTACTTCACTTTTTCACACCATGAGCTGAGTGGAAATGATGGCTCCTATACTGACATTGAAAGTTCTACATAGAAAAGATCGAAGATAATGGTCTGTTAAGTATATTGTAAATGTGCTATTCGATACTTATTGAATAAAGGTTTCTAGTAATAATAATGAATTTGATATTTTGTGTTTGTTGTTCAAATGGTATAGGTTTGAATTTGTCTCAAAACTTATGAGTATTTACGAGTATGTGTCATCGTTGTTGTTAAGTATGGGCTGGAGCTTCACGAAAGCAACTGGAGCTGGACCGTATCCAACATCGAGCGATAAAGCTAATAGGAGACAATAGAGTTTCCAGCTCTATTGACTCCTTGGAACATCGTCGAAACGTGGCTTGCGTCTCACTGTTCTACCGTTACTTTAACGGTAGATGTTCTTCTGAGATGTGGAAGCTGTTGCCACCAGTTCGTGTGTTCAACAGAACTACACGGTCAGCAAGCGGAACTCACGCCTTCCACGTAGACATGGTGTTCCAACGCACTACGCATTACAGAGAAAGTTCGTTCATCTGTCGTACCGCTCGTATTTGGAATAAGCTCCCTACAACAATTTTTCCCAATTATTATGACCCTTGCAAGTTTAAAGCAAACGTTCATAAACACTTCTCCCTCCTTTTTCCTCCCACCTATCAACCTTCCTTCCAATCAACACAATGCTCTGCATTTATGGTATGGTGTTAATTATATTAAAATAAAAAAAACATACATACCATGAAGTAAACAAACTAGTTTAATGTTAGTCGATCAACTGGTTTACTGAACATCAAAACTAGTCCCACATTTGGTATCTTTCCTCATCGCGAAGTGGTTTCTTAAACATTGTCGTAGGTACAAGTCAATTTTCCAGGCTTGCACATAATTTCAACTAGTTGGTAGATAGATGTTTTTTGGAATAGTTTGTAGATCAATCGAATTGTTTCAGTTTTCAACCTGTGGGAAAATTAAAAGCATTTTTACGTTCGATCCTAGTACCTATTATAATGTAAAAATATTTGTTGTTGTACTAGGATTAATTACTACATATATTAAATAAAAATATATAAATAAATTGCATTATAAAAAAAAGTGGAAGTTGAAAAACAAAATATTTTTAATTTGCAAAAAATTTTTTTTATTTTTTTCCAAATTAGGTATATTTCATTATCATATGCATTAGTGATCTTTGTGAAATTTCAAAATCCATATAAGTGAAAAATATTATGTAGTAGATGAGAATTACAAGACAATATATAATCACTGAATAGTATGTATTATAAAAGTAGTTGATCACTGCACTGGTTGAAAACATCAACCAATTTAAGAACTAGATTTTTCATAACTATTTGAAAACTTGTAATTTTAGTAGACTACATGGTACTTACTTACTTAGTTGGCACTACAACCGACGATCAGTCTTGGCCGCCTCGATATAGCTTCGCCAGTTGCCTCTGCTACGAGCGCGCTGGCGCCAGTTGATAAGGCCAAGTGCAGTCAGATCGCTCTGTAACTGGTCTTTCCAACGGAGGTTACGACGTCCTCTTCTGCGTGCTCCTCCACCACGGCTCGAATAAAACACCCTTCTAGCTGGAGCATTTTCTTCTATTCGCTCAACATGACCCAGCCAGAAAAGCCGCTGTATTTTTATACGCTTGACTATGCCAGTGTCGGCGTACAGCTCATACAGCTCATCGTTCCATCTTATTTGACATACGTGGTCCACGCATATGGGACAGTAGATCTTGCAGAGTAAGATCTCCTCTCGAACGCCTCTAACAGCCTCTTATCTTTGGTGGCCAATGTCCACGTCTCAATGCCATACATTAGGCTGGGAAGTATGAGGGACTTATAGAGTATTATTTTTGTCAATGCAGAGAGGGCTCCGCTTCTCAATTGCTTAGTGAGCCCGTAGTAAAACCTGTTGGTAAAAATTAACCTCCGCTTGACCATGTTGATGTTAATGATGAATCCTAGATAAACGAAATCCTTGACGACTTCAAAAAATTATTGTCAACAGTGACATTTTATTTCGAATTATTTTCTCTAGCGTAAGACTACAGGGTACTTACACATTTCTTTTATCCCAACATTCCGAACAAGTGTTGTTGACAGTAGCATTTTCCACATAACCATTTTTTTCGCAGTGAGGGTTCGACTTTTGCCATTCCATATTAATTTATACTAGGGACAAAATTCGTTTCTGCGAAGTTAAGTCATGATATTTCAAAAAAAAACTTTGTGACACTAACATCTACACAGCACACCCTTCATCTTTTCGTATGGCTGTGTGTGTGCAATTCAATGTATGTAACAAAACCTAAACACTTTTCAATTTATTTTATTTCGCTTTTACTTATGTAGCATCTTTGTTCTTTAGATTTTCATGTGTATCGAAATGAACAGACAAGTGATAAGCGTTATTTTAGCGATTTGTGACTTTGATAAGCCTGATTGTTGATATTAATACTTCCTGATGATGACAATCACACACACCGCAGAAAGCACCCACACACATACATATGTGTGGATACTGACGTATTACCACATACATAATATACATATACAAGTAATACATAACTGCTAGCTCCACTATGTAAATGGCACACGATTTCATCATATTATTTCCACCAACTTCATTCGGCTTGATTGATGTTTGGTTAATAAAGATTTGGTTACCAAAACGTGCAAACTTTGCCTTTAATTTTCAACACGAGAATGATCCGAAGGGTTTAGGGTGCCTTTAACCAACAAAAGATGGAAACACCGAATTTCGAAGTAGGCGAAATTGAGTATCACAAACTGGATATATAACATGCTCAAAAGCAATTTTCATCGATGCAATTAAGCGGGTATTACTATAATTCTTTTTATATATATATGGTACAGTAATCCCCTGTTAATTGAACCACCCTTAATTGCATTTAACGTTTAATTGTTCTAGAAGTATTATGTTTCAAAATGTACTTGGTTAATTGCATCCCCCGGTTAATTGAACCATAAATTATACATTTTCATCGATGCAATTAAGCGGAGATTACTGTACAGTAATCCCCGGGTAATTGAGCCACGCTTAATATCATTTCCTGTTTAATTATGCCAGAAAATTACATTTTTAGTTCAAAATGCCCCAAAATTACCCAGTTAATTGATCCATAACTTGTACATTTTCATCTTTGAAGATACTATCCACCTGGACGAAAGGCAACGGATTAGGAGTTTACTCTATGAAAACGGAACTAATTCTGTTCACACGTAAGTGCAAAATGCCTAGCTTTACACTACCGAAACTAGATAGAGTAACCCTCTACCTATGCAATGTGTCTAATTACATACCTTTGTATTTCTCTATATTCCAAACTAATGGAGTCCAAATGTGTTAGAAAGGAGGAAAAAAGGACAAAATGCTTTATATGCATGTAAACGGGCATTTGGAATGAAATGGGGTGCACATATGTCACCCATTGGATGTATACTGCAATCATAAGACCAAGTTATTTCCAACGGGCTAATGGTCTGGTAGAAGGCAACACGCTTAAAAGCATCTACTAAACTTGGCAAGATGTAAAAACCTTCTGCAATGGGAACAACTACAGCAGTAAGAGAACACCGTAAACGGGGATAGAGATTAAGTTTCATATTTTACCCCTTGATCTGTATATGTATAAAGTGAGTAGCTGCAAAAGGAGCTCTCAGACTGAGGGAATCCACCTTTGTCCGATAAATTGGCAGGCATATCCGGATTAAAGATACGAGATTTACTGAAATTTGTAAAGAGTACAGACTTGTTTCAGTTTTTTATCATGTCAATTAGGTTCGTGGTAGAGTAAGAAAAATCACAACATGAACAGATTCACAACGGACCACAATATGGAGAAAGAGTTACTCTTCTCAAAACTAACCTAACCTAGTGGGACCAAAACATGTCAAAATCAGGCGCTTTAATTGATCGACTGGCTATTCCCAAACGGCTCGATAGAGTCATGTCGTCTCGAAAAAATTTGGCCAATTATATATTGGATTGGATTGAACATAAAGGATTTCGTTTATCATCATTTAGCAACGTCATCATAAAGGTGACAACACTGGTACATAGCAGATGCAGAAATTATAAAGCTCGAATAAAATTTATATTAATATTAATTCAATATTTTATATTACAGTTATTTTGTGTGACTCTTTTATGAAAATTATATCGATATCGACGAGATTCGAATAAAAATAAATCGATCTCAATTAATATGCCAGAGTGCGACAAATGCAAAAACACAATTATACGGTGCGAGGTGGTATGGAGAAAGAGTTACCATTCTGCACCAAAATGCTCCGGAAATGACCATTATAGGGCATCTAACTAAATTTGTTTGTGATAATTGTGCTACATATACATATGCAAGATATAGTAAATAAAAAACCTTAAAGTTTTACACTCTTCGAAATTGAAGTAGCGCTAAAAAAAGAGCTAACTTGAAATAAGAAATTGCTGTCACTGTATTCACGATACATGCAACTAATAAAGTTGCTGAAAAATTCGCAAACCTCTGCTGACGATAATATTGGTGATATGAAGAAAGTTCGTGATCTAGCTTAAAAGATCTTTCGAATACGATTGGCAAAGAAAACGTTTTCGTATCATAACGAAATAAAGAAAATTATCGACAATAATTCAGTTTAAATGTGTACATGGCAATGTCATATGCAGATTATATTGCAAAAAGCAACAACAATAATGTACTAATAAATTGAACATTGCCAGATAAGCAAACACAAGTGCCACTTATCATTACTTACATATGTAAGTAAAAATGTTGCATCAAAACAAAATGTTGTGATGATTATTGAAAGCCAAATTGAAACTGAAAGAGAAAAAATTAAAAGTGCAATTTAGAATCAGAATTGGCGATGACTAGGAAATTAAAGTTCCAGAATTATAGAAATCGAAGGTGCTGTTGTCGGGCATGGGCATTAAGCATAACAATAATGATTTGATTGAATTGATAAAAAAAAGCAAAATCAATGTGTGTATCAAACTAAATTGAGCTTAATAAAGAAAGTAATAATTTTTTCAAAGCTATACATAATTGAGGTCGACAAAGAATCATTTCCGCGATCAAACATTGGATGGGAAAAATTCAAAGTTTTTGATGTTCTAGAGATTATGTGCTGCTTAAGTAAATGGAAGTGTTTTAACAATAGAGCTATACCAGGTGTACAAGTATGAAACAAGTAGTTTTTTTTAAGAAAATACACGTTTATTTAAAACAAATGGTTATACATTCAATGTTCAAAGTAATGGCCATTGCTAGCTACACAATTTTCCCATCTCTCTGGCAATTTGTGAATGTCTCGCCAAAAAAACTGTTCATTTTTTGAGTCAAACCAGTCATCGAGCCATTTTTCACATTTTCGTACGAATCGAAGTGCTGCTCAGCAAGTGCGTGCCACAGTGATGAAAATAAGTGCTAGTCAGATGGAGCGAAGTCTGGTGAATAAGCCGCATGGGGCAGGGCTTCCCAGCTGTACGAATCTACCAATTCCCGAGTGTATTTTGTTCGATGTGATGGTGCATTGTCATCAAGAAAAATCACTTTGTTGCCTAGCTTGTTATTCTGGATGTTTCAGGCGCAAAGCACTGTTCAAATCGGCCAATTGTTGTTGGTAACATTGACCAGTAACTGTTTCACCTGGTTTCAGAAAGTCAAACCAGACATCACTTCGCTGATCCCAGAAAACACAGAGCATTGTTTTCTTTCCGAAGCGATTTGGCTTTGCTGTCGATTTCGCCGGTGTACCGGGCTTAACATATGATCGTTTACGTTTGGGATTCTCGAAATAGATCCATTATTCATCGCCAGTAACAATTCGATGAAGATATGACTTTCTTTAGTACCTGGCGAGCAACATTTCACAGGTGGCTTTTCGATTTTCTTGCTGTTTTTCAGTTAATTCATGCGGCACCCCTCTTCCCATCTTCCCACCTTCAAAATCAACCCCATGGCTTTTACACGTTGAGAAAATTGCATTGTTGGGTCACATTTAATTGTTCTTCAAGTTGTTCTTGCTTTTAACCATCATCCTCATCGAGTAAAGCTTGCAATTCGGCATCTTCAAACTTTTTCGCGGGTCTTCCACGTTCTTCGTTTCTCACATCAAAATCGCCACTTTTAAACTTATTTAAACACTCGTTGCACTGTGTTTTGCCTAGAGCGTGCTGGCCGGAAGCTTCCACAAGCATTCGATGCGATTCCGAAGCAACTTTCTTGAATTGGAAACCGAAAATCAATGATATCCGCATATCGTAGTTCGTAGGCACAAAATTCGACATTTTTACGAGCGAAAAAATATGTTGTTGTATGCAACTTGATTGTTGAACTGAATGGTTGGTTTGACAGAGCATATAGTTTTACCTAGCGACACAGAGATGTCATTACCGGTTTCATACTGGTATATAAACTGCAATGAAGCGGAGGTATGTGTAATATGTCATAGCAATAATAAATCCATTGAGTGTACTGAAACACCAATAAACAAATGTATACATTTTTGATTAGGCCAATCGAAAGCTTAATGTGGGCTTAAAAATGGAAATCACGTATCTAATAATAAATGATGTCCTGTTACCAAAGAAAGTTAAGCAAAATGAAATAAAGGTTGGGTTATAGCATCATCTGTCGCAGCTACAACTAATGTTATATAAATTAACAACACCAAATGCACTATGAACTTCAACACTTAATTTTGAACTCCAAGTACTTAATTCGCTTTCAAAATATTCATTTACTATTCATTTTACTGTCATGCTAGTGATATTGCAATGCTAGTGACATTCGTACTAAACTGAAACATATGTTACTGGCGACCTCTCTACATGAATATAAAATGTTTGCAGTGTTGAATTAATCGATAAATCTTACCAAAACCGTCACGACCGTTTTCCATTTGCAACTAGCACAGAGAAGGGAGGAAGTGTTTTACTGGCGATCGAAACTAATGTACGAAGTTCATACGTGTCTTTGTCATCGAATTAGAACGATGTTAAACAAAATTGTGTTCGATTAGATTTTTCTAATGATAAGTCTGTGTACATATATCATTTTATCCTATATTCCCCCTTCTAACGATATAGATATTTTTTTAAAACATATCTTTGACATTAACTACATATATGTTACTTATGTTGAAAAATAATGAACATAGAACAACGTACTAGGAGACTACAATTAGGAAATATTTCTTGAGTACTTGAGGATAAGCTCTCACTAGAAGTAATAAGTCATTGAGACAGCAGCTATGAGTTATTATTCTTTATTAGTTATTTTTCTAACGATTGTCTACAATTAAACTTCATAAAAATGATATTGGAAAAATACTACATTTAATTTATGTCACCAATGATATGAAGGCATCAGCTTTCTTGTACCTATTATTAGTACCACAAAGCTGTTAATATTATAAGTATTTGGGTTCTATAACTCTCATTGTATTAAATATGACTTTAAAAAAGCCAACTTTAAAGAAATAAGTGAATATCTCTCTTCCGTGGACTGATCGTTATTACATTCGTTAACTGATCCAAACATTATTTTTCGTGATCAGAAATAAAGTAAGATTCAAACAGAGCTAACGCGTTTGAATTTATTTCATGGCGATCCTTCCACGTTGCGTATATATTTTTATTTATATAAAAAAAAAAATACTTTGGGTATTTATTATACTAAAATATGTGTAATTTACTTAAAAAGATGAAGATTGAAAAGGAGAAGAGTTCGAAAGTTCGCGGTTATAATATGTAAATCAAAAGCCGCTGCTTTCTGTTTGAACATTTAAAAAGTATTTAAAGCTTGTGAATGCGCAGCATTTGTGGTAACGAAAAAAAAAAACATTTAAAATGAAATAAATTAACTAACTAATTTTGTATTCCAAATAAGTCGCGTTACACCATGTAAAAATCCCTTAAAACTTAATATGAATATTGAATTTAAAAGTAAATATGTTCAAGTCCACATTGACAAAAACAATTTCTAAAATCTGATATGTAATATTAAACTAAAAACCTATATAAACCAGCACTAGTGAACCCCGAAACGTGAACTGCTAATGAAAAGCAATAAAAGTGCGAAGTTTCCGTCAAAGAATTGAAAAACTGCAAACAACAACACGCAGCGCAACAAAGTACGCATGTGGCAACTAGCAGCCAAACTTTACAGGGGTGGTTCGTTATCTTATTAATTGTATTATATTATTTTTTATACTTAAAAAACAAAAAAAAGAAAGTGTATATGGCAGCGTTTTACGCTAATAAAAAAAAACGTAAATAATAAATACATAAAATTTATATACCAACTTATATTTTTTCGCGCTTGTATATGGTATATCAATAAAAAAAATATATAAAAACTAGCTATGGGAGCTAAAGAGTCGAAAATAGAGGACTCCCAAGCCAATGTTATTAATGAAGTAGTAATCGCTGGCCACGCTGAGGGCATAGACTCACTTTGGACTCTTCTGTTGATAATCGCTATTGCGAATTGTGCTCAACTAGCGTTAAAGTTGTACTCAATGCACAATAGAAGATTGAACAAGAGGTATCAAACCCGAGCCAATGTCCTCGACAAAGTTTAACAGCAGTTTAACATATTAAGTTTAACAACCTTCGAAAGTTTAACAAGCTTCGAAAGTTTTGCACTCATTCTTGTGCAGAAAGTTGTTTATTTATTGTTTATTATAAATAAAAAAGAAAAATATTAAATAATTAGATCTAAAATACAAAAATTTCCTTAATGCCAGCTAATTGGGAGGACATAACAACAAAAATAGAGTCTCACAAAACAGAATTCAACAAATTATACAAATGTCTAAACATAAGTATGGATATTAAAACCGAGACTACAGAAAAACACGTTCAATTACCAATATCTGAATACAATTGTATCAGAGAGTTATTGCATGACAATTACAATAAACACAAAGAGCAGGCAAAATCAATTATTGGTAAATTCAGAGATATATTATTACACTTAATATTTCATAAATGAAAAATAAATATCAAAATCCCTCTCACTTTACAAACCCCACTGCCATTGGAAGTCACTACTGACAACAGTAGTGAAGGAGGAATATTTGGTAGAACAAAACATGGCCCAGTCAATAACTGACTTCATGAACACGGCTTCAAGGCTGTTAACAGATTTCGATGGCAAATCCGAAAATCTGTAAAGCTTTTTAGATGCCATCAATCTGGTTGACTCTATCAAAGTCCCTCATGAGCTGATAGCAGTCAACATTATAAAAACAAAATTAAAAGGTTCTGCGAGAAACCTTATTTCAACTGAGAATAGCCTCAGTGAGATAATAAACAGATTAAAGAAAGCCGTATAAGTTAAGTCTGTTAACGTGATTTCAGCTAAAATTATGAACATAAAACAGAACAATAATTCGGCAAATACCTATACGAAGGAAGTTGAAGATTTAACCAAGGCTCTAGCCGGTGCATACATCTCAGATGGACTAACATCCGAACTTGCGGATCATTACGGATTGTTATGCAATCCGGGCAGTTCACGAACATGAACGAAGCAGTGCGTAAGTTCGTCAACATATGTACAGAAATCACGGGCCAACTGGATTCATTTTTTTGTTTCGGCAGCAGACGGTCTTTCCAGTCTAGCTATTACAACAATTGGATCTTACAGAGATAACAAACGAGGATGCGGTCGTGGATTCACCAACAACCGCGTTCGTGGACGTGGTTACTATAACAATACACATCCAATAACCAAACTCGCAGTGTGAGGCTCACGAATGAGCAAACTCCCGCCGGAAAACCAGTAAACCCTAATGACTCTTCAAAAAGAATATATAACCTCAATCTAAATTTGAATAGGTATATATCCAGGGAACTGAATTGTAACAACAAGATAATTACATTCTTAATTGACACTGGGGCTGATGTTTCAATAATAAAACAAAATAAAGTAACAAACGCCAAAATAAATAATTTAGATAAAACCAACCTGAAAGGTATAGGACAGGGAACAATAAATGCATTGGGAAATTTGTCGACGGATTTAAAAGTTGAAAATATACTCATTAAACACAATTTTCAAGTTGCAGAGGACAGCTTCCCAATTCCATCAGATGGAATCCTAGGTCTGAATTTCATAAAATCAATTAATTGCCTATTAGATTGCCAAAGTAATCAAGACTGGTTGATCCTAAGACCAAGCAATTTTCCGCGGAATACCTATACGCAACGCAGCAAGGATTAACTAGATATCACTCCCAGCCAGAGCTGAAGTAATTAGGCAAATCAAATTTCAAACTGATTATAATGATATCCTAATCCCACATGAAGAAATTCAGCAGGGAATTTCCATACCAAATACTATTGCTACAAAAGATTGATCTTTCACAAGATTGATTAATAGAACAAACGAAAACATAGTTATTGACAATCCAAAAATTATTAGTGAAAGTCTAAACGACTACAACTTCATAAAACTGCGCTCCAATTTTATAGACATTTTTGCGTTAGAGTCTGAGAAAATATCCACAAATAATTTCTAAAAACAAAAACTTAAATTGAAAAACATTGACCCAGTGTGCAGTACTCGTAAAAATCATAGAACTCCTCATACACAAAAGGAAGAAATAAATAAACAGGTCGATAAATTAATGAACGATGAGTTTGTTGAACCAGCTGTGTTTGAGTACAATAGCCCAATTTTACTGGTACCAAAGAATGCATTACCAGGTTCTGACAAAAAACGGGGGCGTCTAGTAGTGCACTTCAGACAGATTAACAAAAAACTTACTGCAGATAAATATCCTCTACCAAGTTTTGACCATATATTGGACCAACTGGGCTGAGCAAAATACTTTTCATGTTTAGATCTAATGTCGGGTTTTCATCAAATAGAACTAGTCGAAGAGTCAAGAGATATTACATCTTTCTCCACAGAAAAATGATCGTTTCGTTCTAAACGATGGCCATATGGTGTCAAAATAGCACTCAATTCGTTCCAACGTATGATGGCGTTGGCATATTCAGGCTCAACGCCTGCGCAGTCATTTCTATATATGGATAATCTGGTAGTGATCGGTTGCTCCGAGAACCATATGTTACAAAATCTACGAGAAGTGTTTGCCATATGCCGAAAATACAATCTTAAACTTCAATCCGATAAATGCTCCTTCTGCGGTCATGAAGTAACATCCCTGGGACACAAATGTACGGATAAAGGTATTTTACCAAATGACAGCAAAATTTGAATAATTAGAAATTATCCAACACCGAAAAATGGAGATGAAGCTAAAAGATTCGTAACATTCTGTAATAATTACAGAAGATTCATCCCACATTTTGCCGAATCGTCGAGACATATAACGAATTTAGCAAAAGAGAATGTTACTTTCGTATGGTCAGCCATACGAATGCGAAAAATCATTTCAATTCCTAAAATCGAAATTACTAAGCCCCATTAAACTCCAATATCCAAATTTCGAAAACAACAGTCAAAAGTTTGAAGATAAACAGATGCCTATAGCGTATTCGTGTTAGTTTAGAAGATGTATTTTTCATTGCAAAAAGATATTAGAGTGGCCTAGGATCACTTTAAACTAAAAACTTGGCACCATAGATATAGGGCTTTTAATACATTATTGACAAATGAAAAGAAATTGAAAAGGTCCGCGACATGATTCTCGCTGATCGCCGAACAAAAGTGCGCGAAGTAGCTGAGGCCGTAGCAGTGTCGTGCGGAACGGTAATTAATATTTTACATGATAGGTTAAGCATGAAAAAGGTGTCGGCCCGGTGGGTGCCGCGATTGCTTACGGTGGACAACAAGCGGTTACAGAATTGTCGCGGCCAAATTGCATGAATTAAACTACGAATTGCTGCCGCACCCATCGTACTTGGCTCCCTGCGACTTCTTTCTGTTCCCCAACACGAAAACGTGGCTCGGATGAAAAAAATTCAGCTCAAACGAGGAGGTTATTGTCGAGACAGAAGCGTATTTTGAAGAGTTTGACAAATCGTATTTTTTGGAGGGGTTAAAGAAAGGGCGGAAACGTTGGGAAAAGTTTATTGTACTAAAAGGATATTACGTTGACAAATAGAAAAAAAAATTTGTTAAAAACTTGCCTCTTCATTCCTAACACGGGTACTTATTGATCTACCCTCGTATGTTTGTAACATTGATGGGATGACCTGAAGTCTAACCAATTTGGGTTTCGGCATTATTTGAATTCTAAACATAGTACTACTACTGGGATGACAACCAATATGTCAAATAATACTTTAGAGACTTGTGATTTATTTGGAAATTTCTTCGAAAGAGTTTTTTCCACGACTACATAATTACTAATGACAATTCACCTAGTTTGTTGCATGGTGTTTCTGAATCAAAGGATCTTAATATTATTCCAAACTTTGATGTTAATGAAGAAGATATATTTTTTAGCTATATCTGACTTAATACCAACTTGTAAATATGAAGGTAAATCCAACCTGAGGTAAATCCAACCTGCAACTTCCCGGGAGAAAATTTAGTGGTCGACGTACTAGACTATCGAGGTCGCCACTCTTCATCGTCGGTAAATTTTTTCACCTCAAGTTATTTTTTTAATTTTGGGAAGAAATTACAAGCAGAGAAGGCCAGGTCTGGACCATAAAGAGAGTTGTTCAGTGGCCTGCAGCCACATCTCAGCGTGGCTGTATGCCACGTGTAAAGCAGCCAGAAACACTTTTGACCATTTTTCACTCATTTTTTCTTTGATGGCAGTTTTTAATTTTCTAGTACGTTGGCATAGAATCCGCTTGTGATGTTTTGACTCCTTTTTCTTTATAATCTATGAACAACATCTCTTCTGAGAACATCTCTCCCCCCTCACACCCCACCATTTCGCCATCCCTTCATTAGACCTTCCCTCATAGATATGTATCTGCAATGAGTTACTACTTTCACCACAGCATCAATTCTAAAAAACTTCTATTCTTTACGTTTTTAAAAAATAGCTGCAGCTCTTTAATAGAAAAAATAAATACATATAAATATCGTTTTGTTGTTCTTGTTTTTGTTTTATTTAAAAATAATTGTTTTCTCAATGAGTGTATCAATCAAGTAAACAACAATACAGGCCAAAACAAAACACTCACACACACTGCTATTAAAAAACTTTACCTACTGTTCTTCCTTCGTCCGTTTTGAACTTAAGGTTCCGTTCAAAACCGTCATAATGTCAATAAGTAAGTTCCGTTTTGCTCTGAACTCTCTACGTTCCTCCTCGCCCCCTTTGCAAGTTCTTTTATTTTCTGTTGCTCTCTAATGCCAGTCAGCTTCCTGAACAAACAAAGCTAGGCAAAAGCAACATCAAATAAGAACGGAACGGAATAAGAACAAAATTTTAACAAGTATTTATGTTTTTCTTTGTATTTTATTTGTGTTGCAGTTTACAATTCGGTATTACAGTAATCCACGGTTAATTGAACCACGCTTATTTGAGTGTCCGCAGAAATATATATCATTTTTTTGTTAAAAATGTACTCAAATTATTCGGTTAATTGCATTCCACCGTTTGTCTATTGTTCATTTTAATCGATGCAATTAAGTGGGGATCACTGTAATATCATTCACTGTTTTCCACACAAACATGCCATATGCTGTTGAGTTGACTGTTGCTGCCGCCGCCGCTGAATTATTGCTGTTCGTTTTCATTTTTGTTTGTATAGATGGATATACATTGTATCTCCCTCGTCATCGTTTTTGTTTATAATAATTTTTGTTGAGCCTTTTTGGATATTTTGGTATTTGCACTGTGGGTATGTGTATACCCAAGGGTACGTTTTGCTTATTACTTATTTCTATATTTCGCTTTGACTGGCTGATTCATTGCCTCACCATAGCCTCACTAGATTTAAAAATATTGGTGAGTATAAGGATAAATTGTCCATCACAAAATTCCAAAAATTTGCTAAACTATTTCAAAAACGAAATTCATTTGATAACCCTGTTTTTATAAATATTATTATTATATATTTATAAACTTTTTATGCTTTTTATTTAATAATATTTTCTGGGACCGCTTCCATCAACAACGAGGCCTGGAAGCTGCGAAAAATCGACTAAAATGTACTTCTCGTCGATCATGATACTGCAATCGAATTTTTCAAAAAAGTAAATTTAAAATTTTTTGGCACGATGTTTTGCAACATCTTCAGGACAGTGTCCTTTTTGGGCTTGCGTACAAAAAACTAGGAACACTCTACCTTCTGAGCCAGTTTTCTATCCGAAATGCTGGGATTTCTTTTGGCTGCCATCTTAAACTGGCTAAAAGCGTTTAGCAGCAAATTTAAAAAAAATGTCAATTTCTGTCATTCATTTCATTATTGAAAATGATATAACTTGCGGATATGTCAAAAAAAAAAGCTTAGATTAAAAGGGAATGGTTTGCCATTTGCAGAAAAATATAACACAATAGTGTAATTACATTTTGATATTATAAAATCGATTTTTGTCTTTAATTCGGGACATTTCGCGTCCGCAGAGGCTTTTTACGGAAATTGTAAAAATTATCCGAAAAAGTTATCACGCAGCATGCCATAAACCTTGCCATTTAAACGTTAGCATCGGAAGGTTCTCATTATGAAGCGATTTTTTTTTTGGAGATTATCATACATTTGAATTTTTTGGGTTTTAAGCATAGATCGTTCGCGTCTGAGGGGTTCAAGAAGTAACTATTTTTATTTTGTTCGCATCTAAAGATGACCTTAAATCTTTTGAGACGTTGATTAGGGTAGTCTTTTTGTTCTGAAACCAGATTGCTTCCCGTTGATTAACCAGTTTTGAGAAATTAAGTTGGTCATTTGCCTGAAGTCCTTTCTTGTTATAGATATGAGTATAATTTTGCTAATTTTTTATATTATTGGAAGCACAGAGGGAGTGAGATTAGAATTGAAGAAATGTGTGAAATAAGGCAATAAAATTGGTAAAAGTGCTTTAATATAAGCTGGGTGCATTTCTTCCAGACCTATAGCGTTTGAATACACTGACAGAAAAGCATGCAGAACATCATCTTGATCCACGCAAACAAAGCTTTATGTGTCCCAGAATAGCTTTGGCTGCTAACATGTAGATAGCAGTTTGTATTTGTTGTGGGTGGGGTAGATTTAAAAATTTTCCATTCATTTTGTTTTTATATTCCGGCAACCTCTTTTGGTTGTAGGTTGGTTGCTCGGTACAGAACCCATCAGTCAGTTTTTGCCAAGTTTTGGTGCAGAACCAATGCTTGGGTTTCGAGGAGATTTTTAGATGGTTTCTTTCCACAAAATAAAAGAAACGACTGGATCGCTCAATACTTGATTTGCACGGCATGATCGCTTGTGCAATATGGCCCTCCGTGAGAATCCTAAGCACAAGCGAAATCACACACAACCGGCCGCTCTGTTGGGGTTATGCTAAGTCAACATTCTCCCCGCTGTTGAGACTGGTGTCAACTATTACTTTCTGGGGTGAGCTCCACCCGGACATCTGGTAGCGAACGTGGCGCTGGAACAGAATTTCGTTTGGAAGTTCTTCTGGCTCGAACCCATTTGATGACTATTCCTAATACGAGGAAGAGTGTGATGGCGAGACTTGTGTAACTTATGGTGAACAGGTGTGGCTCTCGTTGGACATTTGTTGGTGATACAGTTTCTGGAACCGTGAGCAGCTTCAGTTTGATCTTCAGCTCCTGTACTTCTCCGGTGAAGTTGTGGTGCTCCAATTGATGTCGCGACTGCGTGGATGTCAAAACTTTACTGGTAGCGAGTAGTTCGGTTAGGTCGCTATTTGGGATGAATGCCGTGATCATTGTTGACGTGTATGTTGCATGGCCGACGAGTGTTGTCAACTCGTCTTTGAGAATGCATCCTGACTCGATGATGATGCGTCCTGATCCTTCCAATTTTACCTCGGTTATGGTTGCCCCACACAGAACGCTGACAGATTTGGCCGGGCTGGCGATGTATAAGAACGATTTGGCTTCGAGTAGTTGGATCCATTCAGCGGCGGCTGTCGATTTGCTCAAACTGCAGCTGTCGATAGTTGGTGACTCTTTGAGATAGTTGATCTCGCATGAACTTAGTTTTGATCCCCATCTGTAAATCGGGTGGTGTTGTTGACACATATGGGCGCCCTCACCGATTGTGACGCATCTTGCTAATTCTGCTCTTGATAATGGATAGTATTGATCTCGGTGCAGATTAGTGATCAAGAACTCTGCGGCGTTTTGGATGGTGATAAACATATCCGTTTCGTTGAGTTTCGCTGGAACCGGCACGACGTGTAACATTTCAAAAGGTTCATGTGATACCAACGGCAACTTTAATCGGAATATGATGTTCGGGCTTGTGACTCGTCCCTCAATGCTCGTGAGTTTATACAGCTTTATGATGTCTTCTCCATTGTAAGGCAACTGCAAAGTAGGTGGGATGTGACTTTTGATCACGATTAGCTGAACTGTTAGCTAACTGTTATTAGCTCAACTGTGATGGAGTGATGAGCATTGGATTTACTTGACCTTGATGAGAATCTACCAGTACGACGATGAGTAATGCTTGTGTCTTTTGATACCCGTTAATTGCCATCAATATTCGAAGTGATAGTGCGTTGAACAATTCTGTTCGTTTGTGCTCTTGTGACCAGGCGACCAACGTTGAAATTTCCTGTCGAGCTTGCTTGATGGCATCCTTCAAGTTATACAGTTCTTCGGTGGCCTCCATCAATATGTTGGCCGTTGAGTCAATCACCGATGTTTGGTTCTGAAGTAGACTTAATAAGGCTTCGTCATTGTGATATACTTCACTGATTATTGTCGACATTGTCTCAGCGTAATCCGCATCAAGAACGCCAAAGAGTGCGTTGGCTGGACTTCCAACAATGCCTAAGGGAGCGTTTCTTCGATAACGCGTCCTGATAATTAGCTCATTGTTTTGTTTGATTTCTAATAGTTTGGCCTTAAATTGAGCTATTGTCGTGGCGCAGTCGATCACATGATTGAGATCTTGACAAAATTGACTTAACGCATTCCCGCCGTTGACGAGGTTGTTGTATTCTGCGTTGTATGTTGTCATGTTGTAAAAAATTATCAAGTCCCAATCAGTTGATGTTAAATGCGCTATCACCATTCTTTGAAAGTAGATTCCTTGTTGAGTGCGGAACGGTTCCTTGTTTACCGCTGGCCGTGGAAGAAGAGGGATGATAAATCCCAGAATGATGCATATTGTTGCCATTGGTGACAGTGTTCGGACTCGCTTCGGTTGTTGACCGTGGAATGCACGATGTTTTTTGGAGCGTGATGGGTGCTCTTCCGCTGGCTTAAGCTGGTCCATCTGCTCCACCTCAGTTGGAATAGTCTCCGCTGTGTGATCATTTGGTTCTACTTCAGCTTGAATTGGTAATGGTGCTAGTAGATGAATGGCACGTTTCCGAATACCATTAGCGGTTTTGACCTCGGCCACCCTTACTAACCCGTCAGTGCCAGGGATTCCTCGTATGATCCTTCCCAACTGCCACTTCAGTGGTGGAAGATTATCATCCTTGAGTACGACTAGCGTGCCTGGAACAATGTTTTGGCATGTCGTCTTCCATTTTTGTCGGTGTTGAAGTTCACTCAAGTATTCTTTGCTCCATCGTTACCGGAATTAATTTTTGAGTTTTGTGACCACCTTCCATCGTTGAAGAAGATTACCCCTGAATTCTTCCGCCATGCTGTCTACGATACTAGTGATCGGCGCCCCGTCAGGAAATGACCCGGTGTCAGTGCTGACACATCTTTCGAATCCTAGGACAATGGTGTCAACGGTCTCGAATTCCGGATTGCTTCTATCTCTGTCATTACTATATTCATTTCTTCAAATGTTAGTGATGCAACTGTTACACTTCTGTAGAACAGATGCTTTGCTGATTTAACATCGGCCTCCCATAAGCCACCAAAGTGTGGTGCGGGTGGTGGAATGAAATGGAAGTTAATTCCTTTGGACATTCCAGCCTGTTTAATGGTTTTTTGGGCTTTTGGGCAATGTATAACTTGACTTATTGCCTGTAGCTGGTTGCGTGCTCCCACGAAGTTTGTTGCATTGTCGCAGTAAATATTGCGACAATTTCCACGTCGACTGACAAATCGTTTCAGGGCTCCGATGAAGGCATTTGTTGAAAGGTCACTCACAATTTCTATGTGGATCGCTTTTGTCGCAAAACAGCAGAATATGGCCACATAACACTTTTGTGGTCTCTTCCTTCGAAGTTTTAAGTGAGTTCCTGAATCGATGCGACCCGATTGGCCACAAATGTGTGATATGATGAAGATTCCGCCGCAATCCAGGCCAGGGTGATCTCTGAATCTCTCTATAAGAAACTTTCTTCATAGCTCTAGACGAGGGAGAGATACCACCTTAACGGGCGCCACTCTGGATTTGGAACACAGTAGTCGCACCATAACGGAGCCATCTGTACGTATGGTCCTGATGTAGATGATTGCGCCATATGCCTTTTCTGATGCGTCCGAGAATGCATGGAGTTCTTTTCTGCTGGCGGTTTTTCGACAGGATACGGTGCGTGGTATTTTGACATCGTCCAATTCTTTGATTTCTTCTCTAAACTTGTTCCATTGGGTGTGTAGTTCCATTGGCACGAGTTGTTGAAGGAATATTTTTGCACTTGTTATGACTGGCCCCAATATTCCCAATGGATCGAAGACGTGTGCTATGCCGGACAGTACTCTTCGCTTGGTAACCTTCTCAGTTAGATCCCACTGCGTTTTGATCACGAATGCATCTGCCTGCGGTTGCCAGATCATTCCCAATGTTTTGACCGTGCTGTCCTCTTTGTCGAAACCTACTTGGATGGCTCTGTCCTCCAGCGTAATGTTGGCGAGGAGTGATGAATGATTAGAGCACCACTTTCGCAGTTTTAAGCCAGAGTTTTTCATGATGCTGTTGAGTTCATCCTGCTTGGCCCGAGCCTCCGCCACCGTGTCGGCTCCTGAAATAACGTCGTCGACGTAGAAGTCATTCCGAAGGCAAGACGAACCCAATGGAAATCGGGTCTCATATGTGGCCGCCAATTTATGAAGACATTTTATGGCAAGGTATGGGGCCGTTCTGACTCCGTACGTTACTGTTGTTAGACGAAAGCACTTTAACTGCTGCCTAGCGTCATATTTCCAAAGTCATTTTTTAATGTCGGCTGAGAAGGCATATTGCTTCATCCGGAATCGTACCAAAATTTAAAACAATTCTTCTTGGATTTTTGGTCCAGTGTAGAGAACTTCGTTGTGGTCGCTGTGGCGTAGTGGTA
Organism: Palloptera scutellata; assembly: GCA_958295655.1. Lineage (NCBI taxonomy): Eukaryota > Metazoa > Arthropoda > Insecta > Diptera > Pallopteridae > Palloptera > Palloptera scutellata. The sequence goes on from OY282453.1 coordinate 12,913,851, forward strand.
GTGGTAGTGCGTTGGGCTGCTACGCATAGTGTCCGGGGTTCGAATCTCGGCACAGGCCAAATCAAAAAGTAGAAAATAATTTTTCTACACGGCACCACCTCTTGGCAGGCAACGGCAAACCTACAAGAGTAAAACTTGCTATGAAAAGCTTTGCACTTCGCCGTTCGGATTCATGTACAAATATAACACGCACAACATGAGTGGATGCGAAAAGCTCGGCCTAGGCCGTCCATGGGCTGTTGTGCCATTAAAAGTAAAGTAAGTAGAGAACTTCGTTAAGGGACAGGTTGCTTGAGGTTTTCATTGAGGCATCGAATACGACACGTAGTTTGGTGGTGGTACTCTCTGGTCTCATCACACAATGATGAGGAAGAAAGTAGTGCGGGTTTGTGATCTTATTGACCGGCACCTCTTCCATATGACTCAAATTTAGATACTCTTGCATAAGTTGTACATACTGCGCCTTGACTTCCGGATTTTTGTGCAGTCTGCGTTCTAATGATTGGAATCGATTTAGTGCGGCGGCTTGGGAATGCCCGAGACGGTTTTCCATTGTCGCGAATGGCAGGCGGACAATGAACCTGCCTTGTTTATTCCTGCGCACCGTTTGGTTGAAATGTTGCTCGCATCTTTGCTCGGCTGACGTTAGCGCTGGGGCTGGTGTATCGATGGTTTCCAAACGCCAAAAACTTTCGATCTGCTCGATGGGTAAATTTTTCCCCAGTTTGACTTGTCCGATTATTAACAATTCATGATATATTTCATTGCCAATTAGCATGTCAATCTGGTTTGGATGGTAGAATGTCGGATCTACCAGATGTAGATTGTCAGGGATTTCCAACTGACTGATGTCCAAATGTCGCGATAGTTGGTCCGAGGTAATGCTTGGTAAGATGGACGTGTCCACCCGAACCTTGAACTTGTTGGTTGAGGATTGTAGCGATATGTTGGCTCGATGTGTTGACCAATTCCTTCAAATTCCTGTGGGTCATAAATCATCTGTATCCGCAGCCGTTTAGCTAATGCTTTGGTTATATAATTTAGTTGAGATCCACTATCAAGAAGAGCTCGACACATGACGTCACGTCCTTTGCGATCTTGAAGCTTGACCATAGCGGTGCCAAGCAACATATCTTGTCGCAACTTGACCACTTCTGAAGGGAGTGTTGCCGAAGCTGACGTACTGGCACCTGGTGATGAATTGCTGCTGTCAGACTTTTCGTCGAAGTGAACCAAGGTATTGCGCTTCTTCTGGCATGTAGAACAAACCCGGCTAGGACATTGGAGGGAGGAATTGCCACTATCCATGCAGTTTAGGCACAACTTGTGCTTCTTCAATGTGTCGTAGCGTTGACGTGGTGTTTGAGCCTTGAATACTCTGCATGCCAACAACGGATGGCGCTCCTTACAAATGACGCACTTATTTGATGATTCAGCAATCAAGGATGTTGGCCTGGTACTCGGATTCCTATGCGGCTTGACTTGGCCGAGCGCCTCCATGGCTTGGAAGCGCGTCTCCAGGAATTTCAGGAGTTTCTCAAGTAAGCACAACTCACGCGGGTCGTCCAGTGATTGCTCAAAAGCACCATGAGTCACTCGATCGAGTTTCTTGATGATCATATGCACTACGATAGGATCCCGTGATGATATTGGCAGTCCCAAACCCTTAAGACCAAACAAACACTCCTTGGTTGTTACGTGAAGAGCCATGACAGCGGTTATTGAGTCTGAGTTTAGCTGTGGCTGATTAATTACCCATTAATGGGTAATTAATGCTTGGTAATTGCGAAGAAAATCATTGACATTTCCACTGCCCCTAACCTTTCATTAAACGGAAGCAATATTGAATACGTAGACTCTGCAAAAAATCTAGGGGTAACCTTCAACAGAACTCTAACTTGGAATAACCACATAAGTAACACGGTTGGGAAAGTCTAAAGCATGCTTCGTGTTCTTTGGACGACGCAGTACTTTACTCCTCTTCATATACGAATGCTACTTGCTAAAGCATATCTCATACCAACAATGCTATATGGCTGCGAAATATTTGCAAATTGTGATAGTCTAAGTAAAAATAAAGTAAATATTCTTTTCAATAACATTGTTCGTTATGTGTTTGGACTAAAACGAAGAGATCATGTTTCCCAGTATGCTAAAAGAATCCATGGCTTAACCTTTGATAACTTACTGAACTATCGAACGCTTTTATTGTTGCATAAAATTATATGTAATGCAGAACCCAGTTATTTGTTTTCGAGATTAAACTTTTCTATATCCAATCGAACTAATATGATTAACTGTTTACGTGTTTCTTGTTTAACGTCTGAAAGGCAGTTTTTTGTACACTCTGTTCGTCTTTGGAATGCACTTCCTAATAGTTTAAGATCTGGTAATAATGCTGTGCAATTCAAAAATAAACTAGCTTTATTTCTTTCTTCGCTGTAATAGGAAATAATGAAATATATCATGTTATTAAAATTTTTTACGAATAGATGAATAGATGTTTAATGTTTAATTTTAAAGTAAAGTTTAAATTTGTATGTCATGCAATATATATTATAAGTCGTATTTAATCTTGTTTACGCTACATGCTGCCTGTACTGCTAATAAGGTTTTAAACTTTGTTGTGCCGGTTTTCGAAAAAATAAATAAATAAAATAAAATAAAATAAAAAATAATTTGTTCAGCAGCGTACTCACCATCAATCGTTTGTTGTCATAGCGATTAGTCAAGATGGTCCATGCGGCGTCATAGTTCTCTTCAGAAACAGGTAGGTGATTGATCAGATGACTTGGTTCTCCGATTAAAATGGTGGTCAAATAAAACATCTTTTGTACCTTGCTGGATTCTTGGTTGTGGACCAGCTACAGGTATAGATCTTTGAATGGTGTCCATTTCAAATAGTAACCGTTGAAAGACGGTACCTTAATGTCCGGCAGTCGCATTATGTTAGATGACGATGGCCTCGGTTGGCTCTGCCGTGGACGTTCCAAGTGTTGCTGCAGACTGATAGGTGTCTTGTAGCGAGTTGTTTTATTCAAAGAAGACGTCTAACGTGTAGCCGTCTACCTCGCTATGTGTCGTGGATTCCCAAATCTTGTGGTTGGTGGTGGCAAAATCCTCCTGGTATTTCAGGAGGAACTTTGGCTTCACTTCGTAGAATGTTGTCGACTGGGGCTCGCTTAACTTACCTACGAGTTCCTTGATGAGTGCAGTGGTCGCTCTCATCAGCGCCTTTTGTCGCTGTACCAGGAATCTTGCTGGGTCGTTGTGATCACTATCGTCGCTCCACTGCTTAGTTGACAAGGTGAAATCTAGCGTGGCTTCGTGTCCACGATTTGTTGGATCTTCCATACCATCGACGATGCCACCTGTTGCACCTTCTGTAAGTAATTTGTAAGTAATTCGTACAGCTCCTTAATTTTGGCGTAATAACTCTCCTTAAAATAGGCTTGGTCTGAAAACTCGCGACTGTTTTCTTGAATTCGCGCATCCAACGTTGTAAGTTCATCCCAACATCCTTCCAGTTGAGCCAACCTTGAGCTGGCATATTGCTTCTTGCTTTTCCGCTCAGCGGAATCCTTGCCAAAATTCGTCTATGCCTTCTGCACTTCAGTCCCGAGCATATAGGCTCGGGTGGTCAACTCCACAAATGACATCTCGATGGTTTTATCCTTCAGCAGTCGCAGCACTAAATCATTGAGCGCTCCATGTCGCGAAAATATCGCCGGGCCTCCAAATGTTTTTATATTCGGCAACCTCTTTTGGTTGTCGGTTGGTTGCTCGGTACAGAACCGATCAGCCAGTTTTTTCCAAGCCTTGGTGCAGAACCAATGCTTGGGTTTCGAGGAGATTTTTAGATGGTTTATTTCCACAAAATAAAAGAAACGACTGGATCGCTCAATACTTGATTTGCTAATAATATTTATTTCCACAAATTGCTTATTTATATATTAACTACAATGCTGGTGACAAACGAAAAAACGTAGTAAGCAAATTTACAAACGAAAAATGCTGGCACAGCACAACGTTAAGCGTGTGACCGATTGCAAGGTTATGGCTGTCCCAGAATTCCAAAGTGTCATGTTGCTACACGCGCTGCCGTAAATACGGCATGGTCGCTTGTGCAATATGACCCTCCGTGAGAATCCTAAGCACAAGCAAAATCACACACAACCAGCCGCGCTGTTGGGGTTATGCTGTGTCAACACATTTTATTGACTTCCAGACAATCATTTGTTTCTGAATTTGAATTTCCAATTCCTATAAGGCCTAGTTTGTTTGAAGCATAAGCATAATTTAAACTTATTCCTTTAAAAATTGGCTTTTGCAGATTTTAGCTCTAAATGTCTTAAATTTTTCATACAGGTTTGATGTTTTATACCTCTACCATTTATTGTAAGCAAGATAAATAAATAAGTTCTATTATTTTCCAGCTGAATTATGCTTTTTCATCATGTCGCATTCCTTTAATTTTGATTGGAACAAAGTTATCAAAAAATTGGGAGATGTTGCTTTGCAGGAAACTAATTTGGTCATCAACACTTGGATTTATGTAGTATATTTTTTTCAATCGATATTGTAATTAATTATCTTAAAGTCACGGTAATTAAAAGTTTCATGCAAGGTAACTACATATATCAAAGTTATATTTTTGAATATTAAATCGTTCTTGGAAAATACTGGTGCTGATAGTTAGTCATATTGAAGTATCTGAAGTCAGTTGTTTTTTATTTTTTAAATTTTTTTTTAATGGCACAACACAGTCTATATGGAGGGCCTAGGGCAGAGCTTTTCGCATCCACTCATGTTGTGCGTGTTATATTTGTACATGAATGGAGGGACCTACAGTTTTATGCTTAAGTCAAAAGCTTTTCATAGGAAATGTTTACTCTTCTAGGTTTGCCATTGCCTGCCAAGAGGTGGTGAGTCCCGCAGTGTAGAAGTTTTATAAATGTTATTTTTTTCTCAGTTGTTTACAAAAAATAAATCTAAAATCGTATTACATGTGTTTGTGTAATATCTTTTGAGTATAATGTGTTGGCTAACGCTTATCGTTGGGGGTCCTGGGGCGTAGGACACGAGGTAAAGTTCGTGACAGTCGCAGGTGCGTCCATGTGCGATCCTTGCGCTTCTACGGAATCCACCACGTCAAAATATTCCCCAATGAATCCTCAAACGAAGCCTCGGATATAGAACCCCCGTAATGTTGACGACTCCCGCAAACGCCCAAAGGACAACGATTTACGGATATGCACCTGGAATGTCCGAACCCTCTACAGGGAAGGTGCCTCTATCCAGCTGGTGGATGTCCTCCAGCGATATAGAGCAGACATCAGCGCTGTACAAGATATGTACTGGACGGGTTGCTACAAAAGGGCATCCTGTGATATTAACACGCAGAAGAGGATGTCTTAATCTCAGTTGGAAAGACCAGGTGCAGGGCAACCTGACTGCACCTGGCCTTATCAACTGGCCCAGCGCGCGCATACCAGAGGCGACTGGCAAAGCTTTTAGAGGCGGCCAATACCGATCAGCGGTTGTAGTGCCAGTTAAGTAAGTAAGTAGAGTTTATCGTTTTGTTAAGAAGAATTTTTCACTCAGAATGACTGTAACCACGTGCTCACAACTGCTGGCAAGGGCAATCGCTACGTCTTTTAATGAGTTGTTAGAAAAGCACAAAATTATCTGCCAACTCAGCTGTTATCTGCCATTTGTTGAAGTGTAAAAAAATGTTTAAATTAAAAAAAAAATTAAATATGAATACCAATAGCCCATTTGGTTTTGGGCAAGCAATTGTTACAACTGCATTGACGACAAATCGCAATTTTATAAAAATATTTTATGCAACAAACAGTCAAGTTCAAAGTAATCCCCCCCGGCTCCAATACACTTATGCCAAAGTTTTTTCCAATTCTCGAAACAGTTGTTAAAGTCAATTTCCGGAATAGCCTTCAATGCGCTTAGCGATTCATGTTTAATGTCTTCAATTGACTCAAAACGGTGTCCACGAAGCGGTTTTTTGAGTTTAGAAAATAGCCAAAAGTCACACGGTGCTAAGTCAGGCGAATAGGGTGGTTGCGGAACGATATCAGTCGAATTTTTGGCAAAATGGTCTCGTAAAACCAATGCAGTGATTTTGGAACCAATCGTGCATTCACTCTTCTTAGGCCCAAATGATGTTTTAAAATGGTTTTCACTGATCCTTCCGATATTCCAACGATGCCAGTAATGTCGATGTCGACTGTTAATCGTCGATTCTCGAGCACCAATTCCTTGATTTTATTGACGTGTTGATCATCAGTTGATGTTGATGGCCGTCCTGGACGTGGTTCGTCGTCAACGCGTTCTCGACCATCTTTGAACAATTTGTACCAATCAAAAACACTTGCTCGCGACATACAATTATCACCGAAGGCCTTTAGCAACATTCTGAACGTTTCGGCACCAGAAATTTGATTCCGCACACAAAATTTAATGGAACTTCTTTGTTGAATAATTTCACTCATTGTGAAAATCGCCGAATGCACTTTTTGTACTTCAGAAAGACAAGCGTATACTAAACACTAATGATTATTTTGATTTGACATTTGGCACAGATGTCACCGACAGTCATACCAACCTTAAAAAAATAATATTTTGATGAATGGGTTTCCGCGCGAAATTTAAATTAAAAAGTCTTACTACTTTTTTCCCACAGTAGTAATGAAGGCACAGCACCGTTTTACTACCATATTTCTCATTTGATATTATTTAATTGTCTTTTGGTAAAAGGTGAGGTCGTAATTAATATAGGTATCTGCATCTGAACCCTAAAGAGTAATGTCCACTTTGTGAGGTTCAAATATGGCAGTAGGCTTTTTATCTCGATTTCTGAGATTTCATTACCATGTAGACGCAAGATGCATGCTACCGCAGTGTTGTTTTGTTCGGCCAATTGCGTTTTGATTATGGTAACTTTCAGTTTTCAGCATTTGCACTTCGGCGGCTGCTGCTTTGTTTGTGTTTGTTTACCCTGAGAGTCACAACGGTCGCGACGAATATCTTCTATCCTTATATGATCAAAGCTCTCCATCTTAGCTTTAATATATAAAAATGTATGTATGTATGTAGATATAAATAAGAAAGGGCGCACACAAATACTTACATAGGTACATATAGGTTACATAGGTTACATATTTCTGTGTAAATACATATGTATGTATATTCACAAGTACGTATGTACTTTAGAAAAAATAACAAAAATACAACAATAAATTGTGAAAGAAAGAGGGTGTATCATCAGGAACAAGTGTTAGAAATCTCAACATTAGTTACAGTATTAAAAGTAAAATATGAATTTCAATTTATTGTTATCATGCCTGTTGTATGAGTGTGTCTGCGTTTGTGCATATGCATGAATTAACATTTTGAAAATGTGGGGGTGGTGGTGGTGGTGGCGCATGTAAATGAAAAGTATAAAAACATACATACTACAATATATTATATTTTAAATTCTAAGCATTGACGTTATTCTTGTCAACAATTTGATATGTGCTTTGTTCTGCGCTCTCATCATGTTCGTTTCTTTCTGCAGTTGTATAAATAACGACATAATCTGTCATTCATCCTTACCCTCCTCCCCCTCCCCCATCACAGCCAGCAAAACGCCAAACGAATTGAAGTAGTGGGAATATGTACTTTTTCACAGATTAATTGCGTAACGAATTGACGTCAATTTTATTTGTATAGAAATCGTGTCGGTTTCCTGCTTGAACCACGAATGTAAGTATGTAGTATAAAATTCTGTTCCGGACAAAAAACGAAATTGTTTGAACTTTCATCAAACTTATATTGTAAATTATCGGCTAATATTTTTATAAGTATTATCAATAAATCATCTTTATACATTGTATTAAAATAAGTTTCTAACATGATCTTTTTTTAATTCAAAATTGTTTTTGTGCTACAAACGACGAAGTTGCTTGAATGAGTTGTTACAAAAGCAGAATATTATCTGCCAACTCAGCTGTTAAGTATTCGCCATTTGTTGAAGTGTAAAAAAAAATTGAAAGTGAATACAAATAGCGGGTTTTTTTTACAATTCATGGCAAATTATGGTTTTGGGCAAGCAATTGCTGCAACTGCATTGACTACAAGCCGCAATTTTACAAAAATATTTTAAGCAACAAACAGTTGTTTTTTATTTGACGAAGTTGCTATTTTTTACAACGACGGTTTTTTACTTCATATTTTAAATATGATATGGAACATTTATTTAGATAAAATAACGGACACAACGTATGTATGTATACGTACTTACCCTGAGGTGAAAATAACACTCTATAAGTTACTCATATTTCCCATAGTGACATATGGACATTGGGCACCAATGATCAGAGGCTGCTAGAAGCGTTCCAGACGAAGATACTCCGCAAGATCTGCAGTCCAATATGCGTGTCCGACTTGCGTTGAATAACATGGAGTCATGAATTGTATGAGCTGCACGCCAACAATGACGTAGTCAAGCGCATACAAATCCATCGGCTTCGTTGGATATGTTGAGCGAATGATTCAATTTTCTCAGAAGAGGACGTTATAATCTCCGTTGGTAAGATCAGATACAGGGGTATGACTGACTGCATTTGACCTTACCAACTGGTTGCTGTGGAGTAGTTAGCCTGCTATCCAGGCAAAATCAAAAAGTAGAAACAACTATTTTTCTATACTGCAACACCTCTTGGCAGGCAATGGCAAACCTACAAGAGTAAAAATAGCTTATGAAAAGCTTTTCACTTGTAGTCCGCTTCTATGCATGTGCAAATATAACACGCACAGAGTGGTTGCGAAAGCTCAGCCTAGGTGCTCAATGGTCTGTTGTGCCATTAAAAGAAGAAAAAGAAGGAGAGCACGGTGGCCATCGGTTGTAGTACCACATGGTTGGACCTACAGTTTAACGATGATTCGGAACTGCGGGTGGGAATTTGTTATTACTAAGTGGTTTGCCATTGCCTACCAAGAGGAGTACACTTGTACACTTACTTCTAATTCTCACTCACTACATATCGGTAGGAATATATGGTAAAAACGTTATGAATGAGAGTTAACCAACAGACCAAGGCGGATGAGAGTCTCGTGCGCTACCCTCTAGACTATTGAGGTCGTCATAGAAGGCCACAATATACAAATGTTTAGCTATTGTGAAGCTCTTTGATAAAAACAGAATGTTATTCAAGGATTAAAAGAAATGTGCACATCTCATCATTATGTAACTTTTGAAAGCCGTACATGCCGAATCAGGAACATTCTCCGGAGCAGTTTTAAATATGGATTCATTAACTCATGTCTAATGCGGTCAGTAATTATTTGCAGGGTTGCTATATATGTATGTACTAAGTTCGAGTATATAGCTCACACACATCGGATCGCGTGCTAACAGTTTCCAATTTGTGTATGTGAGTAAGCAATTATTGTTATTTATCTATATATAATTGTCTGTATTTAATGTTGCTACATTTGTCATTCACCAAATTTGAGCCACACGTGCCACAACCCAACGGCGGAGAGGCGCACATCAGAAACATTTCTTCAGCATAGTTTGGAATGCAATGTAGCATAACTGTTTTCACAGTTACGTGCATCTAGAGTTGCCATGTACAAATTGGGCTTCATTGAATGAACAGCTGGTCCTGACGGATTCCCTCAATTTAAACTTTCATTACGAAGCTAATACATAAATCTTTTCTAGGCCTAATACTAGCTCAAATTTAAAAAATTAAATAAATAAAAATTGTATATAGACAAATTTCTGAAAGTTGAGAATATGGACACGGTACCAAAAATCTGAAAATCCGGACTATTTCAAACCGTCTTGCAATTAAGTGTACACATTAAAAATGTGTTTTCTTATATGGCATGACAAGGCATTTATCCGCCCACTGCCATGCCCGCAAGAAGAGTAAAGTGCCTATAACCCCTCAACGCATTCACTTCAAATTGAAAACACATCCATAAGGAATGTATTTTTATTTCATAATTTTATTGTCATATTTTTTAACGAAATCATTTAGAATAAGTATCCAGTATTTTCTCATGGACAATTATACGACGCCTGTTCACGTGTAGGCAAACCATCAGTATTATTCATTTATTTCCAAGATAATAAGAAAACTAAAAATGTGGTTTTCCATAGAGTTTTACAATAAATATAAACTTTAAAAATTTAAACTGCTTTGAATTACTTTTTTAATTATGCACAGTGAAACGTTCATGGGATCCGCTAGTAAAGAATAAAACTCACCTATGAAAAAGAACATTACTTTGTAAATTTACCAAGACCCCCGGTTTATTGAACATCGCTTAGTTGCGTTTCCCATTTAATTGCCCCGGAAATATTTTTATTTGAATATGTACTCAAATTACCCGGTTAACTAAATTCCCCGGTTAATTGAACAATAAATTGTATATTTTATTCGATGCAAATAACCGAGAATTACTGTTCTTAATTTTTATTTCAAAAAATAGTTATTAATTAAAAATTGTTGAAAAAAAAGAATTTTTCCAGAAATTATATACCTGGGTCGATCAATAAGTACCCGTGTGTGAAGACAGGTGGCCGTCGTGTGCTGCCATCTGTCACACGACACCACACTAAATTTCAAATGGTTGGTTTTTATTTGGCAGCCATTAGTATCACACGTGTTTCGTGTTTCGGATCCATTATTATACTCCAGAGACCAAGTGACAGCCAAAACAATGAATTTTCCAAGGTGAATCTGCTCCGAAGAAGACAAAGACGGTCCCATCGGCCCGAAATGTCATGGCCACGATTTTTCGTATTTAAATAAAGAAATAATTCATAAAAAAAGTACTCCCCAAACAATAAAATTAATGAAATAAGTCCCAACTAAAATTTGGTTGTGAGTTAAGTATTTCATTGGAAGCGTTTTGAGTCTTATTTCATTATGAAATATATCCCAAAGAGAATAACGAATGAAGTCGCAAAATAAATCAAATAACTTCTAAAATTTTGGGAGTTATTTAATTAAAAATAAGTGCCAAAATTGTATCGGAATTTTTTGGAGTTATTTTATTTTTGTTAAAACTTATTACAGTGCTTTTTATGCACGTGTGACAAATTTTCATTCGGATTACGTTCACACTTCTGACACGTCGATATCTGAAAGAAGCACATTAAGTACATGCGCAGCAAAGTGAAAGCGGCTGTAAATATAATAGTTCAGTAGAGTATGCATGTTCGAGTATGTATTACTCACATTATAAATCCGAGCACGCTTACCATTTTTACTGGACAATAGCAATATTTAAACAATTGCAATTGTCGCGACAACAAATAATAACAAATATCTCGCAGCAAACAAATTAAAATATCACACACTTACTTACACATTGCAAATTGCTTTTCAGGAACAATAAATTTCATCAGAATTTTATCGAATCTAGAAGTCAACAAGCCAACGTTCGCAAGTCTGTTTCAGCAAAATGATTGAGAAGTGCAGCCAAGACCTCACATTGCAAAAATTCAATTACTCTGTGCTCTTGACAAGCAGCGGTTAATTTGTGTGTGTGCGACTCTTGCTAACAAATCAAAGTAATTCCTGGCTAATTGGACCACGCTCAGTTGCGTTACCGGTGTTGCTTCAGAAATATTGCGATTTTAGTTTAAAATGTACTAAAATTACTCGGTTAATTCCCCGGTTAATTGAACTATAAATTTCATGGATGCAATAAAATGGGGATTACTGTAATTTTTTTGTAAAGTAGCTTAACTTTGCCAAAACTAAGCGGAAAAGCTGAATCGCTGCGTGAAGTAAATGGAATAATGGCGACAATACCACAACAGTTTTTATACATAGGTATACTCTTGTGAAATCTGAAGAAGAAGAAGGCCGCAGTAGGATTGTAAGGTTTATATTGAGCAACAAAAAATAAAGCCAAAAGTGTAATTCAATGGTATATTATTAATGAATAAAGCTTGAGTTGAACACATAGACTTGCTGACTAACCAATCGGCCAGAAGCAGGTAAGTAGCGACGAGCTATCCTTTCAGTTAAATTTTTCGGTTTATAAGTTGAATTGGAGTCAGGTTATATCGCTCTGCTTATTTTGCAGTGCGACAGCTTGTTCCATTGTTCCAACGACCATTCTAGCTATTGCGAGGTATTTTGATGGGATTTCTCGTTTGACCGAGTGGTGTGAATACTAGTTTCGCCAAGGAGTCTTGCAGGGCACAACCAACATTACTGAGCCAGCTCATCTGCTTTTTTATTACCCTTTATTTTACACCTTATACAGTAATCCCCGGTTAATTAAACCACGGTGTGTAAGATGTGTAAGAGGCAAGCCTCTGTAGCTTGTTAAGTTTAGTGATAGCCGAGCCCTGAATGATTTTGGATTATAGCCGCATAGGCTATGTGGGGCCTGTGGGGGAAGAGGATAATCAGCTACTGCCCCGTTATTTTATATTGTAAATATAGGGTTTTTCAATAAAGACATAACCATTTTGTATTAAATTTTTTTTTTATCCTGCAATGTCAAACATCATTCAAGGTTTACATTTTTATCACGGTGAAGTTCACGAACGAGAAACGTTTGGAAACTATTAAAAATTTCTACCGAAATTCTGAGTCGATGGTCGCAACTTCAAGAGCGCTTACTCCAGTTTTCAACCCGCATCTTGGCAAAGAGTTTCCAACAGATCCAGAAATTAATATTCCAATTGAGTCTTTTGTCAAGCGTTATGCCAAGTTATTTGATATAGTCAGAGAATACAATAACCGTTTCTTGAATGGAAAGAGGACCAATTTATAGCCTCTAGTCAAAGGAAAAAAAAGTAGTGAAAAGCTCAGCCTATGCTCTCCATGGGCTGTTGTGTCATTAAAAGGAAAGAAGAAAGGAACAAGTATGGCTTTACTAGGATTGGTTGATAGGTTTTCCATTGGCGTACCAATCTAAAACCAATCGGAGAACTGATTTCATTACTAGGTGACCCGTTTAAACAATGGCCTTGTAACCGAACTCATCTAGTTTGGATAAAAAGTAGGACGCCGCTTTGCGTACAGCTTTTTATACGGTGTAATTACTAAGAGTAAATTAGATTTCACGCTCCTTAAGAATAGAATCCACTATGGATAGTTAGGTTTTTGAAGAACTCGTTGTTGAATTATTTGTGAGAGACGAACAGCTGCTAGTAAATTGACCATGATAGAATCTGACGGAGCGACCTCGAAAGTCTAGTGGGTAGAGCAATAGACTTTCACCCGTGTGGTTGGGGCTTCGATTCCCTTCTTTGTCTGATAGTTACTTCTCATAAAACTTATTGTATTTCTACTAATATGAAGTGAATAAGAATTATAAGAACGTATATGTACAAGTACAACTCTTGGTAGGCAATGGCAAAACCGCCAAGTGGAAACAAATTGAAACCCCGCTGTTCGGAACCGGTGTTACACTATAGGTTCAACCATGTAGTATTACAATGGGTCGTTCTGGCCTAACTGCGTCTCTGGACAGCCACCAAAAACAACAACAACTGAATCAGACGGACTTCCTCCTGAAACCCAATGAAACATAATGACAGTATTTAATAAGAGGCATTAGCTTCATTTCAAGCAGCAACATTTTTGTTTTTTTTTGTCGATCACGTCTATATTCCAAAAAGTTTTATTCTTTCATTCCCTAACTCCATAAGTTACTGTTGGATATAGTAAGAGCAATCAAAAAGACAATGTACAATAATCTCCTTTTAATTGAACCACGCTCGATTGCATTTCCCGTTTACTACCACTGGTAAATTTTTCTCCTAAGTGGAGCATAGAGCCTTAACAATAAATTTAAATCTAGCTTTCTTATGGGCATTTAAGATGATTTAACAAGTAAGTACTTCGCGGTAGTAACATATCGCTTGAGCGCAATACGAGCAGCCAGCAGTTTTCGCACAGTATCTCATGATGCGATACTGTGCTGTAGTGTAGTGGTAGTGCGTTGGACTGCTACGCAGAGTGTCCGGGGTTCGAATCTCGGCACAGGTAAAATCAAAAAAAAGTAGAAAAAATAATTTTTCTACTTTTTCTACAATGGTCTTCGAGCTCCTCTAGACCTAGCAATTTGTTTAAGACTTTGCTCCAGAAATATTACGATTTTAGTTCTAAATGAATGTACTCAAATGGTTCGTTAATTGCATTCTCTGGTTAATTGAAGCAAAAATTCAAGAAATGTGACCAACTACATATAACAATAGCATTCAAATAGCAGATGGGCATGATATTGTTTGTTTTAGTAATAAAACCACCCTCTTTGATCCAAACGAGCTCCAAATTTGCAAATGAATCGTCGCTGGAAGTGCAGCGATTGTTACTGTGTATAAAAAACTTTTTTTTATTTTACACATTTACATTATACCCGGTTAATTAAACCCCATTTTTAGTTCAAAATGTACTAAAATTATTTGGTTATTTGCATTCCCTGGTTTTCATCGAGTGTTTAAGCGGGTATTACTGTAGTGTTGATAAGAAATGAAAGAGATTAATAAAATACCGCTATTTTGTTTGGAATTGAATTCGGAACTCCAAATGTGTTAGTCTAGCATGTTGCCACTAAAATAAGCGAGACATCACCAATGAACGGATTTTTTGTAAGCATGTGTAATACGTATTAAAGAACGCTAGAAAGCTATTTTTTAAAACTAAAATGCTTGTTTGGCACACTTTTATAACAATGAAATTTAAATATTTAGTATTTACAAAAATCTGGTTCTCTTTCTTCTCGAGACAAAACAAACATAATAATAGGTTTGCCGTAACGTCCGACACTGTTCTAAATACACAGCATACCCTATACACTGAGGCAGGTGGTTAGCCAGGTTGGTGCCGCATACAGTAGGATTGACACTTGCCAGAAGAGTTCTAATTTTTTGTGCCACCAACGTTCAGCATTAGTCTCGCAGTTGTGAAGTCACTAGAAACCTATTTGTGTGTGTATATGTGTGAAGCCTTTGCTACAGCCAGACATTATTGAAATTCACCGGGCCACGGAGAGCCAAAAATGTACATATACATACATACATATGATAAATCGACAATTTACTTCATTGGGGTGCCAATGCAATAAACAAAAAATAACGACCCCTAGCGGCGATTCCGCTAAGAATTGCAATCCATCTTCCCAACTTTTGACATTTATATATCTTTTTACTTTTGACCACACACTCACTCACTCCAACTGAGAGACGACCTCTGTAACCTGATCCAAAAATATACTGGAAACAAAGAATTCAAGAATAAAACTTTTTCTACATCTTATTGATTGATGGTTCATCAATAGCTAACTATATTGGGTTCAAAACTTTAAAAGAATGCAGTCATTTAAAATTTTAAGTCTATTGAATTAAGACGATGAAGTCATAAGTGATTTTTAAGTCAATGACTGATTATTCTATGTAAAATCATACATATTTCGAAGTCATGAATGCTAATGTATGAAGTGATTGGCTTGAAATAATTTCATTAAGTCATTGAAGTAAACTGCAGCCAATTGTAGTCATTGAATTAAATCGAAGTCATTGAGGTCATTGAAGCCAATCCAGTGGTTCCGGAAGGTGAAAGCTAAATTTTCTATAATATAGCGTGAAACTATTTTTCGGGCATGGTATTTTTCATATGGATTGAAAAGGAAACATACCCAGGATTAATACCCTAGGTGGAATTTTCTTGGTTGGCCAAGTTATGCGACAACTTTACCATTGTAGTTCGCGTTTTTCATTAATTTTAAAACAGTATTAAAATATGAAGGCATTATCATCAGGAGCTCAAATCGAAGATACTTGAAAGTAGAATATGAACTAAAATACATCTCAATTTTTTTGCTGCCAGAGGGCAGGTAACCCATCATAATAAGAAACATTTAAATGGTAGCTACAAATGACAATAAATTATTGAAGTTTCAGATCCCGTTGACTTCATCAATACCAAATTATTTGCAATAATTGATTTCACTCAGTAAAGGAGCAGTTGTCTGCAAGATTTCAACAAAATTTTAAGTCATGACTGCAACTTCAATCTTAATGTGAAGTATTATTGTCACTTATTTCTACTGAAGTCACCGGTAACTGTCCCAACTGAATGAACAGTCATTGACTTTGAAACGACTTTGTTACCCCATTTTTCAAATCATAAGTTTAAATGGAATGAAAGACTGCAGTTCAGACAACTGATTTCATTCGCAATTACTTCAATGCAGCTGCAGCTCAAAATGATTGGCATTCCATTACAGCTCTGCTTGGCACAAGTATGGTTTAATGATCTTAAAATTCATCACGCAAATCATCTCTCTTGTCTTGAGGACTTTTCATAAATGCTCATAATTTGCGAATATGTGCTTCAGATATTAATCAAAAAAGTTTTAGTGCATACGTACCTTAATCCTTAAAAAACAACTCTCTTACTCTTATGTATGTAAATATGAAAACGTATTTGTATTGAATTTACCGACGGGAAAACACACACATGTACATATGAATAAAATATTTTCATTGATTTTGTTAAAACACTACCAATCCATTCTCTGCGATAAACACTGTTTACATATTTCTGATTCTTTAAGATTTCCCATGTTTTATTTTTTTTTTTAAATTAAGCGCACATAACTGAAAAAACCGTAGGTAATTGAGAAGCATTGAGAAGAAACCGCCGCCAGTCGTTATCTTCTGTGCGTTATCGTATAAACGGCGCAACTACACCAGTAGTTGTTAGTTTCACGTATGCAACTCTCTGCTATGCGAATTTTAAATATGTAACTTTTTGTTTGCTTAAAACATTTTTATATTTTTCTTAAATTTAGTTCGAATTTTTATATATAATTTTTAGTCCAAGCAGCAATAATCACAGTGAAATTGCCGATGTTGTTATGCGTGTATGTGTATCTCAACAACACAATATAAAATAACACACCACACCTCACCACACGCAGCAGAAGTACCAACAATGACAAAAAACAGCGCCATCAAAACAAAAACCAAACACACAATTTTACTTGTGTTTTTATACTTGAAGAGCATAAAACATAAACAAAAAATGTGTAAGCGAAATAAAACAGCATTGTGTTGTATTGTCGCCTAAAATGAACGAGCAACCAGCAACATTTTTTGGTTGTTCGTTGCAACGAGCAACATAATTTTAAAGCAATTTCATCTTACTGTACTTTCTTTACACTTATTGCAGTGTTGCCATATCATTATATTTAATTGCTATGAAAACCCATAAAAAGTTTAAGCTTTAAAAAAAAATGTTCAATGTAAAAGGGTGAAAAAGTGGGTGACAGACTAATTTCTTCTTTATTTAACAGCATCCCCTTCTTTTACCGGCCCGTATACAGGGTGGCCGGCTTCGAAACTATAGTGATAAAAAGGGTAAAAAAAACGAGGGGACCTTTACACAAAAAGGTTAAAAGTACAAAAAGTAAATCCGTGTATACAAAGAGGGTAAAAGTGCAAAAGGTGAAACCGCATATAGATAGAAAGACGGTAAAAGTGAAAAAAGGGAAAACGTATTGTGATATGGGGAAGCCTTATACAAAGAGTGTAAAAGTGCTAGAAGTCAGTTTCTGTCATTTCCCCGCTTTGAAAATCATTGCTCGTGGGTATTTTTATAAATTTTAAGCAAATCGCAAAATAATAAATCCAGACAACAATAACACTGAATTTCGAAGCGCGAGATGTTTATTAGATGATATAAATAACGGTCATCGGGGTGCGGTGCCTCAATCTTTCACTTCAGTTATTATGCGTCTCTATACATACTCGTATAGTTTTGCGTTAATTTGTTTGCTTAAAACTTTTTTATATATTTTTCTCAAATTTAATTCGACTGTTTATATATAATTGTTAGTCTAAGCAGCAATAATCACAGTGAAATTGCCGATGTTGTTATGCGTGTTGTGTATCTCAACAACACAATATAAAATAACACACCACACCTCACCACACGCAGCAGAAGTACCAACAATGACAACAACAACGCCATTCAAACAAAAACCAAACACAAAATTTTACTTGTGCTTTTATACTTGAAGAGCATAAAACATAAACAAAAAATGTGTAAGCGAAATAAAACAACATTGTGTTGTATTGTCGCCTAAAATGAACGAGCAACCAGCAACATTTTTTGGTTGTTCGTTGCAACGAGCAACATAATTTTAAAGCAATTTCATCTTACTGTACTTTCTTTACACTTATTGCAGTGTTGCCATATCATTATATTTAATTGCTATGAAAACCCATAAAAAGTTTAAGCTTTAAAAAAAAATGTTCAATGTAAAAGGGTGAAAAAGTGGGTGACAGACTAATTTCTTCTTTATTTAACAGCATCCCCTTCTTTTACCGGCCCGTATACAGGGTGGCCGGCTTCGAAACTATAGTGATAAAAAGGGTAAAAAAAACGAGGGGACCTTTACACAAAAAGGTTAAAAGTACAAAAAGTAAATCCGTGTATACAAAGAGGGTAAAAGTGCAAAAGGTGAAACCGCATATAGATAGAAAGACGGTAAAGGCGAAAAAAAGGGAAAACGTATTGTGATATGGGAAAGCCTTATACAAAGAGTGTAAAAGTGCTAGAAGTCAGTTTCTGTCATTTCCCCGCTTTGAAAATCATTGCTCGCCGTTGGGTAATTTTATAAATTTCAAGCAAATCGCAAATAATAAAATCATATATCATATCAAAATCGTTATAAGAAATGTAACCCTATGGAATCGCTGATGCACATATATATCTTTGAAGTTTTATGGTACCGACGAGACGTTCTCTCGCATATTTTTGCACTCACAAATAGAAGTGCAGGCCAGAAGAAGTGTTTACAAAAGAAAAAAGTCAAAAGGACACAGTGCTTTTGACTGAGACTCGATTTCACCGAGCTTGTGGTTCCCGAGCATAGTTCGAGAATATGTAACTCTGCAAGAATTAATTTAGAATCAGTAATGAAAAGAAAAGAGTGGAACTCCTTCTGGAAACGCTTGTCCCAGAAAGCGTAGAAATAGATAGCTGCGAGTAAGGGTAGCAGCCAAGAAAAACAATCATAGTATACACGCAAGTAGCAACTGAAATATGTTCTGCACCTAGATTAGAATGGAACTAATGACGTTCTTTTTTGTAGTATAAAAAGAAGTAGCCTGGTTTTCGGATATATGTATATAGGGTTCCCAGCTGTCCCGAATTTAGGGGAATCTCCCGAAATATCATTTTTGTGCGTCCCGGCGAGAGCATCCACGGAACGCCAAATGTTCGCCATTATATTCACTCAAATTATAATATTGTTGCACTTTCCTAACTTTATTATAAGTAACATTTTTTCCAAAGAAAATATCTTATTATTTTCTACTAGGCACACCTCCCAAAACATAGACAATCATAGACAATTTCGAACCCAAAAGAGCTGCTTGTTATCTTAAGCTTAAAAAAAACTAATTCAGAATAGTTCTTTTTTAGATTTTTGTTTGTCTCCAGATTCCAGGGGTCAGCATACTACCAACCACACCACGATAATCATTATAGGTTTTGCCAAGGTAACGGGGAAACAACAAAATAAAAGTGTTTAACTTTCTACGGCAAAGAACTTTGGCTCAGGCGTCATAATACATTGATTTCAAAATAGTATACTCGTACTTCTCAGCAGTAGCGAATCTAGGATATAAGGTTAAAAGCATGCCTGAAGAGAGGGTTGTGTGAACGGGAGATTCCCCTAGGCATGCAGTTCCAGTTAGACTTCATTGCAATGATAAACCGTTTCGCTCCAGCTAAATCTTTCGCTTCTTCTTTCTTTTAATGGCATAGCAGCCCATGGAGGACCTAGCTTTTCGCATTTACTCATGTTGTGTGTGTTATATTTGTACTTGAATGAAAGGGACCTAGAGTTTTGTGTTCGCAATTCCTTTGGTAGTAAACACCTTTACATCATTTGTTCCTATATTCCATCTAACTCGGATTGAGCGTTTATTTAAAACATACTGCTTTAATTAAGGCCGTTTCATCTGAAATTCACGATTCTATACTGCCTTTGGACCAGATATTCACACTACGCCAAATCAGAGAAAAACAGATCGACATCCACAATCTTCTTCTTTTCTGTTAATAATTCAACTGTCCATGGAGGACCTAGGCCAAGCTTTTCGCATCGAATGGAAGGGACCTACAGTTTTATGCCGAATCCGAACGGAGAAGTGAAAAACTTTTCATAGGCTATTTTTACTCTTGTATGTTTGCCATTGCCTGCCAAGTGGTGGTGCCATGTAGAAAAATAGTGTTTTCTACTTTTTGTTTTGCCTGTGCCGGATTCGAACCCCGGACAACTCACTACCACTACGCCACAGTGACCACATATACACCATCTATTCGTCGATTATAAAGCCGCCTTCAACTGCACGATTAGGGATCACTTGCACGCCACAATGTCTGATTTTGGTATTCCTGCAAAGCTCATTCGTCTTTGCGAAATGACACAGACCGACACCACCATTGATACCGCACCATTTGATACCAAAAGAGGTTTCAGACAAGATGACTACCTATCGTGCGACTTATAATTAAGTATTTACTTACTACTTTACCTTATGATGGAGAAAATAATTCTAGCTGCGAACATCAACATATCTGGCACTATTTTCTACAAGAGTGTAATTGGCACCAACACGCGAGCAGCCAGTGCAGCATAGTATAATCTGGAATGGGAGTATCATCAATTGGGTCTAGTGGTGAATGAGGACAAAACGAAATACCATGTGTCAACAAACAAAGAATCACGGCATCTTGGACAAAATGTCACTGTTGGCAATTATACTTTTGGGGTCGTCACGGATTTCGTTTACCTAGGCATTAGCATCCAGCATTAGCACCAACAATAGTGTCTTGCCTTGAGATCAAGCGGAGATTAATTCTTGCCTATAGGTGTTACGGGCTCACTAAGCAATTGAGAAGCAGAGCCCTCTCTCGACCGACGAAAATAACGCTCTATAAGTCCCTCAACCTTCCCGTCCTAATATATGGTGCCGAGATGTGGACATTGACCATCAATGCTGAGAGGTTGTTAGGAGCATTCGAGAGGAAGATACTCCGTAAGATCTATGGTCTAGTATACGTGGACGACGTGTTTCGAACAAGATGGAACGATGAGCTGTACGCCGATACTGACATAGTCAAGCGTATAAAAATCCAGCGGCTTCGCTGGCTGGGTCATGTTGAGCAAATGGAAGAAAACGCTCCGGCTAGAAGGGCGCTTGATTCGAACCATTGTGGAGGAACACGCAGAAAAGAACGTCCTAATCTCTGTTGGAAATACCAGGTACAGAGAGAGCTGTCATAGCTTTACCAACTGGCGCCATCCCACACATAACAGAGGCGACTGGCGAAGGTTTACCGAGGCGGTTCAATCGTCGGTTGTAGTGCCAACTAAGTAAGAAAGTACATAAATCGTGGGCTATTCGAGAAACCAACCAATCCCATCAGTTTACTTAATAAATGATTACTCCTTGGTAACAATGCATACTTTCAGTGACTTGGGCATTGTCAGGGGCCATAAATTGCGCTTAAAATTGAATATTAACATGTGCATAAATAAAGCTAACCTTCGAAAATACTTTTTAAGTCTTTGGCAAGGTCAATTTTGGAGTACGGTTCTCCAGTTTGGAGTCCCCAATTGATTGAAATCCGTTCAAAATCAGTTTCTTTTGTTTGCGTTAAAAATGTTTCGTTGGGATCCATCAGAAAACCATCCTCCTTACACACATCGTTTTGAACTTCTAGATATACAAAATCTTGTATTTGCAATGACTTCAACAACCTTCATGGCTTTTGGACTTATCTGATTCTCAACTTCACATTAAAAATACTATTTTAAAATTTTTAAATGAGTTAATTAAATAATAATTATATAATCTGTAGCTGTTGTTTGAAAACCACTGGGCTGGATGGATGGATGAAGAAGGCCGAGAACCTGACCTACGAGTGCAGGACAGTTCCTCAAGCACTCAGGCTATGTAGCCCATTGTACTTAAAGTCTAGGAAAAGAAGAAGGGGTGACAGCAAGAAAAAGGTTAGAGAAAAAGAGGGAAAAAGTCGAAAAAGGGGTTATAGGGGGACTACGTTCTCTTCCGCAAATTTTCCGGATTCTCTCACAAATCTCAGAAGATCGCAGAATTGAAAGGAGTGAACTTTGTCCATTTCTGTGACATCGAATGTGCCATCTCGTTCTGGCAAAGGCGAGACATGTGCAGAAAAAATGCTCTGTGCTGTCCACCCCCTCCAGACAATATGTGCAGGTCGGGTCCTTGGTAATGCCGATGGTGGTCATATGTTGGCCCCATGGGATATATCCTGTGATGAGTCCCACCATCCGGCGAAGGTCCTTCCTTCTTAATTTAAGAAGGAATTCTGCTGCCTTCCTGTTTGGCCGAATCACAAAACACTCAGCCGTTTACGGATGCCCAGATTGGACTAGCGTCTGTTATGTAAATCATTAGCATAAGATTTTATCCAATACATGGCACCTGCTAAACTGGTCCCGACTATTGGCTCTGGTCCCAAAGGCATGTTCTTTGATCCACAGTTGGCCAACTCGTCGGCTTTCTCATTCCCAGGAACTCCACAGTGCCCAGGAACCCAGATAAGATGGAGCTGATTCAGTCTTGCGACTGATCTAAGTTTCCTATTACACTCTTGGACAATCTTTGAAGTAGTTCTCGTGTTCTTCAGAGCCTTAAGTGCAGCCTGGTTGTCACTACAGACACTTATACGTTTCCCGCGCCATTTTCTTTCAATTATCCATTCCGCTACTTTAAAGATGGCGAAAACTTCTGTCTGGAAGACAGTTGCCAACACACCCAAGGAATAGTAGCAATTGACACCTTCGTTTAAGTGCCATCCAGCTCCAGTACCTTCATCGGTCTTGGATCCGTCCGTGAAGAAGATATCCAGATATCTGTCAGATTCTCCAGCACGACCTCTGGATTGCTCCATTGTTCGGGAAGCTAACCTATTTTTTATTTTCTTCCGAAAGTAACTAAAGGTATGAGGCAAACTTTCGGGGCCAGTAGCAATGGATATTGCTCGCTCTGACAACCTTTTGAAGATTTCTGCATCTATGCTAATGCATACGCTTCTTTGCACCCTGTTCAGCGACAAGACTGAGGAGTTAACCATAGTTCAGTGCCACCAAACCACCGAAGCATATGTGATTCTCGGTCTGATAAGTGCTGTGTATATCCAAATGACCACATTAGGTCTCAGGCTCCAGGTCCTACCAAAGGCTCGGCGACATTGGTGGAAAACCTTCAATGCGAGATCTAGCATCGTTAAGACATGCGTCTTCTATTTAGTTTCCGATCTAGGGTTACACTCAGATATTTCACTTCCATGGCAAGACTGAGGGTCACACCTTTCAGTACTGGCAGTTTTAAACCCTCCAGCTTCCGCTTCCTAGTAAATAGAACAAGAGTCGTTTTACTAGGATTAACAGAAAGACCCTGGCCAGTGCATCAGTCGTCAATTTTGTCCAGGATTTTCTGCATTTTAATACAAACCATCCGCAAGGATTTACCAGATGTGAGTGCACAGACGTCGTCCGCATACGCTTGGACGTAAAATCCGAGATCTTGCATTTCCGTTAGTAATGAGTCAACAACGAAGCACCACAGCAGAGGAGAGAGAACACCCCCTACACACTCACTCCATGCCTTCTGACAGCTGAGCATATAGAGTCAAAGGCAGCGTTGTCAAAAGCCCCCTCAATATCCACAAAGACCCCCATTGTGTACTTGTCCGCTTCCAGTCCTGCTTCTATCTTGCTTACAAGATCATGCAGCGCTGACTCGCAAGATTTTTCTCCCTGGTAGGCATGTTGGTTATTACTGAGAGGACACGCTGGCAGTACCTTTTCCCGAATGTGCTTCTCTACCATTCGTTCAAGGTTTTTTAGCATGAAAGAGGTCAAGCTAATCGGCCTGAAACTTTTAGCCAGTGTGTAATCATCCTTCCCCGGTATAGGAATAAAGACTACTCTGACTTGTCGCCAAAGAGATGGTATGAAGCCATGGGCAAGAGAAAGAGAACTTTATTACCTCTTCTGTCAGTACTTCCGACGCAGAATACCAATTCAGCCTGGTGGTTCCACCACTCGTACCATTGACCCCACCACTACTCACCGTAGTGGGTATAATCCTGCTTCCCGGAAAGTGGGTCGCTAGGAGTGTGTTATAGGTCTCTGATCTGGAAGTGGTAAAAATACCATCAGGCATGCGAAGAGAGTCAAGCTTAACTGTTTGGTCTTTCTGCAGAACCCTACACAGTCTTGCTGATTTCTTCATTCCCTCCACTTCATTGCAGAAGTTTCTATAAGAGTCAAGTTTGGCGGACCTCACTTTCTTCTTATACTCCTTCTGAACAATATGGAAACTGGTCCAGTCAACTTCCTTTTGGGTTTTTAGGGCCCTATTCAGTAGTTTTCTAGATCGTTTGCGAAGCTTCGAAAGCGCAGCATTCCACCACGGGACTGCCTTGCCTTGTCTGCTCGCTCTAAGCGAACACACCTCCTCGTAGCAAGCAATCAAAGTCATTTCCAATCACTTCTTCGATCACAGCTGTAGTTTGGAGTTTATTAAGGGTTGCTATGCGCTCCTCAAGAAGCTCACCAAACCTATCCCAGTCCGCCTTACGCGGATTCCGTCCACTAGGTATCGGCATAATGTCAGTACCCAGCCGGAATTCGATAATGCGATGATCTGAGAGATAGACCTCTTCTAGGTCTCGCCATTGATTGATCTGATCTCCCACCTTCCTATTGGTTAGTGTAAGATTAGTCACTTCTTGTTTTCTGTTGGTAACAAAAGTTGGTTTGTTACCAACATTGTGGATCACCAAATCAGTTGACAGAATGAATTCCAGTAGTCTGGAACCCCTGGGATTACATTTACTGCTACGCCATACAATGTTCTGTGAATTTGCATCACAGCCCACTATAAGTCCCAAACCACTGGATTCCGCGTACTGGACGACTTCCACTAGTTCCTTTGAAGGAGGAGGTAGTGTAGAGTCGTACGGCAGGTAGGCGTACACCATTATAGTTTCGACACTATTCCCACCTTTCCAGTACTTTATTTTTGTCGCAACAATGTCTTGAGAACAGTATTGTCTGAGCATTGTGCATTCAATCATCCGCGGCATGATAATACAAGCACGCGGTCGATTACTATCTTCACATGTTAGGATTTGTCCCCACGTAATGGCACCAAGGCCACAGATACGTTTGTAGCATACCCATGGTTCTTGAATTAGTATTATGTGAGGACATGTCTGCAGTTTCGCATGACTACTTCTTAGTAAGGCAGCAGCCGATTTGCTATGCTGCAAGTTAATCTGCGTAATTGTAATTTCTGTCATGATTAGTGACCGAATCTTACGCCTTATGCTCTCCCTTGTCCTGGATGCGAAAATGCACTCTCCCCAGGTGTAGGTGAGGACGGTACCCGTACTTCGACTTCAGTACCTTCAACGAGTCCACCCTCAGGTGTGAACCAGCTTGTTTGGTAGAGGCCGAGACATCCTTGGTATATGAGTATACCCGCCATTGACACATATCCAGACCTCCGTTTTGATCACGGATACGTGCGAGTAGCTCGCTAGGTTTCCTGGAAGGTCCAGGTATCCAGGACCCTCTAACGTGTCTGCGTCTTGGTAAGTCCGATAATTCGAACATACCCTTCTCACATTCTAGCATCTTAGCTACAACTTCCTCCAGCCAAGCTCGGGGAAAAAGCGTTAGAGCATTGCACCTTGACGATGCCATCCTCTACACTCTTACACTCAAAAGTTTGTTTGTCTTTCGACTCCCCGATAGCCTTCCAAAGATAGCTGTCGAAATAATCCTGTTGCCCTTGAGACAACCGACCATTCCCTATGCTAGTGCGAATCGCAACCATCATAGCTTTGGCGGCCACCTTCAAAAAGGTGGTACCACAGGTGGACGGCTGAGGTCCTGCCGTGTTACTGGTTTACTTACTTCACCCTTCCACGTGTTTCGTTGCACAAAACAGTCCGGACTATGTCCTCTTCGGGCATCGATCCGTTCGTTATGCGAATGCGCTCCACGTGCGGATGCGCACCTCGTGCGGCTGGGCGGGTAAGTATGTTGGGATTCATCAAAAACAAAACCGAAAACATACCGAAAAATAATAAGATAAAAACTCAGACCAAAAATTATAATAAATTCAAACTTGCACAAGAGTTCATACCAGGGCCGTAATCATTATAAGAAAAAAAAAAATTTAACAATTATTCTGTGATTTAAATGTTTTTTTATCAACGATCATAAATATAATTCTTATTTGACTTTAATTTTTTCGATTTGGTAATAAAATTATTATTTAATTGTTTTTTTTGTATGTTTTGCTCAAAAGATATTTAACGATGTTTATTTTTTCCTAAAAAAAATAAATTATGTTTTCAGTTTAATTTTATTACTCAGGAATAAAAATTAAAGCTTGAGTTTGACTTTCTTGACTTTCGAATAAAAATTAGTATTTGATATTTATTTTTTTTGCTAAACGAAAAACTCAATATGTTAAGCAGGTTGTTATTTTGTACTTCTCTCCTGCTACTTTTTCTACTATTATTTCCACCACTATTTTCTACGACTTTACTACTATTTTACTACTCTCTTCTTCTATATTTCTAGTACTCTTTTCTACTACTATTTTTCAGTACTCTTCCAATACTTTTCAACTACAATTTCTAATACTTTTCTATTGGACAATAGTAGTAAAACAGTACCAAAAAAGGCTTTATTATTTTTGAGCAGAGCGATGCCTGAGGACCTCCTCATAATCAGGCGGCGAAAAGTGCTCCCTCCCTAACCTCATAATACCCTGAATATTTGTCGCCATTTCCGTCTTGCTCCTTGCAGGAGGAAACCCCGGTCTTCAAACCGTTAGTCAAGCGTCTTAATCTTTCGAAAAATTTTCTCATCTCGGTATTATTAAACTCATGTCTTTTTGCTTCTCTCTCTTTTTTTCCTCCTCAACCCACTGTATCGCTCTTTAGCAGATCGCGTTGCAACTAACTGCATGGTGGCTCCATATGTATACTACGTTTTTCGCTTTAGCAGCATCACCACACTCTTGGTCGTACCACATATTTTTCCATCGACGGTGGTAGTCTAGCATCTCTTTGGCAGCCGTATGCATAGAGCGGGATATGTGCGTCCAATGTACTCATATATCATCAAGTTGAGGGGTGTTCTGCGATGTTTTGCGAGGGGTGTTTTGCTGTCTGTTGTGATTGCAGCTTTTCCACTTCTTGCTTTCTCTTTGTCCGAGATTTGCTACACATGGACGTGTGCAGACCTTGGCTGCAACCACGTAGTGGTCTCAGTCGATGTTTGCACCACGTATTGTGCGTACGTCTAGTAAACTGGTATCGTGCCTTCCGTTGTGATCCGTCAACATGATTAATCTGGTTTCATGTGTTTTGATCAGAGGACCGCCAAGTATTATGAATATCGATGTGTTGAAATCACGCGCTACTAACAGTCACGTTCCGTGCATCGGCGAAGTCGATCAGATTCATACCGTTGTCGCTGGCTTCGTCGTGGAGACTGAATTTTTGGACCACCTTGGCATTAAAGTCGCTTTACACGATTTTAATATCGTGGCGTGGGCAATGCACATAAGTTTCATCCTTCTCATCCATCGGGCATGGAAACAAATTAGGCTGATAATGGATAATTTTGACTTGATGCGGATAGTGGCTAGGCGCTCGTACACGATCGTGAACCTCGAGAATAGTTAACGCAGTCTTTTCCCAACACCAAATTCGTATTTCAACTCATGACAGCTGTAGTAGATATGACGGAATGTTCTTTTTGAGCAACGCTGTCCCGTCCATCGCATTTCCTGTATACCGGTAATGTGAACTGTATATTGTTCGAGAACATCTACCGGCTGGATAGAAGTGCCTGTAGAGGGTGCGGACATTCCAGGTGCATATCCATAAATCGTGTCCTTTTGGCTTTATCCGAGTCTTTATAAAGGGTGACTTTTTTGCTACTCGGTTTTTGGCGTTTATATTTCTGACAGTTCACTCGTGGTTGTTGACATATATCAAAGTAAAAAATGCTCAGTTTCGTTTGACATTTCATTATGAATATACTTGAGCCTGTGGAACGTTTGCAAATTATTTAAATTTATTATCAAAATTAGTGCTCTGTGAAAAAAGTGTTTCGCGAGCTACGTCCATTTTATGGTCGTCATAATCGTCCGACAGAACAGGCTATTCAGCTCATTGTAACAAAATTTTGCACTAGTTTCACTTTATTGGACATCAATCCACCAAGTCCACCATAGAGTCAGAGGCGGATTTTAACATGTTCGTGATTATTTCTTGCAAAACTATCAATTAAGGTGTCATAGTTGATTTTTTTGCTAAGTCGCTTTCAAAGGCCATGATGGCTAAGTGATTTAATTTTATTTGGCCAAGTGACGTTCTTAGGTAGTGTTCGACCCGCTTAAGAATGCTAAATGATCGCTCACCAGACGCATTTGCAATTGGGATTGTTAAAAATATTTTTAGGATTATTTAAACGTTTGGAAATGTTGATGATAAATCTTCCAGAATTGACGCAGTGTTAGGCAGTGACAGGCAGTGTTAATATTTTTTCCAATTTTACAAAATGCAGGAACTGCTTAACCTCATCTTTGAATACTAATTGATTTATAGTATGTCATCTTTATAGTTTTCAACTAAATTTGATACACACTGAGCAAATTTTTCTTCAGGCAAACCAAAATCAACAAATATTAAAAAGTTTTGTAATACCTCGTCATAAACTACAGACCTTCTTTTTATTTCAGAATGTAAACTATCACAAATTAAGTAAAATGTTTCAACTTTGAATAGTTCTTTCCCGCGTAAAATTATGTCATTATCTGAAGTTTCATCGAATTGTATTTTTCTTTTCCTGTTTCGATTTTTTGCTGTTGAGAATTCTGTACTATCAGCTAATTCGATTGCTTCTTTCTCCATTTCGTGAAAATATGCATCATCAGTTTGAATACTGAGTATGAATGCTGATAAAGATTTCAATAAATTAGTTCCTTTTTGTATGTTACATTCTTTGTTTTGTAACAATTTATTGGTGGCATTAATTCTTTGCAATAGTGTATTCCAAAAAATCAATAACAGTGCCGTCTCTAAATCTTCAAAACTACTATGTAATTTTTTTTTTTAATGCAAATTTCACCAAGAACGGTTCTTATGAAAGAAAAATGACCATCAAGTGTCACATATAGGTTTTAAAATATGGATTAATTTTTGATCAGTTTTCATTTGCTGATCCCATATCTTTGTCGAAGAGGAAAAAAATATGAATAAATTTTGAATAAAATCAAAGAATCTAATAGCTTTAGAAGAACATTCTGCATTCTGAATCTACTATAAGAGCAAAATAGTTAGCTCGTTTTATTTCATCAACAATGGAGTTTTGTACTTTTGCCCATAAGTTCACACCTGGTTTTAGATAAATAATTAACATGTCCAATCCCGCAATTACTGTATTTTTCTTAGTGAACCTTTAAAAAGTCACCAAATTCAGCCAAATATTCAATACAGCTGGGAAAATTGCCTTTGGAAGAATTAGCATGTCCTCTAAACCATTATCATCTTCGTATTTACTAAACGAAATAAACTATAATATACCCTGTAGAAGCTCACGTTATTTGATTCCTATTATACTTAGCATATGCAAAGCAAATTATGCTCAAAATGATCCTTTTCGTGGAATATGTAGAGATTTTAATGAACATTATAATTTATTCAGCATTTCCGATTCTCTGGAATACATCAAAACAAACTTACTGATCATATTAAATCAATAAACAGCTGATGATTTTATATCTGTAGTTGTGAAGAATGCCTATTTGGATATACGCGGCTCATTACATATTTTCGTGTAAAGCGGTTGCGTCGGTCACCGATCCATACGTTATGTGGATGCGCCCCTCGGTCGTGTTGGGCGGGAGGAGGGTCCGCTATGATTCGTTCGTTCGTAAAAACCCTAAGCCCAAACTTCCAAAAAGTCTAACTGTAGCAACGACTCGTTTTAATATCTCACGCCAATAAATTACATCTTTTTCTATTACTTCTAAAAGTTTGGAATCGACACGACCACTTATATTAGCACGACGAACATAAGCACACATACAACTTTTATGTTCTTTCGACTCATAATGTCTTTCCAAAACATCTACAATATTTTTCCAATCGGAATATCCTGAAACTAAAACATTAGATTTTTTACTAAATAGTTTACAAGCAAAGCAATAAATAGATTTCGTTGTTTCAGAATAAATCAACCATTCTCTTCGCTCTTGGGCTCCGTTTATTTTAGTCATATAAAAATGTACATCATTTAATTTTCAGTATATTTGTTGATCATTATTATCTTTATATCATTGTTTAGAAGATTCTAAATCTGCCACATTTTTGGGTTTTGTACAAATACAATGTACAATCAAATCATTACTAATTATGTTTGGCCCTACACCAATGTCAGTTTAAGTATTTGTACATTTTATTACTTCACTCTCAATTTCAATCTCTATGTCATTGGTAATAGCAACACAATTATCACTTGCACCTTCTTCTGCACAAATACTCATATTTGAAAGATTAACATCGTTATCAGCTATTAATGGTAGTGAAACATTTTTATCTGCCACCGCAATACTGGTAGATGGAACATTTCCATCCCAAGACATAAAATTTGCAAGGGAGTTTCTTTGCTTTTCATTTTCCCTCATTTGAAATTTTTTCGTAGTCGTTTTTGTGAGCCAGACTCGAAAGTTCTTTTAATTTTAAAGTATATTTTTCAATTATTTTTTTAAAAATAAAATGGTATACTATAATTGTTGAGTGAATTAAGAATGATTAAATGATGAAAGCAACAACGTTGGTCTTAGTAGTTTAAAAAAAACTGTTGGCTGTTCTGAAAATATCAATCTCAAATCAAAATTTAAATTATGCTAATAGAAATACTCAATAAACACAAATAATTGTTCTCAATATTAAAATTCATGCAACGAAAATTTGATGTTAACGCAACAAAATTATGATGTTAACGCAACAAATGAAATTAATGAAATTGAATTTTTCAAACTTAATATAAAAATGCAAAGTTTGCTTATGCTTTGTTCTTTTTTTTCCTATTTGCTTTTGAAAATGTTAAAATTTTTATATTTATATCTTGTGTTTTGATATATTTTATTTTGTAACGGCCTACTTTACTTTTAATGTCACAACAGCCCATGGAGGACCTAGGCCGAGCTTTTCACATCCACTCATGTTGAGCGTGTTATATTTGTACATGAATGGGTTTGTTTTATTCGACCACCTGGAAGATTTTACGCAAAGATCTCGGATTAATGCTATAAAAAAAAACTGGTGCAAGAACTGAAGCCAGGCGACCTACCACAACTTCGAATTTTTTATCGCAAAATTGTCTTCAGCGACGAGGCTCATTTTTGTCTCAATGGATAAGTGAATAAGCAGAATTGCCGTATTTGGAGTGAAGACCAGCCACAAGCAATTTATCAGCTACCAATGCATCCCAATGCACTGTTTGGTGCGGTTCATGGGCAGACGGCAGTATTTTTTCAAAGACGATGAAGGCCGCAGCGTTACGGTCAATGGAGAAAGGTACCGGTCGATGATAACAGACTTTTTTTTTTGCCGAAAATGCAAGAATTGGACTCGGCCAACAGGACGGTGCCACATGCCACAGTGCACTCGACAGCATGCATCCAGCATTAAGAGGCGAATTTGGTGAGCAGTTAATCTCAAGTTTTGGTGCAGTCAATTGGCCACCAAGATCGTGTGATTTGATGTCGTTAGACAATTTTTTTTGTGGGGCTATGTTAAGTCTCTTGTATATAGGGACAAGCCAAACACGATTGCTGCTTTGGAAGCCAACATTGAACGCGTCATTGATGAGATTCCGGCCGAAATGTGTGAAAAAGTGTGCCAAAATTGGACCTTCAGAATGGACCATGTGAAGCGTAGCCGCGGGCAATATTTAAGTGAAACTGTCTTTAAAAAGTAAATGTCAAGAATTAATTTATCGATTTAAATAAAATTTTTTTCACCTTTGTAAAATTTCTGTTTTTTTTTTTTAAATTGTCAAAAACCAAGATCTTAGAAAATCTCCCTTTATTAGGCTTTATTGGTGATATTTTTTTTAACTCTGCTGAGGATTCATTGGGAGATATTTTTAACGTGGTGGGTTCGCAGCCCATTACAAGGAATTGTAAATGAAATCTTCAGTTCCTCTGTTATGTAATTTAAATTTTTTCAATTCCATTCCAATATATCATTTATTTCTAACTTTAATTCTAAAAACTTAGATTAGTATTTATGTAGGTCAAACACCAGACTGAAAGTTACTATATCAAATTCAGACTAAAAATATAAATGAAAAGCAGTTAGACTATGAAAGCATTTTTTCAAACGTTAGAAGCATTCACATTTTAGTATAGCCTTTGCTTCTCACCAATTCCATTAATTTGTATATGGGTTTAAAAAGTGTAATGCCTTTTCGAACTATATCTTGTAAAAACCAGATTCTGTCGCAGACTTTACAGGCGTGGCCGCAGGAATTTTGCTCGAACATGTTTTCAATATTTATGTGCTGATTTATGCAAACGATAAGCCTTGTATAGTTCAGTTTGATGACATGTGCTACATCTGGATTAACTTCATTTTGATCGTTTGCTTTTCCAATGTATACAACGCCCGCTACAAAATCATCATCTCTATCAAAATATTCAAACTAAAAGCATGCGAGTTTGTTTGCAACAGCATTATAGTTATAATCTTACCATCATCATCATCATTATTATCATCATTATAATAATCTCATCATCATCAAATAATTAAGTTTATATAATCTCAACAAGTGGAAAATTTACCACTTGCCGGTCTGAGAACTCGCGAATGTTATGAGGTTGACTAGAAACTTGGCAAATCTCGTCTATGTTTTATTATGCTGATGCGAGTTGTTTTCTTTCCACGGAGGAAAGATTTTCAAGTAAATTATCTGCCCTTCTTTTTCGTTGAGTAGCTGGGAATTCCGTCACCTCAATGACTGCCTGGTGCTGTATAATCTGAGGACCTTCGTCGGACTCAATGACATGAGTGTTGTATTGGCTCTAATGAACTCATTTGCCATTCATACTGTTTCTCCGCATTAGTGTTTGTGAGTTGTTTTAGTTGGTTGCGAAGTCTACACTCATGAGTGTAGACTTCTTCGCGATAGCAGAATCTGAATTTTGTTGGGTTTCCATTTTTCGACAGAGTCTACATTTTCGCTGACTCTCAGCCGGAGTTTTTGCTGGAGATTTTGTCGTAACACAATCGCCATTAGTTTGTGAATCACGTTTGTTTTTTTCAGTCTATACTCACTCATTCTTTCAGCTCTAGAAATTTCTAACGATTTTTGTTTGAAATGTCAAATTTTAATAGAAACTGATGTGCAGCGCCCTCTATCAATCGAGTATGAATCAAAAGCGAATCACCGCTCTCTATCAATCGAAAGTGGGTGCATATGTGCTGCCATCATTTATGTGTATAAAGTATACATATGTATCCTCCTTTTTTTCATACTTGATGATAGAGGGCGCTGCCCTGCATTTCCGTGACAATTTCCGCTTTGTCACGATTATCTTTTACCCCCTCGTAAGTATAATAATGTTTCTAAAGAAGCAAACTTAAAAAATTATCTAGCTTTGGTCCAATTAATATCATCGTAAGTATGTATGTTTCTTTTTTTTTTGCTTAAAACTTATATTCTAGCTAGAATCTGATTAAAATAAAATCTGTCTGTTTCTATGCGAACTAGATTCAGTTTTTGAGCTATCGACTTAAAACTTGGCACGGAGTCTTCCCTTTGCTGCAGGCAAATAATATGTTTTAGCGGCCGATGTCCGATTTCTGGAAAATATAGCCCTCATACAACTGAACAATAGAATTCAGAATAGCTGCCTCAATTGTAAATTATAGACGCACACTTATTTTCGGTAGCGAGAGAATAGTTTCTTACGCACTCTTTTATCATACATATATGTAGATAGGATTATTCGTCATTTTGATTTTCGGAATTTCGAGCACAGATTTGAATTCAGCGACCCCCAAAACTTCCAAGTACAAAGTTCAATGAAAAGTCCAATCAATTTAAAAAATTTGTCTGTCATATTGTATCCGCCATTTTGATTTTCAAAATGTTATGCACAGATTTGAATTCAGCGACCAAAAAATTCCCAAATACAAAGTTTTATTAAAATCCCAACCAATTTTAAAAATTTGGTCTGCCATTTTGAGCATAAAAAGTATGAAAATCCCAAGCAATTTATGGAATGGGATATTGGATCCGTCATTTCGAATTTTGAGCACAGAGTTGAAATCAGGGACCCCAAAACCGCTAAATACAATACAAAGTTTCATGTCGATCCCAACAAATTTAAACAAATTTTAAAAGATTGCCATATTTATTTTAGAATTTTTAACCACAGATTTTAATTCAGTGAACCTCAAAACCCCGAGAATCAAATTTGAACCAAATCGGAAGACTTTCTGAGTTTTGACCAACAAAGTAGGTCCGTTGACCCAATGTGTAATCCTACAAATGCCACTGTTTCGCCAGATCATATAAATTACTCAAAACCAAACGGATTTATTAATTTTTATTTTTTATTTAATATATTGCGAACTGAATTTTACTATATGTACCTATACATATATTATTCGCGAACAGTTTATAAATGCAAATTTTTGCAAACACAATAAGCTTTGAAATCTGTCGGTATTGACAGTTTATTCTGGGATCATACCTTAGGTAATACAATAGTTTCCTCTTTTTTCGTTGGTAAAATGTTTCCTTCTTAGCAAGACTCGTATGTGAAATACTTATTCCGTGTGCATGGCTATGTTGTTGTATAAAAATCCCTTGGAAATTGTTACACATACTGTAGCCTTTTTAATACAAATAAGTAAACAATGATTTACCATAAAATGCCTGTGTATGTGTATGAAATTTTTTTTTTTTTAGGTAATGACTTCAAATACGATATTCTTTTAATTGCATCAAATCAATTGCACCACACAGAAAAACTAAGTACTTTCGGCATACGTCGGCAGGCACGCAAGCCTGGTTCTACGCTAAACCTCAATATTTTTTTTATCATTCATAATTTTGGGTTAGTATTTTGTCTCTTTGGGGGAGCTGCCAAATCTACAGACGTAAAAGAACACAGTTTAATTTTAACCATTCTATTGTGTGCGTGTGTGTAAATGTGTAGTGGTGATTTGAAATTCTTGTACAATACCGAAAAGGCGATAAAATGTTGTCTTTTTGTATGAATGTATTACATCCCAAAGACGGAAGGATGCGCATCAGAACTGTTTCTATGGTGCAAGTACATCTGAGGAAGCGTTAGTGCGCACATCTTAATACACTAGAGCGCTCAGGAAAGATGTGAATCTTGCAATGGGGCTAGGGGGAAAAGAGGTTGTTCTTCTTAAGCGCCCCTTATTTTTTAAATACAGTTATCCTCCGCTTATATGTATCAGTGAAAATATACAATTTGAGGTTTAAATAAGATGATAATGCCATTAACCGAGTAATTTGAATACATTTTGAACTAAAATTAACCTAGGATTATTGTATTCGCATAAACCTTAGTCTTTAAGCTTTTTCGGACATCAATTTTTAAAATTTATAAAAATTAAATTTATAAATATAGAGTATAGATCTAACATTTGGAATTTAATCTACTGGTTATTTTGAGTGTGGCAACTCTAATGTCATTCGTATTATGACGGAAAATTAGATTTATATGTGCGTTTAATGAAATGTGTTGATATACGCTTAAAGAGGGAAATACTAAAAATATACTGCAAAATAGTGAATTTTCATCTGAAAGTGTAAAAAAATTACGTTCAAAATTCGGTAGAGGATAAATTGCTACCACATCTATCAGGAATCGCTCCTAAAGGGATAAAATGTAAGAACGACCCCCATTACTTGTCAATAGCCAGCATTTTCTTTCAACATACTTACCCTCCATCACCAACCCTTGAGGGAAGCCATATACAAAATTGACTCTTTTATGAAAGAGACCTCTAGGAGAGGGTAAAAATGTAAAACCAAACTCTATTAATTTTCACTCTACAACATTTTCTACCATGTACTTACCCATTTCTTGACCTTCCATACAAAGTTGAGTTTTTTATGCTAGAGGTTCAAAATGCAAGAGCGACCTCGAGAATTTTTCACTCTCCAAAATTTCCCAGCACTTATTTATCCCTCATCTCCACCACTTAAAAGTGCTTCGCAACAAAATTAGCTTTTTTCTGATATGGGATCTTTCCGCTCCGAAGGTGATCTTAGAGGGGTAATAATATAAGAACGATCTTCATTGATGTCCCTCTATACAAATTTTCGCCGAGAGCTGCAGAGCCCAAACTACCAAATCACTGGAAATATAAATTCACTTTTATTATTCCCTTTTTTGTGCGGCTTTTTCAAATTCCAGCCATCACTGGTACTTGTTCCCTTCCAAAAGATGCGCTTTAGATTCGTGACAAAGAGGGAAGCGTGTTGAATTTTTCGCATTTACCATTATCTCAATTCACATGTTTCAACTCTAAATCAATAACAGATTCTCACCGTTCCTGCTCGTCGTATTGCTTTTGGAAGGCAAGAGGAAAAAAAAAATCGTGTAAGTGAAAGAATATGGCACAATGACTTTTCCCTTTTTTTCTGGGAGCATCAGTTTTATTTTCTCTTAGTTTAAGCGAGAATAATAACTAAATCTTGTATTATTTTTGTTTTCATTAGAAAGTGTCTATGTGCCTGAGTGTGGATTAAGCCTAAGACTTAAAAAACATTTCGAAGGTTTTATATTTGTTATTTTGTAAGTGTAGAATAGTACCCCGCAGCACTTTCATTAAAAAATTTTACAATCCGTCTTTTCATAAAGCGATTGCGAGTTTGCGCTTGCCAAAAGTAGAACACAAAACAAATTTTAAAGCAGAGTCGGGATAAATTCAAATCTTAAAGATTTGAAGCACCAAAGTAGTAAATTCAAATTGGTTTTCAAGGGTGACTTATGGCCAAATCCTGCCTCTCTCTTTTTTATCTGTCATACCCATATTGCAATTACATTTCATTTTCATAAAAATAAATCTGAACAAATCAATTTATTGTTTCGTTGCCTTCTTCTTCTTCCGAAGACGTAACTAGCACCGAAGAGCCGAATCCTCACCAGATCGTCAGGGGCTGAGGTCACTCCTCAGTCCGGTGCAGATCGGGTTTCGACAATTAGGCCGACCTTTACCCCACTGGACGGGCCCCAGCACTTTCGCGCTCTTTGAACACAACTAAAACCCCGGTATATCCCGGTGTCAGGTATTATTCGAATTTTTAGACTTTTTGAACGAGATACAACTACAGAGGAACTTCAGTTTTTTTAAATAATACTAATGCCCTTAAAAATCATTAATAAAATCTTTTCATTCATGAACAAATCTTTATATAAAAAAAGTCTTTAAAAATATACTTCGAGCAGACAATCTTCGAAAAATTTTTTAATACGAAAATAAATTTTTTTAAATTTAAATTAATTTAATGTTAATTAAGAACAAAGAATATTCACGTTCATAGAACACGCAGAACAAAAAAAAAAAGTTTAACATTTTCATAATTGCATAAATTAAAATTAAAGTTTAGCTTAAGTATCAGAACTCTTAGGCAGACTTAAATACTCATAAAACTCTACATGGAGAACGAGTGGAACATGATGCATGTCGAATGAGAGATAGGAAACATACATTCTTCCAATTTATGCTTGACTGTATCGCTAATATAGACTAAATCTAAAATACGACCTAGCTTATTAGAAAAATGGTTTATCTGGACGAGATCATAGCCGAAAAAGCTATCTAGTACATACATTTCATTTGTGTTATTAACATTTATTGGAGTGAGATTACACTCATTTGCAATGAACGACTAAGAGAGTTTATTGAGATTAAAATCGCCTTATAATCAAAAAATTCACCGTCGCCAAAATCTTCCATGTTTCCACAATAACAACAACATAATCCATTTGAGATGTAGTAGGCAAAACAATATTCGATTTTGTCCTAACACCAGATATATTTTGATAGTATATCTTTAGGGAATGTAGCTTATCTTGTTTTATGTTGTTTCGTTTGAAGACATCGATTTAAAAAAAAAAATCTAATGGACGAACTTTAATATTTGCTGGCCAGAGCGTTGGGTCGAAGAGCTTTTCATACAGAGTGGAAGCGGTGTACCCACTTCTTTTTACAATTACATCTAACTCATTGCTTTCGCTGCTCCCGATGACTACATTTTTATTATTCTTTATTTTCTTTTTGTTCACCTTCTTCCATGGCGAGGGGTAAGAATGAGCAACAGCGAGCGGGTGGGGTGCAGCATTAAAAACAGAAGCAGAAGGAGAGGCAATCAAAGGCACAGTAGCAGCAACGATTTCGGAGAAGGTAGGAGGAATGCCCTCAGTGCAGGTGACGGAAGTAACAAGCGATGTTGAAGCAGGGGCTGAGCGGTGCATGATGCATTAAATTCAGCAGGGAAAGTGTGAATAGCGGAGGCCGACAATGGAGAACTTAAAATATTGGCAGAATTAGCATTCAAAAGACGCGGGCCAATATTATTTTTCGACTCAACAAGTGGTGTTTTATTATTATTGTTTTGCTTTACTATATTAGTATTAAACAGTTTAGTCTTATGGTTTAGGGCACCATAAAGAGTTCCGCGTAAAGTTTTCACTTAATTTGTAAGAGAACAAATTGCAGACGCAGCATCATTTTCGGCTAATTTATTCTTTACAGAACAAAGTTCTAATTGCAAATTTTAAATTTTTTTATTTAACAATTGTTTCTTATTTACTAGAGAGCTTATCATTGAAAGAGCGCGGGCATTATCAGATTTAAGAGAAATGACTTCGTTATAAATCAATTGAAGAGTTATTTCATTTTCGGATGGTCGCTGGGTTGAAACCGGTTTAGGCTGTTGTTGTATTAGCTGAGCATTCAATTTTGTTACATTGCACTTGTTGCTTGGGCTGAGTGACTTTTTCTATTGAAGAGACCGTAGCATTGTCATTATTGTGTTTTTCTTTTAACGAGACGCAAGCATTGTTGTTATTGCTGACAGCGTTTTGGTTCAAATTAGCTAACGGTGGGGGCGTACGTATGGAGTTTCGCCGCGCAACCGAACAGGCCTTGCAAATATATGGGTTGCATGAATTTTGCATAAAGTCCAAATCAATTTGCATTAAATTGACACATTTTAAATGAAAAAGTTCATTGCATAATGGACAAAGTACCGTGGGTTGACTACGATCAACCTTTTGATCACATGCATAAGGCATAATTAAAATAATTTAAAAATTTCCACAAAAGTCAAAATAGTGTCCAAGTGAACGATTACAGCCGAAACGAGATGGAAAACTAGCTCCAAAGAATCGATCGCTGCGAACGTACTCGCAATGGATATATTTTGAGATTTAAACTGTGACACTGCCAACAGTGTGGCACCACTGATTAGTGGATCCTAAGTGGACCTTAGTGACGCTGACAGTTATTGTGGGTGACAAGAACAGCTGCTATTATTTATTTCCCATACGACTGTCTCTATCAGTACTGAATTTTATTGATTTATTGTTTTTTAATAATCAATTCAATTTTAAGATTATTAAAATTTCACAAATTAAAAAGCTAATAAGTGCAAACAAGAAGGCTTGCTTGTACTCACAAACACAACAAAATCGTAACACAGGCGCCTCGGATTAAATTGTAAATACAATAGTTTTTTGGACATTTCAGAGAGGCTTAAAAAACACGTCCGAACGATTGCAGTTTAATTATAACCTTACCAATGTTCGGTAGAACATTAGGTCTCTTCTTTATGGGTTTTTCCCTTTTCGGAAAAAAACGCATTTTTGTCTCATTATAATGGTTGAAGCTAATAAGTTTTAAAATATATTTCTCGTACAATTCGATTATAGGCCACTAAACAAAATAAAATTTATAAACTTGGTTTTAGTAAAAATATTCAAGATGCAAAATTATTAAGTTGTCTTATGGTTTAAGTAATTTGTTAGAAACGGGGCCCGCATAAAACAAATTTTAGATGTAAACTTTTAAAAAAGCCGAGACTTGTATTAATTTTTTGCCGAGTTTTATCAGAATGCACTTTTAAACCGTATGATTATGATTTTTTAGAGCATTAATATTGTTTAAAAAAAATGGAGGTTCCGCTATATTTCAATCAAAAAGACTAAAAATTTGAATAATTGTCGATCGGTGATATATGAGGCCAATAACACGTTAAGACAAAACGTTGTAATCGTAAAGGGCTTTCCATATGGGTGATTCTCCGCAAATTGATATTATTAGTGGATCAATTTATGCAGAAAAATAGTTAAAATAAAAAAAATTTTACAGTATTTTTATATTTCTATTCCTCGGTACAGTCAAATGGACACTACGTTATATTTGCACCACTCTACCTCTATGGCGTAGTTGGTAGTGAGTAGTGTCCAGTGAAGCTAGCCGTAAGCCCTCCATAGAAGAAGTAAATAAACCACGGTACTGACATTCTCATTGATATTTAAATTTATTTTACATTCAGCAACTATCCGGAAAACTAGGCTTATTATTATCTAATTATTATTGATATCATTTGTCCTTTAGACACGGTACTGACTTCAAAAATTACAAAACGAAGTTTTTTGTACATAT
This sequence comes from Palloptera scutellata, assembly GCA_958295655.1. Classification (NCBI taxonomy): domain Eukaryota; kingdom Metazoa; phylum Arthropoda; class Insecta; order Diptera; family Pallopteridae; genus Palloptera; species Palloptera scutellata. The sequence goes on from OY282453.1 coordinate 12,954,722, forward strand.
TTGACTATTGTTACATTGTTTTTTGAGGACGTCTTCTGATTATCAAAATTTCATATGTAAATTTTTGTCTGTAAAAATTATCTAATTGCTATCAACTCCTTATTAATTGAAGAGCTTTAAAAGTTTAAAATTGAAAATATCTGCAAAACTCGGGGACAAAGTTTAACTACGTCTTATTAACAAACAACTGCTCACGTACCCGAACCCAATTTAAACAATTATTGGCACAGTTATTGGCATTAGTATATAAAAAATAAAGAGAAAATAGAAGAACTCACCTAGTTGCTGTCATTTGAGTACTATTTTTAATGATAAGATACATAAGATCTCTAAAAATTTATATGCGCTTTGTATCGGGTGAACAATTATGCGGAGAACTTTAAATTGAAATAAAATGCGATGGACGGGACAGGGTTGCTCCAAAAGAGCATCCTGTGATATCTACTACAGCTGTCATGCGTCGAGACACGAATTTGGTGTTGGATTTGTGGTTGGGAAGAGACTGCGTCATCTAGTCTCGAGGTTCACGGCGGTGAACGAGCGCCTAGCCACTATCCGCATCAAGGCAAAATTCTTCAACATCAGCCTAATTTGTGTCCATGCCCCGACGGATGAGAAGGATGAAACGACCAAAGATGACTTCTACGAGCTCCTCGACAAAGCTTATGAGCATTTCCCCCGCCACGATGTTAAAATCGTGTTAGGCGACTTTAATGCCAAGGTGGGCAAGGAGAGTCTCTTTGGTCCGACGATCGGAAAATTCAGTCTCCACGACGAAGCCACCGATAACGGTATGAGACTGATCGACTTCGCCGCGGCACGAAACATGACAGTTAGTAGCACCAGATTCCAACATAAGGATATCCATAAGGCCACTTGGCTGTCCCCTGATCAAAACACACGAAACCAAATTGATCACGTTGTGATCGACGGAAGGCACGCTTCCAATGTACTAGACGTACGCACAATACGTGGTGCAAACATCGACTCAGACCACTACTAGGTTGCAGCCAAGGTCTGCACACGTATATGTGTAGCAAATCGCGTACGGATAGGTACAAAGAGAAAGCTGGATGTCGAAAAGCTGCAATCACAACAGACAGCCAAAGTCTTTGCCAACCAACTTGCACTTCTCCTTTCGCAAAACACCCCTCAACTTGATGATATATGCGCACAGTGGACGCACATTTCCCGCTCTATGCGTACGGCTGCCGAAGAGGTGCTGGGCTACCACCGTCGACGGAGAAATATGTGGTACGACCAAGAGTGTCCCGATGCTACTGAAGTGAAAAATGTTGTTAACAGAGCCACCCTGCAGTCAGTAGCACGCGAGCTGGTAAGGAGCGATACAGAGAGTTGAGGAGGGAGGAGAAACGTCTTTTCAGGCGCAAGAAAGACGCGATTTCAATGAAATCGAAATGTTGCGGGACAGGAACGAGGTCCGAAAATTCTTTGAAAGAATAAGACTGATGGTTTGAAAACCGAAGGCCTCTTCCTGCAAGTATGAAGACGGAAATCTGGTGACAGATGTTCAGGGCATAATGAAATTATGGAGGGAGCACTTTTCGCAGCTGCTTAATGGCGATGACGGCAATAATCCCGCCACTGCGGAATCTACCTCGGAAACCCCAATCACTGACAGCGTTGAAGTACCGCCGCCTGACTATGAGGAGGTCTTAACAGCCATTGCTGGGCTGAAAAACAATAAGGCTGCAGGTGCAGATGGCCTGCCTGCTGAGTTGTTTAAGACCGGAGGCGAAGATCTCAAAAAAAGCATGCATGAGCTTTTATGCAGAATATGGTCCGATGAAAGCATGCCAAGTGATTGGAACCTCAGCGTACTCTGCCTATCCATAAGAATGGTGATTCCACGATCTGCGCCAACTACCGTGGAATAAGCCTTCTTAATATTGCATATAAGGTTCTATCGATCGTGCTGTGCGAAAGACTGAAGCCCATTGTCAACAAACTGATTGGACCTTATCAGTGTGGCTTCAGGCCTGGTAGATCTAGACCAGATATTCACACTACACCAAATCCTGGAAAAAACCCGAGAAAAACAGATCGACACCCATCACCTATTTGTCGATTATAAAGCCGTCTTCGACAGCACGATTAGGGATTACTTTTACGCCGCAATGTCTCATTTTGGTATCCCTGCAAAGCTCATTCGTCTTTGCAAAATTACACTGACCAACACCACCAGCGCAGTGAAAATTGGGGTAGACTTCTCCGCGCCATTTGATACCAAAAGAGGTTTCAGACAAGGTGACTCCCTATCGTGCGACTTCTTTAACCTTATGCTGGAGAAAATAATTCGAGCTGCGAACATCGACATCTCTGGCACTATCTTCTACAAGAGCGTCATTGGCAAAAACGCTCGAGCAGTCAGTGCAGCATTCTCCAACCTGGAAAGGGAGTCTCGTCGAGTCAGTCTAGTGGTTAACGAGGACAAAACGAAATACCTTGTGTCAACAACACCAACACCAACAATAATGTCAGCCTTGAGATCAAGGGGAGACTAACTCTTGCCAACAGGTGTTACTGCGGGCTCAGTAGGCAATTGAGAAGTAGAGCCCTCTCTCGACCGACGAAAATAACGCTCTATAAGTCCCTCATCCTTCCCGTCCTAATGTATGGCGCAGAGACGTGGACATTGACCATCAATGATGAGAGACTGTTAGGAGCGTTCGAGAGGAAGATACTCCGTAAGATCTACGGTCCAGTATGCGTGGACGACGTGTATCGAATAAGATGGAACGATGAGCTGTATAAGCTGTACGCCGACACTGACATAGTCAAGCGTATAAAACTCCAGCGGCTTCGCTGGCTGGGTCATGTTGAGCGAATGGAAGAAAGCGCTCCGGCTAGAAGGGTGTTTTATTCGAACCACGGTGGAGGATCACGCAGAAGGGGACGTCCTAATCTCCGTTGGAAAGACCAGGTGCAGGGCAACCTGACTGCACTTGGCCTTATCAACTGGCGCCAGCGCGCGCATAGCAGAAGTGACTGGCGAAGCTTTGTGGAGGCGGCCAAGACCGATCATCGGTTGTAGCGCCAGCTAAGTAAGTAAGTAAGAAATTGGCTTTATTTTAAAGACATTAATGTTTGAACATGAATATGACTTTAACGTTCTAAGCATTCTGATGATTCCACCGGCCCAAATAGCTCACCAAACCGTGGCTTTTTCTGGATGTCATGGTGTTTCGAGAATGGCTTGTGGATTATCATCATGCTCAACAATTAAGCTTATGATCATCCACTATATGGAAAATTTTGCGTAAAGATTTAGTTTGCGTGCTTACAAGATTCAACTTGTGTGAAAATTGGACGTCCAGTTCTCTATTGGAATTTCTTGAAGTTTTCCGCCTCTAAAAAAACACTCGATATAATATACGTTTTGCTTATTGGCTGGTTTGGTCTTACCGGAAATCTTACGGTAAATATATGATCCCATCTCGTACTTCTTTTGTCGTCAGAGCGGAAAATGTTTTCTGCTGTTCATTTCCTTTGGTTATTTTTTGTTAAGTTTTGTGGTAGAGCAACATTTGCAAAAATGGTGAACCAATTTTGAATTTTGTTAGGTTGTTATAAGTTGAAATTAACTTTTTTATTAGATATTTTCAATTCAAAGATTACACCAGACAAAGGAACCTTTCCTATTTATAAAATTGCGTGGTATTTCATTCATTAATTTTGTCAGCTGCATTATAATCTTAAACACAATTTTTATGAGGATCTACCCATGCATTTAATTTGCGCTTTAAGTACCCACGTTCGTTGGTATACTAATGTAAAAAATAAATAAACCCAAAGTGAATGTTTTTTTTTTATATAAATATTTATGACAGTTGTGTTTTGTATGTATGTGTATGTGTGTATGTTTGTGTGCATGTTATGTTTAAGCAAGTATCTTCAATGTGTGTGTGTGTGTGTGTGAGTTAAGAAGAGTTGCTCTGAAATGAGCTTTTGTAGCAAACCAAGAGACGACGAACAAAAAATTCACTCAATAAATGATATGGTGAAAAAATAAACTCTGTTTTAAACAATTAGCCAAACTGCCAAACTTACTGCTACTCACTAGGGGGGAAGGATAAGGAGCGGGCATTAATTTTTTTCGTTTTTGATTAATGAAGAGCGATCAACACATGTATTTCATACGCATTCGGAATTGAGAGTTTTAAATTTTCATCACCCAAATATTCTTCCTCCCTAGAATATCCTAAGGATGACATATTACATTAATTGTTGTATATTCCTAATGTTCTTTGAATTTGTAATTTAAAAATAAATGGTATGTGTTTATTCAAATAAATATGTGAACACAAAAACATACATATTCACATATATACATACATACAAGGTGGGGCAAAAGTAATGTCATAATGTGAATTTGACATTTTGTGACATTTTGTTAGAAATGAAATAAAATTGGGTTCTGTTTTCACTGAAAGTATATTTGACGGTGTAAAACTGATGACATTAAGCTGGAAAAATTACCATATATCGGTGAAAAGACCACCTTCTGAGTCGATGCACATTTGTGCTCGTTTTACGGCATTTTGGTTCCAAATTTGTTGAGTTGGGGTTATGTATTGCTTGTTGTTAACTAATTTTATATCTGTCTAAAACATAAATGTCAACGCACAATGACAATTGATGCCATTTGCAAAAATTATGGCACATTTACATTATGCCGTTATTTTTGCACCACCTTGTATAAGTATAGAATCATATTCTTTTTCTTTGTAACATGTTTAATGACATAAAATACGCTAATATATTCATAGGTACATATTTATTTATTTACATACTATAGATATATATTTACATATATTTAATGTATTGGATAAGTACAACGAAAGCTTTTTACTTCTAAGGTAATTAATAGGTTAGTTTGCGAAGTTCCGTGCGGATAAGAAAATATTCGCCCTTCCACTTGGAGACAATAACCAACGATTGAATCGACTCTACCTCCTCTTCATCGTAACAACTTCTGCAAAGTCCGCTCGTCTGCATACGCCAATGTTAAAGCATTGGTGCGATATATTATAATCCAGGTAAGCACCCGTACACCAGATTTGTTGAGCCCTATGCCATAGGACCCGTGAGACTTCACAGCTAGCCAACACGTCGTTTACCACTGCCTATTCGTTTATGCTCCTAAACGAATTTCGCTCCCTTTAGCAAGTGCTGAATGCCCAGAAGTGAAACCCGACATCTTTGATTTAATCTCCTTTAATCTTATCGCTTTCAGTGCTGCTTGGCTGTCAATATAAATAGTGATATGTTTTCACAATTGCGTAGATCTCCGCTTGAAAGACGCTGCATGAGTCACGAAGCCGATATGACTTCGTCAACGTAGTATCTCCGGAATTACCTGCTACTGAGACTACCAGACTCCAAGCCTTCCCTGGTTGAATAAAGAGTTGGAATTCTAGAAGTAAAATTAAGGATAGAAGTCATGTAGTCCGTGGCTTCATTTAAGTCAGCTACGGTCTCACTCTGTACACAACACTCCCTTATTCTGATAGCACCTTTGGCGGCACATCACTGAATAAGCAGTCGTAGCGATATGAGATGAAATATTATCTTTAAACCTTCTTCCTGGAGCACACTTCTTACAGTTCCTGAATTCCTAGGCTAGAAATTCTGTGCGACTTTGATTGCACTTCTTACCTAACGCTTTCTACTAGAAGAGAGAGACCCGTTGGTGATGATAGATTTGATGATTGTCGTATACATTCCATATACGATGTACGGTGACAATCCCCATATTTTCCGAAAAGCCCTTTTCCAGGTATATGTAGTAAGCCGCCAACCACTTAATGGTCCTCTCCTCAATATTAATGGACATGCAGATGGACATGCCTGGCGAGAGGGGTTAGGACGTGATTATTTCCGCCGGGACCAAGATTTTTTAGAGCGCCCCGAAAGAAAATTTGTTCTACATTTTTTTTAAAATATATAGCTTCTGTAGAAATTGCCTATTTGGTCAGTTTGATCAGCTGTAGTCTCTGAAAAATATGTATATGAGGAATATGCAAGGTTATAATTTCTATATCAAGTTTGGTAATTTAAAATAATTACTTTTATTATTTTTGTTGGTTTTCAAAACTACCTTCCGAAGAAGCATGTCGGTTTACTTAACCTCATAATAACCATCTCGGTTAGACCTAATTATTTTAAGTCATTTAAAATAATTCGATAGCCAGAATATGTAGAAATTTTAAAAAGTTAGTGTCTTCTGGAAAAAAACGTTTTTAAACGTATTTTTAAAAATTTTCAAAACTGGTGTCCGAAAAGCTGTACATATTTCAAATCTAACGGGTCTGTAAGATGAACATTCTCTTTTCCTACCAGGCCCTTAACTTATATGCATATTTCAAATCTAACGGGTCTGTAAGATGAACATTCTCTTTTCCTACCAGGCCCTTATTTTATCTCTACGGCCCTGCCAATGGATACGCTTAATATAAATATGTAGCTATTTTCATAAGTATCGAACTAATTAAATATTCTAATCACCTCTAAATCGAACAAGTTTATATTGGCCGCAGTGAGTGTTTCAATTAAAAAGTTTGTTCTTATTACTAAGTCTGTAATAAAAAAAAAAAACATATCACTCAGTTCAGCAAACTAGGCAAAAGGAGTAGAAAAGAATATGGAAATAAATTCTCTTTCCACGGTTAATAAATTCGAAATATTCAAAGCAATTGAAAATGAAATAGAATCTCAATTCTGATTTTTCAATCACATATAGAAAAATCACTAAGAACTTTGTTTCAAAATTACTACATTGTTGTAGTACATTGACAGAGGTTTTTGAAATTACAAATTAAATAACAGCATTATGTTGGAAATGACATCATCAGAATACCTTGTGGTTCCGAAAAGTCAATGCACATCTTTATAAAAAGATTGAAAGTTATCGATCAGGATAAACAAAAGAAAATACCTACTAAATAACGAACAGAGCGTAGATTATAATATATAGAAAAAGTAACATTCATAAGTACCTACAAACATACAAGTACATAGTTAATGCAAAAAACAGAGAGATGATTTTATGATGTTTTCAATTTTTTCCTACCATTTACTCTTATAAGTAAAGTAGTAGTTTCATGAAATCAACGCTTCCCCATAAGAGTGAATATGGCATGCCATTAACTTGTTTACCAATAATTGTACTTGTAGTTGTATTGGACTAAATTTCATTGAATTTGAAATTATTATTATATCCAACTATAACATATAACATGTAAAATGGCACACAACTCCAAACATTTCCTAACCAAATAATCTACAGTTTCATAAATCTTTTGTTTTCGCTGTGCGGTACACAGTAGTGGTCTCCCTCACTCTTATGCTAGTTGTATACGCACTTGAATGGGGGCGTTATCCGAGCTTGCCATTGGCTGTTGTGACGCCATTATACTTTCATACAATTTTCGGATTTACAAAGTTCCATAGCTTGCAGCTCTCCATCGCACACACGCAACATAGCCTATCATATTAATATATTCTCAAGGCTTTATGTTGTGTGTGCACGTGTGTCTGCCTTTGTTTTTCCGAGTATGCGTGCAACGCGTATTCAGAATTCGCTTGCATATTCATCATTTATTCATTTATTCAATGTTATTAATTCATTTCATTCATTTGCGTGCGTGTAAGTAGAATTCAATTCTGTGTTTACTTTGTTCTTCGTGTGTCGGTTTTTATTTTTGTTTTTGAGATTTATCTTAAATACACGCAACAATGCAATATACCATATTTACTAACAACACTGCAGTTCAATGCAAGGCGAAGGCCGTTTAAATCAGAGCCTAAATTATAATCATAGGCAAAACCAAGAAAATATACATATATACATACATAGTACCAAGGAGGCTATTTAGAGGGGGGTTTTGGTCGTTCTAACCCTCCTCCCTGGCAAATTTCTTTTAGTTATCGTTATTAATTACACTAGTTAGCAAAATGGAAGCAGATGCCATTATCATTCTTTCATTGTAAATTGTCCCTCTGAATACTAAAATATCACTTTAAAATTGTCTATGGAATTGCTGGCAGCACTCTTTTACTTAGAGAGCTTGTCGAAGATAAGTGGACACAGCTGTCACTTAACAAAAATAAAACACAAGCAACGGAGATAGTTTGCGTTTAACATACTTCATGTTCATACATGGCATGTTTTTAAAACTTTTAGTAGGTACGGAAAGGTAAAAGTAGGAATAATAAGTTCTTCATTTTTTATAAATATCATGTTATAATCTTTTTTGAAGTGAAAAACTTTTCTTATGCAATTTTTACTGTTGTAGATTTGCCATTGCCTACCATAAGAGATGGTGCCGTGCAGAAAAATTTAGTTTTCTACTTTTAGATTTAGCCTTGAACCCCGGACACTCTGCGCGCACTTCACCACGACGACCATCATGATATACATATATCAAGATATAAATATCGTGACCGTGAACCGACTATAACATACATATTGTAAATATAGTCAAAAATCTTGAAATTGCAATCCCAATCTCATCTTTTAAAATTGTTTTCAACTTTTGAAGCATTTCACTCATAAATTTTTTACCAAGTAAAGTTTTTTTATGTTTGAAAACCGAGCTAAACTGAGCCACATTGAATTGAATCAAGTGCATTTTAAATAAGTTATACATATTTTTAATGCTCAATTCCCATACCAAAAATTTCTTCCTTTTTTCTTTAAATGACACAACAGCCCATGCAGGGCCCGAATTTTTCGCATCCAATAATGTTGTGCGTGTTATTTATATTTATGCATGAATGGAATGCCGAATAAGAACGGCGAAGTGAAAATTCTTGCAGGTTTTCCATCGCTTGCCAAGAGGTGGTGCCGTGTAGAAAAATGGTTTTTTTTACTTTTTGATTTTTCCTGTGCCGAGATTTGAACCCCGTAGCAGACTAACGTACTACAAACTACGCCACTGCGACCACATACCAAAAATTAATTGTTAAGAAAGTGAACAAATTGTATACACTTATACATACGAGTATGTATGCTTCTTATTTGTATGTGTTTAGTTACAATCTATGAATGAAAGATTTTTAATTGTATTTTATGTAGGTAATATATGAGTTACCATCACTTCTTTCAAATATCTCTAGCATTAATAATAGGTTTTTGGCTGTCTATTCTTAGAATTTTATTAATTTAAGCTCACTTTCGGTATTTATTATTTCATTTACTGAGTCCGGCTTTGTGTCAGCAAATTATTGCAATCAAAAGTTTATTTGAAATCCTCCATAATTGGAAAAAAAAACAAAAATTAAACCCTAATTATACGTGTCAAAAAGCCGGTTTACACGCCAGTTTACTCGTTCTTCACATGGTCCTTTTAGGTAAAGTACCTCCCAAAATTTATTACGCACTTTACAACTTTACACGTTTTAATGAAGACATATAAAGCGTTCCTTTTACAAGTATAGACTTTCTCGAACATCAGGAAACTCTAAACAAAACCTTCTTTCCTACATAGTTTAAGGTAAACAAATAAGAGCTTACACACAAAAATAAAACAAAAATGGAAACAACTAAGCACAGAACTTGGGTTTTCCTTTATAATTCGACTTACAGAACCCACGCGCCAATATTTTTATTCGAGTTATGGAGAAATTTAAATTATGGAATACGAGATGATAGAATTTGTATGTGATTTTCTCTCTGAACGCTGTTGCCTCGATCTCGGTTTAGTCACGGAAGTTTATGAATGTATTAATATTACTCTGTAATTAAAAAATAGTCATTGTTTACAAATTGATTTGATCATGTTTCAAATTCATTTATTGTTTCGCTTGATAAAAAAAATAATTCATAGTTAGTTAGGGATTCTCTCGCTCTTCTCAAAAGCCGCACAGGCGCATGAGTTGTAGTTAGGCTCGATATGCTCCGCTGATGCAATTTTTGCGTTGGATTGAATTAAACTTTACTTAAAAATACCCTTTCCAGTGTTAAGAGCCTTCATTGCTGTCCTGTACGAGCAGATGTAGTGCCTACCTTTTCCTCTATAATTTCCTTGTTATGTCGAAAGCTATCTTCTCTGTCTAGAAATTTGAGCTCGATAAGGCTCTTGTCACAATAGGATAAGGATAAATTTTCTTTAAAATTTTTCTTTGCAATTAATGTATGTTATGTAAATTCGATAAAAATAAAAATATTTTACTACAATGTAAATGTTTGTCGTTTTTTTATAATTTCTTGTACACCTTTCCAGCAAAATTATGTGTCCTGATTTTAAACCCACCAGAAGTTGGTCACAATCAGTATAAATAAGCTTTTAAAAACTTTCCAAAAAACCAATCAATACAGCAGTAACCCGGTTAGTTGATTCTAGTTTAATTGCATTTCGTATTCTGCAGGATTTCAAAATGATAAAACTTTCTCAACAACTCAAATTAGCACTCCACAGTAGAGATGGGCACGCGAGCTTCTTTAGACTCACGTCGCGCACGCTCACGGTTTTGCAATATTATATGTATTACTTACGTATGTGAATAATGGAATAGTGTTGAATGGAGATTCTTAAAAATGGGATTTAGTTACTGGAACTCTTTATTTTGTGAGGTTCGATGAAAAAATGCGTTAGCCGAAAAATGGATGGGTGGGGTAAGGGTAAGAGGAATGGCATCGAGGTTACGGTTAAAAAAAACAGCAAGGTAAATCAACAAATTACTGCACCGCTGGTCATCCGAGAGGGTAAAAAATGTAAAACCAGTCTCCATTAATTTCCAATGGCTAACATTTAATCCCAACATACATACATACATACCTTCTATCTCCAACCGTTAATGGGGCCTCCATATAATATTTAACTATATATAAAATAAGCTCGCCATTCTTCCAGGGTCATCGCAGATAGTCAAAATGTACATAAGACCAATCTCCATTAATTTTCACAATCCAAAATTTTTCTCCCATACACTTATTTTAACACTCTGGAGCGACTTATGGTCTTGTGTGGTGTAATTTGACGCCTCTTACCCTCATCCCACACTAATTTTTTCATCAAACCTCACAAAATTTAAAAATCCAGTGCAGCAAAATCTATAAAGAATCTATTAAATCCTCAATAATTAATGCCCTTTTATGAGAACAATTGGAGGAAAGTTTATTTCTTGTATACATACAATATAAATTCTTTAACATTTTAAATTGCTTTCGAGGAAATTATGTACTAATCAAAACCTATATCGCCGCAAATTTAAAAGGCTTTATAATTCTCCTTCTTCCTTCGCAATAGGAAAACCACCAGGTGATACCAACCATGTGGTATCCCAAGAGGCCATTCTGGCAGAAGTGTGTCCAGCTATAGGACCAGCACTCTAACCAAAACTAACCGACACCCCTCATTCAATTAATAATACAATAACAGAATTCCAGATAATAACATTTTTGTAATAAATTGTATTGTAATTGATATTTTTCAATTACTATTTCTTGTAATCATAATTCGGTACTGATTCATCGATATGTACCCCCGATATTGGCTTGGTTACAATCTGTCAGATAAGCCAATTTTGCTGAGGAACCTCAGTAGAAGATGTCGCTTCAAGGCAGCGGCGGATTTACCTGTAGGCCTCCGATTTATAAGAGCCCCTACAAAATTTAAAAAAAAATTATAAAAAAATAAAAAAATATATAAAAAAGTAAAATTTGAGATTTGGAGAGTTTAAAACCTCCAATTCAAATTTAATACTATTAACTGAACTATATTTATTTGCGATTGTAGTAGGCCGTTAAAATATAAATATATGGTACGCAAAATACAAGATATAAATATAAAAATTTTAACATTTCCACAAGCAAATAAGAAAAAAAAGAACCAAGCATAAGCAAGCTTTGCATTTTTATATTAAGTTTGAAAAATGCAATTTCATTAATTTCATTTCATTGTTTGTTTGAATTTTGTTGCGTTAACATCAAATTTTCGTTGCATGATTTTTAATATTGAGAACAATTATTTGTGTTTATTGAGTATTTCTATTAGCATAATTTAAATTTTGATTTGAGATTGATATTATCAGAACAGCCAACAGTTTTTTTTTTAAACTAGTAAGACCAACGTTGTTGCTTTCATCATTTAATAATTCTTAATTCACTCAAAAATTATACCATTTTATTTTAAAAACAATAATTGAAAAATATACTTTAAAATTAAAAGAACTTTCGAGTCTGGCGCACAAAAAACGACTACGAAAAAAAATTCAAATGAGGGAAAATGAAAAGCAAAGAAACTCTCTTGCAAATTTTATGTCTTGGGATGGAAATGTTCCATCGACCAGTACTGCGGTGGTAGATAAAAATTTTTCACTACCAGTAATAGCTGATAACGATGTTAATCTTTCAAATATGAGTATTTGTGCAGAAGAATGTGGGAGATTTAGAATCTTCTAAAAAATGTTGTAAAGATAATAATTATCACAAATATACCGAAAATTAAATGATGTACATTTTTATATGACTTAAATAAACGAAGCCCAAGAACGAAGAGAATGGTTGATTTATTCTGAACAACGAAATCTGTTTAATGCTTTGCTTGTAAACTATTTAGCAAAAAATCTAATGATTTAGTTTCAGGATATTCCGATTGGAAAAATATTGTAGACGTTTTGGAAAGACATTATGAGTCGAAAGAACATAAAAGTTGTATGTGTGCTTATGTTCGTCGTGCTAATATAAGTGGTCGTGTCGATTCCAAACTTTTAGAAGTAATAGAAAAAGATGTAATTTATTGGCGTGAGATATTAAAACGAGTCGTTGCTACAGTTAGACTTTTTGGAAGTTTGGGCTTAGGGTTTTTACGAACGAACGAATCATAACGGACCCTCCTCCCGCCCAACACGACCGAGGGGCGCATCCACATAACGTATGGATCGGTGACCGACGCAACCGCTTTACACGAAAATATGTAATGAGCCGCGTATATCCAAATAGGCATTCTTCACAACTACAGATATAAAATCATCAGCTGTTTATTGATTTAATATGATCAGTAAGTTTGGTTTGATGTATTCCAGAGAATCGGAAATGCTGAATAAATTATAATGTTCATTAAAATATCTACATATTCCACGAAAAGGATCATTTTGAGCATAATTTGTTTGGGATATGCTAAGTTTAATAGGAATCAAATAACGCGAGCTTCTACAGGGTGTATTAAAGTTTATTTCGTTTAGTAAATACGAAGATGATAATGGTTTAGAGGCCATACTAATTCTTACAAAGGCAATTTTCCCAGCTGTATTGAATATTTGGCTGAATTTGATGATTTTTTAAAGGTTCGCTTAGAAAAATACAGTAATTGCGGGATTGGACATGTTAATTATTTATCTAAAACCACGTGTGATGAATTCATAGAACTTATGGGCAAAAGTGTACAAAACTACATTGTTGATGAAATAAAACGAGCTAACTATTTTGCTCTTATAGTTGATTCCACGCCTGATGCTAGCCATACTGACCAGTTAACTATTATTATCAGGTATGTAGATTTAGATCAAAAATTCAAGAAAGGTTCATATGTTTTATTCCGATCGAACATGATGATGCAACATATTTAGAAACAACTATTTTGGCCAGCTTGTTCGAATTAGGGTTGAACATTAATAATTGCCGGGGACAAACGTATGACAATGTTTCGAACATGTCAGGCATTTATAATGGTCTCCAAGCTAAAATTAAAAGTTACAGTAAAAATGCTGTTCTTGTGCCTTGCGAAGGCCATTCCTTAAATTTAGTTTGAAATACAGCTGCAGAATGTTCTTCTAAAGCTATTAGATTCTTTGATTTTATTCAAAATTTATTCATCTTTTTTTCCTCTTCGACAAAGATATGGGAGCAGCAAATGAAAACTGATCGAAAATTAAGCCATACTTTAAAACGTATATGTGACACTCGATGGTCATCCAGAGCTGAAGCTGTATTAACTGTACGAAAGAATTTTTCTTTCATAAGAACCGTTCTTGGTGAAAATAGTATTAAAAAAAAAAATTACATAGTAGTTTTGAAGATTTAGAGACGGCACTGTTATTGATTTTTTTGAATACACTATTGCAAAGAATTAATGCCACCAATAAATCGTTACAAAACAAAGAATGTAACATACAAAAAGAAACTAATTTATTGAAATCTTTATCAGCATTCATACTCAGTATTCGAACTGATGATGCATATTTTCACGAAATGGAGAAAGAAGCAATCGAATTAGCTGGTAGTACAGAATACTCAACAGCAAAAAATCGAAACAGGAAAAGAAAAATACAATTCGATGAAACTTCAGATAATGACATAAAGAAAGAACTATTCAATGTTGAAACATTACCTACCGTTACCTACCTACCCTAATTTGCAGTGCCCTGAAAGTAAACCCATGACTATTCTGAATTGGTTTCTGCTAAGCTTAGGACAAGGGCTGTATTTTTTGTGTCGTAATTCCCAATCAGTTGTCTTTGATTAGGGAAGTGCATCCATTAATGCTCATGTATCCAGAATATGGTGACTTGTCACCTTGCCTAAAAAATGATATCTGGAAAAATTTTTGAAAGTCGGGACTATGGACACGGGACTAAAAGTCTGGACAATTTAGACGAATCCCGACCCGAATGTCAACCGTAGAAATGAATGAAGGCAATAAGCTTGTAATACGTTTGCAAAGAAACAGTAAATTATTTGCTTACATAAACATTCGATTCGTTTGGGTTGTAAACGAGTTAAGCTTCGAATAAACATAGTAATAATTTCTTAAATACTTTTAGTAAAAGTATGAATCTAGACAAAATATATTAAAGAACATACGCTGCTGGTCTCGTTCTTTCTTTGACCTTTTTAGTTTTTATTTAACATGACGACTTCCTGTTTCGATTGTTCCACTGGTTGTAATTAACCAGGTACTAATACGAAATGCGCCGAAGCAGTTGATTCTTTATAAAATTTAGCAAATTTTCAAACCACCGTGTACTAAAATTAAGTCAATAATACAGTGCAGTATTGTAAAGGGTAATTTTTTTAGAGCTTGGTTTTTGAAAATTAAAAAAAACAGAAATTTTACAAAAGTAAATGAAATTTTTATTTGGATCGATAAATAAATTTCTGACATTTACTTTTCAAAGATAATTTTACATAAATGTTGCCAGGTGACTACGGTCAAGAGGTCGATTCTGAAGGTCCAATTTTGGCACACTTTTTCACACATTTCGTTCGGAATCTCACCAATGACGCGTTCAATGTTGGTTTCCAAAGCAGCAAACGTGTTTGTCTCGCCGAGAGACTTAACATAGACTTAACGTAGCCCCACAAAAAAAAATCTAACGGGGTCAAATCGCACGATCTTGGTGGCCAATTTTAGAACGATTAACGGGCATATGGCACCGTCCTGTTGGAACCACATATTGGCCGAGTCCAATTCTTGCATTTTCGCAAAAAAGGCTGTTGCGGCCTTCATTATCTTTGAAAAAGTATGGCCCAATAATGCCGCCTGCCCATAAACCTCACCAAACAGTGCATTTATCGGGATGCATTGGTAGCTATTGAATTGCCTCTGGATGGTAATTAAAATATGGCAATTCTGCTTATTCACGTATCCATTGAGCCAAAAATTAGCCTCGTCACTGAATTTTGCGATAAAACACATTTTTCACAGAGTACAAATTTTGTTAATTAATTTCAATAATTTGCAAACGTTGTTCAGGCGTAAGTCTATTTATGTTTAAATCGCAAACCAAACTGAGCACTTTTTATTTGGACACATGTTAAGAATCACGCGTGAACTGTCAGAAATATAAACGTCAAAAACCAAGGAGATTAAAAATCACCCTTTATATAGGTACTGCTTGTTTCGCTGTGTTTCGTTTGTTGTTGATAGGTGTCACCACCACAATAGTGCCTTTCTGTTTAAATTCACCACAGCGTTGCACTGCTATATCGGTATTTGGATAGAAAATTGGCTTAACGAAAAGCAGACTCTTCGCATCAGTAAATGATGTTAGATTCTTCTTTAAAACTGAAGCAGTGCATGAGCCGATAATGTAGGGATACATTATGCGATTTCAACCAAACATTCGAGTTCGAGAATTTTTGACTTTAGCGAAAAAATTTAAAAATAGCAAATTCAACTCATTTAATAACATACATATATAACAACTGATATATCGTTTGATACTATCGAAATCGATATTTTCAAGTAAAATATGAAGAGATTTTCAGTTGATACATAGAAGCACTGATATCAGTACCGTTAAAACAGTTTTTAACCTAAATAACTAATGAATGAAACAAAAACGCACAGTACCGCTAAAATGGCACAAACATTTTTGGGTAAAACCAAAAAGTAAAATGTGGCAGCGTGATATGTATTGTGGTTGCTGTGGCGTAGTTGACAGCGCGCTGGTCTGCTACGCATAGTTGGGTTCAAATATCGGCTGAAGCAAATTCAAAAAGTAAAAAACATTTTTTTTGCATGGCAAACCTACAAGAGAAAAATTGCCTAAGAAAAGCATTTCACTTCGCAGTTCGGATTCGGCATAAAACTGTAGGTCCCTCCTATACAAATAAAGATAACTCGCACAACATGAGTGGATGCGAACAGCTCGGCCTAGCACTCGATGTGCTGTTGTGCCATTAAAAGGAAAGAAGTATGTATTGGAGAATATAGTTTCCGCCGTTTATTCCAGAATATGAGAGAAAGAGACAAATTCTGATTACAAAGCAACGTTTTTGTTGTTTTCAATTGTGAAACGTTTTGCGTTTTCACATGATGTTTTATAAAAGTTTGGACAACTGTATTCCCAGAAAGATGTATGATGTATCTTTGAAGTTATATTTTTTAGGTCAAGTTAGCTGTTTTTTTTAAGAGAATTTCCTATTTCAAATTTATTGAAGCAGATATTCAGTTTAAGTTATTTATTCGTAGGCGATTTTCAAAACCACCTTTTAAAAAAAGTGAGTGATAAAAAAAAATTAGTTTTCAGATTCATGTTCAGCGTCTATAAAAATCTACGAAATATTTTGTGACTATTTTCGTCCTAACGACGAAAATAACGCTCTATAAGTCCCTCATCCTTCCCGTCCTAATATATGGCGCCGAGACGTGGACATTGACCATCAATGATGAGAGGCTCTTAGGAGCGTTGGAGAGGAAGATACTCCGTAAGATCTACGGTCCAGTATGTGTGGACGACATGTATCGAATAAGATGGAACGATGAGCTGTATGACCTGTACGCCGACACTGGATTGGGTCATGTTGAGCGAATGGAAGAAAGCGCTCCGGCTAGAAGGGTGTTTTATTCGAGCCACGGTGGGTGGAGGAACACGGAGAAGAGAACGTCCTAATCTTCGTTAGAAAAACCAGGTACAGGGCAACCTGATTGCACTTGGTCATAGCAGAGGCGACTGACGAAGCCTTGTAGTGCCAGCTACTTAGCGTAAGTAAGAATAAATATCACAAAGTACCCTAAAAACGGCATTTTGAATTCTTAGTCTTTAATTTCACCATCATCGGTTGTAATGCCAGCTAAGTAAGTATGAAAAAATATCACAAAGTACCCTAAAAACGTTATTTTGAATTTTAGTCTTTAATTTCTCCAAAACCGGGGATGATACAAACATTCTGTTTTCAGATTCGTGTTCAACATCGAAATCTATAAAGACGGCCTTATACGATCAGTAATACTGTCTTTCTTCTCTTTTTAATGGCACAACAGCCCATGGAGCGCCTAGGCCGAGCTTTTCGAATCCAGTCATGTTTTGCGTGTTATATAATTATATAGGAATGGAATGCCGAATCCGAACGAAGTGAAATTGGCAATTTTAACTCTCGTAGGTTTGCCATTGCCTGTCAAGAGGTGGTGCCGTGTTGGAATATATATTTTATGAGCCGAGATTTGAATTTCACCACAACCTGCGCCACGGCGGCCACGGAATGGAAATATTACTTTTCGAAAAAATTTATAAATGAATTTTAAACTTAAATTTTAATTAAATTTTCTTAAGAAAATATTGTACAGAGTAAATCACAGTTTAATGACAATGGTGAAAAGATATCGATAATTTTTTTGAAGCAAAGCATCGTTGGCCTACACGGATAATGTTATATACGTCTTACATTGGGGTAAATGGTACCAAAAGTAGAGGTTAATTCGCTCAGGCTGCGAAATAATATAATAATTATTTTTTTTTAGTTAAGTATATACAAAAAAGTAAAACACTAATGTTTTTAAATATATATGTATATACTTCTTTATACTTCAGTTACCATTTTTTTAAATAGTGCTTCGGATTTTTTAATGCCGACATATCAATTGTCGACTCCTACTTAATAAATACGGTCGCCTAATGTTCTAATAATTTATTCCAATTCAATACAACCCTGAAACGGGTTTCTCTGTTTAGTTTTCAAAAGAAAGATTGTAAAATAATGAAATTAAATGCAACCATGTGATCTTAACGTAGTCAGCAAAATAATTTTGTTCAAACTCAACCACATTACAATTCCGATACATTTAAGCACTTCGATATTTGAATGATAAGTTGAAGTGAAGTGCTGACTACGGTAAGACCTTTTATGCTGTCTTCTTTCTTGTAATTAAGTTATAAGTAATGAATTTTATTCTAGAAATAAAATAAATACTAATATCTGTTCAAATTCGAACTTTACTGTGACACGGCGGCCAGCCAACATCTTTATTTCGTATTTGCATTTGGATCTCGCTGCGCAACTATCTGTGAGCACATGCGTAGAACGCCGCCAAGAAGAAGTCAAGCAGAGGTTTTGCAAACAATGGATACAAAGGATATTACGACCATGGAAAAGGACGAAATAGTGGCCAAAGCCTATATAGCCATCATTGCAAATTATATAGCTAAAGATTATACGTGTAAACTCGGAGCATCTGAAGCGACCACAGAAAACTCTAAACTTTGGTTTTTGTCACATTTTGACGTGGTTAATGTCAATAAACCAAATAAATTAGACTAATTTTCAATACCGCCGCGACTGTTGACGGAGTATCTTTAAACTCCTACCTATTGAAGGGACTACAAAATTATATGCCCATGGCTACAGTTCTATTTCATTTTCGGGTTGGAGCTGTTGCCGTCTCAGTTGACATACGAGAGATGTTCCACCAGGTGCTGATTCAACAAGATGATAGATTTACGCAGCGATTTTTATAGAGATGGAGACGGTACTCGTTGCCCTGATGTTTATGAAATGCCGATCTTTGGAGCTGCATGCTCACCTTGCACCGCCCATTTCATAAAAACCGTGAACGCTCTACAGTATAGCGAAAGTAGTCCTAGAGCGGTAAAATCAATCATCGATGACTTCGTGGGCAGCTTTATTATTCTGTATGTGAGGCAATGAAAACAGCGATGAAAGTACGAGATATGGATTGGAGTTACGAGAAGTTGTCTCTAATTCGATGGAAGTGGCTAAAGCGTTGAATCGTGAAAATAAAATCTTGAATGTCTGCAGAAAATTTGAGAGCTAGAGTGCATCAGAAAAGGTCCTGCGAACACTTTGGCAGCCACAGATCGATACCTTTAGGTATCAATTAAATATTAATAGCGTTGATAAGTCGGTTAGTACTGGTGGGAGAATGCCCAAAAAGATAGAATTATTAAGTACCGTCATGTCGGTGTTCGATCCTTTGCGATTTCTCGCGCATTTTATGGTCGCAACGAAGATTTTATTACAAAAAGTATGGCGACTTAATATATCATGGGATGAACCTATCCCCGACAAAATAAACGACTTATGGCAAAAATGGCGAAAGGCGTTAAGTGGAACGGCGGCTGTAAAAATTCAACGTTATTATTTCATTACAGGCATACTTGTAGAAACTCAGTTACATGTTTTCGTAGATGTCAGTGAATGGGCTTTTACCGCCGTAGCATACTGGAGGTACATCAATGCGAAAAATTAAGTGAGTGTATCCTTTGTTTGTGCAAAAATTAGGTGTGCGTCCCTGAAGCCTTTGACAGTACTACGATTGGAACTCCAACCGGTAGTTTTAGGAAAACGTCTAATGTAAAACTGGTTCAAGAGGATCTGGTTGGGGATCGAACATTGCCGGTACAAACCGTTTGTCGCCCATCTGGTAGCTGAGATCCTCGCCTGCACAAGCCAAGATAATTGGAGGTTAGAACGATTAGAACAAAAAGAGAGATGGAAAGAAAAACTTAAATCTACAAAATTGAAATGGAATTAGTTAAGAATAAATCCACAATGTTTCTGAGTTATTGACGTCTCGATTTCTTCACCGTAACCGCAGGTGTAATTGGACTGGCAGCATCATCATCGCTGGCAAGTTTACGCACGTGTAACTGGTGTGTCATCAATACCTCCCAACGTCAAAGAGAACGTAGCCGATGAAGCTACAAGGTGGAAATCAGATTTTTATTTCAAACACTCGTCGCGCTTTTTTAAGGGTCCTGATTGTTTGCTTCAAGGTTTAAAATGCTGGCAAAATAAGTAACTATAACACTCTACAGATAGATACACGTGATGTCGTCCGTGTTGAAGATCGTATTGAAAAGGCAAGCTGGTTGCCATACGAAGTGAGACATCAAATAATTTTGCCAATCACAAACTTACTATACTAATTGTTGCCCATTTTCATGGCTTAATGAAACACCATAATACTGAAGCCACGACCGGTGAAATCCGGAAAACCTACTGAAGTCCACAGCTACGTAAGGCAATGCGACATGTGATTTCTAAGTTCAGCAATGCAAATTAGGTTTAGTTAATCCGCTAATGGGAGATCTTCCCGAGGATCGACTGAAGCTGTTTATACGCCAGTTCACTTACACTGGCGTGGATTATTTCGGATCCTTAACTATTACTGTTGGACGTCGCCACGAGAAACGCTGGGTCGCTATATTCACCTGTCTTACCGTGAGAGCAATATATCTAGAGGTTGCATCAGAGTTATTTACCGAAGCATTTATTCTGGTTTTACGAAATTTTATAACCCGCGGCGTGCCCATCCGTTTTCACAGTGATAATGGAAAAATCTTGGTAGATGCCAACGAGGACGCGAAGAGTTTCACTGAATTTTTGATTGTGAACGCGTTCTGGATAAGGCGATTATGAAGGGGATAGATTGGATTTTTAATTGTCCGCGAAACCCATCCGAAGGAGGAATATGGGAATGAATTGTTCGATGCGTAAAGGTTTTACGACAAACACTAAAGGACCTGGCTCCTCGCGAGTACACGCTGCAATGCTTTATAATTGAAGCCCAAAACATCGTGAACTCGCGCTCCTTGACACACCTGCCAGTGACGGCTGAAGAAGAAGAGCTACTTTCGCCGAATCATCTTCTTTTGGGCTCAACAATACCTCCCAACGTTATCACGAAAAGCAAAGTGGTGTGAAACGACCGAGAAAATTAAGATAGGTAGCTTAGTGTTTATATATGACGAAAACATGCCACGTTGATCTTGGTACAGAGGTGTTGTAGAAAATATCTACACTGGCAAAGATGGTGAAGCGAGAAGAGCAGACTTTAGAACTATCTCCGGTGTATCCTGTTGCCCGGTATCGTGATTGGCGGTATTGGACATTGATGGTGGTGAATCAAGGTCGACTCACGGGGATGGGGGTGCAAAATAATGAAATTAAATGCGACCGTGTGAACTTAAATTAGTCAGCAAAATAACTTTCGTTCAAAAACAACCACATAAAAATTACGTTAGATTTTGAAACTTCGACATTTTAATGGTAAGTTGAAATGAAGTGCTGACTACGGTAAGATCTTTTCTTCTTTCTTATAATTTAAATTATAAGTAATGAATTGTAATGAATTTTGTTCTAGAAATAGACTGTAACTAATATCTTTCTAATTCAAACTTTACTTCGACATGGCGTCTAGCCAGCAAAGATAAAAGCAAAAACAAATATATTTTGTGAATAAAATATTAAATGTCGCGAGTTAAAAAGAGTGTAATATATAAAGTATAAAATATATATTGTGAGTTCCTCTTTGTGGTTGTAATATGACTGCTATGGTTTTTCTTATACGCGTGTGGTAGAGTTGTTGTTGGTAGGCTTATTTTTTCCGCAACTGAACATTTATATCAAAGTGAAATCGAAAGATTTTAGTTATTTTCAACTTTTAAATTATTTGGTGAGGCTCTAACATGGCTATAATTCAGAGCAATGTTCATGTTTTGCCATCAACATTTTTTGGTGGAGACACTCATGCCAAAAATTTTAAACATTTTTGCAAGACAGTGTTGCTGCTGTCAACCCCGACATGAATTTGAAATTTCATTATATTTTGACGTTTCTCTTTTTAAAAATGGGGCAT
This sequence comes from Palloptera scutellata, assembly GCA_958295655.1. Lineage (NCBI taxonomy): Eukaryota > Metazoa > Arthropoda > Insecta > Diptera > Pallopteridae > Palloptera > Palloptera scutellata. The sequence continues at coordinate 12,977,068 of OY282453.1, forward strand.
TTTTATTTCAATAAACGCGAAATAATTAATAACATAATTTGGAATTATGAAGATGAACAATATAAAGAAAGAAAATATTTTCGAAACAATATTTGCCCGCTTTCTAAAGGGTGATTTTTTGCTCCTTTGTTTTTGACGTTTTGACATTTCTGACAGTTCACGCGTGGTTCTTGACATGTGTCAAAGTAAAAAATGCTCGCTTTGGTTTGCCATTTCATTATGAATAGACTTACGCTTGAACAACGGTTGCAAATTATTGAAATTTATTATCAAAATTCGTTCTCTGTGAAAAATGCGTTTGAAAAGGCTCAGTTTTTCCTCAATGGAGACGTGAATAAGCAGATTTTTTTTTGATTTTTTTTATTGATACATTCAACACACAGTGTGTACTAATGTTGTGCGTGTTATATTTTTACATGAATGGAAGGGAATTGTCGTACTTGGAGTGAAGACCACCCAGAGGCAATTCAGCAGTTACCAATGGATCCCGAAAACTGCACTGTTTGGTGCGGTTTATGGGCGGCGACATCATTGGGCCGTACTTCTTCAAAGACGATAAAAGCCGTAACGTTACGGTCAATGGTAAAAGGTACCGTTCGATGATAAGATTTTTTTTTTGCCGAAAATGCAAGAATTGGACTCGGCCGACATGTAGTTCCAACAGGACGGTGCCACATGCCAGTTAATCTCACGTTTTGGTGCAGTCAATTGGCCACCAAGATCTTGCGATTTGACCCCGTTAGACTATTTTTTGTGGGGCTAAGTTAAGTCTCTTGTCTATAGGGACAAGCGAAATACGATTGCTGCTTTGGAAGCCAACATTGAACGTGTCATTGGTGAGATTCCGGCCGAAATGTGTGAAAAAGTGTGCCACAATTGGACCTTCAGAATCGACCACTTTAAGCGTAGCCGCGAGGAACATTTAAATGAAATTATCTTTAGAAAGTAAATGGCAGGAATTGATTTATCGATCCAAATAAAAATTCATTAACTTTTGTAAAATTTTTTGTTTTGAATTTTTAGAAACCAAGCTCTTAAAAAATCACGCTTTATATTGGCAGCCATCATCTACTCGGATATGCATATTTTTTATGAATTATGGCTAGTCGAGACTCTATGTAAAAGAACTTCAAAATTAACGTATGCAACTGAACTTAACCTCAATATTCATATAATTCAACTGCTTTCAATCCTATCTACCTATGTAGCCCTGACATTTCTCGTTCGTCTAAAAGTTCATTGGTACGAACACCAAATACTACTACTCAACTCAAACTTGTTCCATTATATTCGCTATTTTTCTCGTTCACATAAATCCAACTGGCAGTTTTGTCAGTTGCGCTCTTATTAATTTGTCAAAAAAATCAAAATGTTCAAGTGTGTTTAATGTGAAAAGTAATATTTAATAACCCAAAAAAGTAGTGGTAAGTGTAGTTAGAAGTTAGTTGCTGTTATTTTCATAAAAGGTGAATATAAATTTTTCGTTGTATATAAATAATTTTTCATACGCAATTTTTCTTTGTTTCGAGCTTCCTGGGCTTCTTCTGAAAATTGCTCGGTTGGTAACAAAGCATCTCTGGCCCATGGATGAAATATTTGTGAAGTGTAGAGGGCATGTTATACCAAGGATAACATTCAACAGAATATTTCGCTGTATTTAAAGCATAGTCGCGAGACTTTTCCACCGCGAAACAACTATTATAATTGTGTGCATCTTTTTAATTAAATTAATGTCAACTCTGGAGATTGTTGCTGACATCTCGGCATTTTGAAAGAAACGCCTAGCAATATTGCCATCGTTCGAGTTCCCGAACCCGGGCTTCGGTTGGTCAACAATTAGGCCATTAAATTCTTTTTGAATACGCGCTTAATTTTGAGAAACTAATGGTTTTTCATTTACCGATCGAGCTTGCACCTTTCTATCGGCATTTTGTATGACAGGTGGAGGAGGGATTCAAAAAATCGAATCCACCCGTGAAGTATTGACAGGCCAAATTGTAAGTTTTCGGTTTTTACAACTATCTTTATCATGTTGTCAATTTAGTTGAAATCTTTAGAGGCAGCGTGGATGTTATTTCGGTTAATGCGTTTCAAACTTTTCCATCAACAATAGTCACAATCAAATTGTGGTTAACTTCCAATTACTTATTTCCATGAGACACAACCGAGTTAACAAGATTTTGTGTTTCGTTGTCCACTCTTTCTTTTTCACCTGAAGCCACACTGACAAGATCCAATCAGTTTGTGGACGATGGGCTTCAGTCTTTCGCACAGTACGCGCGATAGAGACGTTAACACTTCACTGGTTTTGACTGGACTGGTTTGAACCTTTTGAAAATTACTCATAATCAACAATGTTTGGATAGCTAACGACGAAAATATGTGTTGAATTTTTTGTTGCTCCATAAACACGTCAATTAAGTTTATCTTGCGATTGATGTCGTTGAGTTGCTGATTAATTTGTTCTTATGATTTCTTAATGACGTTTGCCGTGGCTTCTAAAATGATGATGTGGTTATTTACAACTTTAAATAATGTTTCTTCATTTTTGTCCACCATTTTTTCGGCATATTCTGCATCTAACACCCCAAATAGTCAATTTGCGACCGATTATATCAAAGGCCCCCCTTTTAGCTCTTATATGGTGCAGAGCTTCGTTAAACAATCTCATGTCCACCAAGTTGTGTTCAAATAATGAAAGTATGCTGGGGCAGTGTTTCGTTAATCTTTTTACCACATAAATTACGTAGGTTCGAAATTCCATTTTCGAATCCTTTCAGCTGTCCCCAATAGTTTTGTAGGTCGTAATACACCACAAGATGCCACTCATTGATAACTAAATTTGTCAGGCCCATACTCTCGAAATAAATTCCTGGGTAGGAATCAAAATTTGTTATTTAGACTACCGGTGGACTGACTGCCTTTGCATATGTTGGAAGAATTAACAGTGCCAAGAGTATTGCCGATATCTAATTAATTAACATTTGTTTGGACCCTTTTGGCATTTCGGAGTTCTGCTACTAGTCCAGGTGTCGCATTTTGACATTTAGTTCGCCATTTGTATCGATGTTGGAGACTTGATATGTACTCACATTGCCATCGACGCCAGAACTCGTTTTTGATGTAGGTGACAAGTTTCCATCTTCTCACACTATTAATGTTTTTTACTTCAGCTGACGGATCGACAATAGTTGGTAATGGCTCTCCTATAAGAAAATGAGTGGGTGTTAATGCTCCCAAATCATTAGCATCCGATTCGTATTAAATAATAAATTTTTAGTGGATTTCGCTGCGCTTTCCCACAAACAACCAAAATGCGATGCTCGTGGGGGAATGAATTGGAACTCGATGCCTTTGACGAGACATTCCGAATGTATTTTCTTCACTGGTTATCGCTGTTTGAACATCTCATACAACTCTTATAACTGATTGGATCCACCCACGAAATTTGTCGCGTTATCCGAAAACATTGTTAAGCATCGTCCTTTTCTACTCCAGAATCTTCGCAGAGCACCGATAAAACCATCAGCAGATAAGTCCGAGACAATCTCTAAGTGCATAGCTTTCGTCGCAAAGCAGCAGAAAACAGCAATATAAGATTTTTGTGGTCGTTAGCCTCTTATATTAAAATGTGTCCATATCGGACCGGCAAAATCAACACCGGTGTTCAAAAAAGGCCGACTATATTGTACTCTTGCCGGTAGGTTACCCATTAACTGACCCATTGGTAATGGCTTTGCCCTAAAGCTTTGAATACATTTCCGTACGATTTTATTGGCAATTCACTTTCCATTGATAGGCCAAAACCGTTGTCGTGTTATCGCAAGTAACGTCTGTGGTCCTATGTGATGATGTTGGATGTGAAGTTCTTCCCTTATCATTTGAGTAAATACATGATCACCTGGTAACAGAAGTGGATGTTTGGCGCCGAATGATATCGTCGCTGCTTCAATTCGGCCACCAACTCTCAAGCAACCATTTACATCTATAACTGGCGTGAGCGAAGATAACCGATGTTTTTTTTGTCCAACTCACCAGTCTTCACAAGATCTTTGATTTAATTTTGGAAATGTAATTCTTGAAGAGATTTTATAATCAGAGTAAATGCCGTATGTATTTCAGATATTAAAAGAAAACCCTTTCTTGGAATGTTGTCTCACAATATTGATGTAAAACGTATAATTTATTAGGAATGAAAATTAATTTTTGTGGTTAATTCGAAAAATTAAACTTTCAACGGTCCTTGATGCGACCAACACCGATTTGACACATTTTCTTTCATCAATAATATGTTCCTGCATCTTAAATTCTCCAGGCCATTGTGACACTGATCTCTTTAAAAACTTAGGACCATGAAACCATAATTCGGTGTTCTGCAGACATTCTGGGCTGATTCCTCGCGATATGTGATCTGCTGTATTTTCAGCCGAACTAACATGCCTCTAATGCGATTGAGTACAATGTACGATATTAGGTTTGCAACAAATGTTTTGAATGATGAAGATTCCGAATTTATCCAGTGCAATACTATTTGTGAATCAGTTCAATAATGTGTATCTGAGTCATTGTATTGTATCGTGCCTTTTACACGTTGACAAAGTTCTGCAGCTAGTTTCGCTGCTTGAAGTTCCAATCTTGGAATGGTAACTATCTTGGCTGGCGCAACTATTGACTTGGAACATAAAAGTTCAACGTGAACATTATTGTGTTCATCCGTAGACCGTATGTATATCGCAGCGCGAAACGCACGTTCCGAAGCGTCTGAGAACACATGCAGCTGATATTTAATGCATCCGTTAGACTTACGTGCTCTCCTTGGAATGGTGACGTTATCAAGGTGATTCAGACTCTGTCTATATTCCTCCCATTTTGTTTGTAGATGAATTGGCCGTGCAGCATCCCAATCGTATAGTTGCTTTCATAACTCTTTAATGTACATTTTCGCTACAATGACTACTGGACTAACCAAACCGATTGGATCAAAGGTGTGAGATACGTCTGACAGTACAGTGCGCTTAGTTACTCTTTTCTGCTCATTCCACGAAGTCTTGATTGCGATTATGTCTGTACTTGGGTCCCATGTTATACCAAGTGTTTTTATTTCTTCATTTTCTTTAGTTATGTTTAGCGTACTTCGCTGGCTGGGTCATGTTGAGCGAACCAGGGGATTTCCTAATCTCCGTTGGAAAGACCAGGTGCAGGGCAACCTGACTGCACTTGGCCTTATCAACTGGCGTCAGCGCGCGCATAGCAGAGGCGACAGGCGAAGCATTGTAGAGGCGGCCAAGACCGATCATCGTAGTGCCAGTAGTGCCAGTTAAGTAAGTAAGTAAGTCCTGACATCAAATCATCAACATAAAAATCACTTTTTACCATTTGCGCAGCAAGTGGATATTTTGACTCTGCCCTTAACCCTACAGATTGAAAGCATTTGATCGCTGTATATGGAGGTGATGTTTTTCCGTATGTAACGGTGTTGAGCCGGTAAATATTAAGTTTTTGTTGAGGATCATTTCGCCAGAATATTAATAAGAAGTCAGTATCCTGACCGTTCATTCTGATCTGTCTATACACCTCTATTGTCCAGTTGATGCTGTAAAAGAACATTTTGAATTAGTATTCTTTGTAGGTTTTATACTCATAGTTTTATCCGGTTGTTGCCGGCCTTTGTACGTCACAGCGTCCAGTGACTGAAATCTGAGTTCCAGGAAGTCCCGAAAGCCTGTTAACTTTTAGGGTTCGCTCGGTTGCTTCAGAGATTGTTCGTACAAACTATGTGTAGTTTTACCAAGATGCGATGTCGATGCTCAGTGTCTCCAATCCCATAATACATTCAGTTGTGATATCATGTAGCGACCTGATTGCTGATGCCGATTCAATCTGAGAATGAGGTTGCGAGAGCACCTTGTTGAGTAACGCCGTAATTAAAATGCGTTTCTTGTTGTAGAATCGATTTGTTAAAAGTTTCCATGCTGATGCATAGTTGGCACTTGATATTAGTAAATGTTGAACTAATGATTTGGGCTCATCGGTTAGGTTACTATTCAAGTAAAATATTTTGCCAGAGTCTGATGTGCCTGTGTTAGGAATCATTTGGGTGTAGATGTCACAAAACTGTTGCCATTTTAGATAATTTCCTTCGAACATTGGTATTGTTATCGTCGGCAATTTTATTTGTGATTGCTGAATATTGCAGATGCTAGATACTCAGACAATTTCAGAACCGTTTCATGGACCAATTCTTCCATATCGTAATATTCCTCCATCGAATATTCTGTTGATTCTGCGTCTGGCCCGACGATTTCCCAGATTGAGCAAGTTGTCTCTGCGATCGATGACCAATAACTATTAATGTTTTTTATTTGTAATTCATAATATAGCTTTGAATTTCTTTCCGATGATTTTGCTTGTGTATGCTCAATAAGATGCTTAAGAATTCAGATGATACCACTTTGTTTGTTTATCAGTTCTCGAAGCTCATGATTTGAAACTGGATTAGCAGCGAATTTGAAGATGCCCGTTGTTTCCTCGCTGTTATTTGCTGAATCTTCAAAAATGTCCTCTGACAATTTTTGCTGCGATGATGGGAAAAGATTTCAATATTCCAATATTATCGACAGTAATGGCGGATAAAATCCCTTTTTTCACTTGGCCATAATAGCCTGATGTAAAATACTCATGGGAGAAATCTCCAGCCGAACGATTAAGTACTACTACATGGTTTTTAAAGAATTCCGCTGATAGTTCTTTAAACCCTTTAAGCTTCCTTTCATAATACTCCAACGTCTTCCTGGTTGCTGAATCTTTTCACACGTTGCTGATAAATTTTTCGATGAGTTTTCCCAACTCATTCTGTCGGGTCAAAACTCCGTCCAAGTCTACTATTACGTCGGGGTCACCAAAAATTATGTTTAAATTTATTACCTCGATGGTCTTTTCCATCCGGTAATTTTTAACGCACTTGTCTGGTTTGAATGGATTTTATTAATATTTTATGATTGAACCGAACTTAACTGGCGCACTTATAACAACTGTAGTTTCTTATTGGACCGAACTTATCTGGCGCACTTAAACAACTGACTAGTATGAACAAATTAAAATAATTATTACCAAAACTCAACTTGAATTTATGCTGTTGTCAGCAAATTAGTGCAGTATGCGAATACGAAACATTCAAGCCAAGTGCGAACTGCAGCGTCAGCATATTCACACATATTCAAATGATGCACTGTACAAAATTTTGATGAAAATATAACTTAAATATAATTTACAGGTGTATATTATCCAACGTGCAAATCTATGTGAATGTTGATCTATGTGATTTGATTTATTTAAAATTTGATTTGTTTTTCTAGATGAGGGATAGTAAAATAAACAAGTATTAAAGTATTCCGGATTGTCAAAAAATATGTCAAAGAAAGTTATAGACACAGTTGGAGAAAAATGAATTTCATAGCCAGAGTCGCATTTTTTTTGGTAGTATGCATGGTATTATGCATGAACTATTAGAACTACAAATATATTTTTTATATAACTAAAAATTTTCAAAAGAAATATCTACATTCATATTATATAAATTACAAGAAACTGCCTCATTTATAAATGTTGCTTTGTTTCCATACAAGCAATCCCAATATTTGACGATTATTTGTTATAAGTACATAAAGCAGTTATGGCGAAAAATATGTGTATGTATGTATAGCATATATCGTGTATATAATAATGAAGGAATTTAACTTGTCAAATAAATTTATATTGTTTATACGTATTAAATATCTCAAAATAGCTAAAGACGAAGATATTTACTTTACTTTACTTTTAATGGCACAACAGCCCATGGAGGGCCTAGGCCGAGCTTTTTTCGCATCCACTCATGTTGTGCGTGTTATATTTGTACATGAATGGAAGGGACCTATAGTTTAATGCCGAATCCGAACGGCGAAGTGAAAAGCTTTTCATAGCAATTTTTACTCGTTTAGGTTTGCCATTGCCTGCCAAGAGGTGGTGCCGTGTAGAAAAATTATTTTTTCTACTTTTTTTTTTTTATTTTGCTTGTGCCGAGATTCGAACCCCGGACATTCTGCGTAGCAGCCCAACGCACTACCACTACGCTAGAGCGACCAAGACGAAGATACACTTTTATATATTTCTATTAACATATTAATATATTTGAGTAAATGTTTCAACGCGGAATTACAAATAATAATTACTGATATAATTACAGATATAATTGTACATTCTAAAAAAAATATTTCTATATTTCTGAAATAAACAGAAACGCAATACAAAATGTGTCTTAAAAGTTTTTCATTGTTTTTAACAATTTTTATTTTGCAACCAATATCCTTTTGAGTTTTAAATTTCCATTTAAATATTTAATTCGAAAACGAATTCTTTTTTTTTTCGGCGGTCAAGTCCACATTCATAATTTTTCCAAATAAATCACTTAAATTTAGTACATTTGAAATCTTGGTTAATTATCCCAAAGATGTTTTCCAAATATTTCAAATTTATTAAAAACCGTTCGGAAGGTTTTTTTAATTCACCCTGTGCCCCTGATACACCCAAGTTATTAAACTTTGTCCAATATCTTCATGTTCACAAAGATTCAATCTACTAATCAGTGGCGTAGCCAGGTTCCCCCTCTTCTTTCGAAATAATTATACTATGTGTAGGAATGTACGATTATTTTTTATTTAAAAGTAAGTAGATAATACAGGAATTCATAAAGATGAGTGAACTTAAATCAATACGTACTTAATTTAATTCCCAAAATAGTTAAAACCTCTACGAGTATGAGGCCAATAAGGGAAATTTTTATTTACAGCATGTTCTTCTTAAAGATATTGGAAGATATTTGTTTACATACAACTTTTTTTTTTAAATTACTATTTAATTGCTGTTGTAGGAAATTGATGTATGTATGTGAGTACATATTTAAAGTTTCAAATTTACATTGCGATATATGAAGCTTTAAACAAATATTTTAAATATTTTGCATTTTTTCGCAGCAAATTCTGAAATAACATTGCCGAAATCTAATTTGCTAGAAAATTCGTTTTCTATTGATAAAATGGCTACGTCGCATATCCTAGATTGACACATAGTTGAGCGCAAATATGATTTAATTAGATTTAACTTTGAAAAACTTCTTTCACATGAAGCCACAGAGACACAAACTGTTAAAAACAATTGAAGAGCTAAAGATACGTTTGAAACAGACTCTATAAAGTCCCATTCTGCAATAAAAGTTAGAATATCAAGCGTAGTCCATTTACTTGCGACTTTAAATTCAATGTTTGCTGTCTTAATTTGTCTACGAAATCTTTGTATTTCTACTTTAAGTTCTTCTTCTACAACTTCATCGTAGTGCGACGCCAACTTTTTTGCATTTATATTCAGTTCTTCAACCGTGCAAAACAGCAAGGCATTTGTTTTCACAATTTGAAAGATATCGGCTATATCATTGAATGCCATGGTTCGATACTTTAATTCTATCCAGAAACGATCGATGCATTCAAGCTTCGTCCTCTTTTTTTCTTCTTTAGCAGTTAAACCAATATCTCGTTACTAGCCTTCATAAATGTATCTTCCACTAAACATTCCCGCTTTTCTTATAAAAACAGAATTAGGGCATTCGATTTCGCTATTACTTTATCGACAGTTACTTAGTCCTGGAGTTTGCAAATATTTTTGTGTAGCATCCACTTCCTCCAACACATCGTGCAAAAAACAAATGAAAGTATAATTTTAGACATTTACACCTACTTAGGTAATTATAATATTTTTTCCGCTTTTTGGACATTGCGGGTGTCACCCCAAAAATGGCTACGCCACTGCTACTAATGATGTAGCCAGCTACATACTCCAATGCATCCTCATGGAACTGGCCGATGTCATTAGAAGTAATTTCTTCAAGAGGAATAATGTGTTCTCACATATTATTATTAAAAGTAATTTCTTCTATCGCTATAACTCCTTTATCTACCACATGATCAGTTATATTATCCGCAGCTGGTGTTGTTTGATCCAACCAAGGTGCGTCGTCCACTTCAACATTTCGTGCTATTTCGTGCTTTTTTTATTTTTTATTATTGATACATTCAACACACAGGGTGTACCCCTATGAATGCAGAGCATTGTGCTGAATGGAAGGAAGATTGATAGGTGAGAGGAAGAAGGAGGGAGAATGAGAGAGTGAACGTGATCACACTTACTTACTTAACTGGCACTACAACCGATGATCGGTCTTGGCCGCCTCTATGAAGCTTCGCCAGTCGCCTCTGCTATGTGCGCGCTGGCGCCAGTTGATAAGGGCAAGTGCAGTCTGGTTGCCCTGCACCTGGTCTTTCCAACGGAGATTAGGACGTCCCCTTCTGCGTGTTCCTCCACCGTGGTTCGAATAAAACACCCTTCTAGCCGGAGCGCTTTCTTCCATTCGCTCAACACGACCCAGCGAAGCCGCTGGATTTTTATACGCTTGACTATGTCAGTGTCGGCGTACAGCTCATACAGCTCATCGTTCCTTCTTATTCGATACACGCGTCCACGCATACTGGACCGTAGATCTTACGGAGTATCTTCCCCTCGAACGCTCCTAACAGCCTCTCATCATTGATGGTCAATGTCCACGTTTCTGCGCCATACATTAGGACGGGAAGGATGAGGGACTTATAGAGCGTTATTTTCGTCGGTCGAGAGAAGGCTCTACTTCTCAATTGCCTACTGAGCCCGCAGTAACACCTGTTAGCAAGAGTTAGTCTCCCCTTGATCTCAAGGCTGACATTATTGTTGGTGTTGGTGTTGTTGACACAAGGTATTTCGTTTTGTCCTCGTTAACCACTAGACCCACACGATGAGACTCCCTTTCCAGGTTGGAGAATGCTGCACTGACTGCTCGAGCGTTTTTGCCAATGACACTCTTGTAGAAGATAGTGCCAGAGATGTCGATGTTCGCAGCTCGAATTATTTTCTCCAGCATAAGGTTAAAGAAGTCGCACGATAGGGAGTCACCTTGTCTGAAACCTCTTTTGGTATCAAATGGCGCGGAGAAGTCTACCCCAATTTTCACTGCGCTGGTGGTGTTGGTCAGTGTAATTTTGCAAAGACGAATGAGCTTTGCAGGGATACCAAAATGAGACATTGCGGCGTAAAAGTAATCCCTAATCGTGCTGTCGAAGACGGCTTTATAATCGACAAATAGGTGATGGGTGTCGATCTGTTTTTCTCGGGTTTTTTCCAGGATTTGGTGTAGTGTGAATATCTGGTCGAAGGTAGATCTACCAGGCCTGAAGCCACACTGATAAGGTCCAATCAGTTTGTTGACAATGGGCTTCAGTCTTTCGCACAGCACGATCGATTGAACCTTATATGCAATATTAAGAAGGCTTATTCCACGGTAGTTGGCGCAGATCGTGGAATCACCATTCTTTTGGATTGGCAGAGTACGCTGAGGTTCCAATCACTTGGCATGCTTTCATCGGACCATATTCTGCATAAAAGCTCATGCATGCTTTTTTTGAGATCTTCGCCTCCGGTCTTAAACAACTCAGCAGGCAGGCCATCTGCACCTGCAGCCTTATTGTTTTTCAGCCCAGCAATGGCTGTTAAGACCTCCTCATAGTCAGGCGGCGGTACTTCAACGCTGTCAGTGATTGGGGTTTCCGAGGTAGATTCCGCAGTGGCGGGATTATTGCCGTCATCGCCATTAAGCAGCTGCGAAAAGTGCTCCCTCCATAATTTCATTATGCCCTGAACATCTGTCACCAGATTTCCGTCTTCATACTTGCAGGAAGAGGCCTTCGGTTTTCAAACCATCAGTCTTATTCTTTCAAAGAATTTTCGGACCTCGTTCCTGTCCCGCAACATTTCGATTTCATTGAAATCGCGTCTTTCTTGCGCCTGAAAAGACGTTTCTCCTCCCTCCTCAACTCTCTGTATCGCTCCTTACCAGCTCGCGTGCTACTGACTGCAGGGTGGCTCTGTTAACAACATTTTTCACTTCAGTAGCATCGGGACACTCTTGGTCGTACCACATATTTCTCCGTCGACGGTGGTAGCCCAGCACCTCTTCGGCAGCCGTACGCATAGAGCGGGAAATGTGCGTCTACTGCGCGCATATATCATTTCTCTTTGTACCTATCCGTACGCGATTTGCTACACATATACGTGTGCAGACCTTGGCAACAACCAAGTAGTGGTCTGAGTCGATGTATAGTACATTTGAAGCGTGCCTTCCGTCGATCACAACGTGATCAATCTGGTTTCGCGTGTTTTGATCAGGGGACAGCCAATTGGCCTTGTGGATATCTTTATGTTGGAATCTGGTGCTACTAACTGTCATGTTTCGTGCGACGGTTAAGTCGCTCAGTCTCATATCGTTATCGGTGGTTCCTTGCCCACCAATGGCATTAAAGTCGCCTAACACGATTTTAATATCGTGGCGCGGGTAATGATCATATATTTTGTCGAGGAGCTCGTAGAAGTCATCTTTGGTCGTTTCATCCTTCTCATCTGTCGGGGCATGGACACAAATTAGGCTGATTTTGAAGAATTTGGCCTTGATGTGGATAGTGGCTAGGCGCTCACGCACGGCTGTGAACCTCGAGACTAGATGGACGCAGTCTCTTCCCAACCACAAATCCAACACCAAATTCGTGTCTCGACGCATGACAGCTGTAGTAGATATCACAGGATGCTCTTTTGGAGCAACCGTGTCCCGTCCATCGCATTTCCTGTGTAGCGGTGATGTCAGCTCTATATCGTTGGAGGACATCCACCAGCTGGATGGAGGCACTTTCCCTGTAGAGGGTTCGGATATTCCAGGTGCATATCCGTAAATCGTTGTCCTTTGGGCGTTTGCGGGAGTCGTCAACATTAGGGGGGTCCCATATCCGAGGCTTCGTTTGAGGATTCATTGTGGAATATTTTAACGTGGTGGGTTCCAAGCCCGACGTACAACCATTCATTCAAGGTCATGGAGAAGCCCGCCGCACACAATAGTTAACTCACTGGAGGAGGCTGTGTGTCGACTTGAAACGTAGAAGCGCAAGGATCGACTATGGACGCACCTGCGACTGTCACTTTACCTTGTGTCCTACGCCCCAGGCCCCCCGAAGCCTACAAGAGTAAAAATTGCATATGAGAAGCTTTTCACCGTTCGGATTCGGCATAAAACTGTAGGTCCCTTCCATTCATGTACAAAAATAACACGCACAACTTGAATTGGAGGGCCTAGGCCTCCAATGTTGTACCAAAAAAGAAAGGGTTCAAACCAGATCTAAACAAGAGGAGATGCCTCGAACCATTCGCGTGGAAATATGGTGAGAAACCATCTTAATTTTGACGAAAATTAAAAATATATACATTTTTACACATTAGCATGTGGTCGCTGTAGTGTAGAGGTAGTGAACTGATACGCAGAGTGTCAGGGGTTCGAATCTCGGCACAGACAAAATAAAAAAAAATTTTATAAAATTAAAAAAAAATTTAACAACAACAAAATTAACAGCACCAATTCTTGGCAGGCAATGGCAAACCTACAAGAGTAAAAATTGCCTATGAAAAGCTTTTCACTTCGCCGTTCGCATTCGGCATAATATTGTAGTTCCATTCCATTGATGTACAAATATAGCACGCACAACATGAGTGGATGCGAAAAGCTTGGCCTTTGGTGCAACATGCGGTCATAGTCGACACTGATAAACTAAAGTTCATTGTGGTAAAGGCATGACACTTGCCACAATGGCTGCCTATCTCTTTATTGGTGTCCTGTGTGATTGCTTTCCCTCTTTCATTCTCCCTTCTTCTTCCTGTCACCTATCAATCTTCCTTCCATACAACACAATGCTCTGCATTCATAGAGGTACACCCTGTGTGTTAAATGTATCAATAAAAATAAAAATAAAACAATATATAATTTTTCATACGGTTTTTTTTTGTTAGAGGGTACTGCCCTTAATTTCCATAACAATTTCTGTTTTGCGACGATCGTCTTTTACATCCTGCGTAAGTAAATAATAAAAAAAAAAAAATATTAAAGAAGTAAACTTCAGTGATTTTAAAAAAGCACCAGGCAACTTTGTCCAAAAACAAATTATAACAACAATAATTTTTCCAAAGAGAAATTCTACTATGGGTGATTTTTTAGGAGCTTGGTTTTTGAAAATTAAAAAAAACACAGAAATTTTTATTTGGATCGATAAGTCAATTCCTGTCATTTACTTTTTAAAGATAATAACACTTTAATGTTGCCCGCAGCCACGCTTCAATTCTGAAGGTCAAATTTTTAGACACTTTTTCACACATTTCGGCCGGAATCTCACCAATGACACGTTCAATGTTGGCTTCCAAAGCAGCAATCGTGTTTGGCTTGTCCCTATAGGCAAGAGACTTAATATAGCCCCACAAAAAGTAGTCTAACGGGGTCAAATCACACGATCTTGGTGGCCAATTGACTGCACCAAAACGTGAGATTAATTGCTCACCAAATTCGTCTCTCACTTGATGCCTGGTTTCGCCTTCAGTGTGGCATGTGGCACCGTCCTTTTAGAACCACATATCGGCCGATCCAATTTTTACATTTTCGGTAAAAAGAAAGTCGTCGAACGGTACCTTCCTCCATTGACAATAACGTTGCGGCCTTCATTGTCTTTGAAAAAGTATGGCCCAATAATGCCGCCTGCCCATAAACCACACCAAACAGTGCATTTATCGGGATGCATTGGTAGCTGCTGAATTGCCTTTGGCTGGTTTTCACTCCAAATATGGCAATTCTGCTTATTCACGTATCCATTGAGCCAAAAATTAGCCTCGTCGCTGAAGGCAATTTTGCGATAAAAACACATTTTTCACAGAGCACGAATTTTGATAGAAAATTTCAAAAATTTGCAAACGTTGATCAGGCGTAAGTCTATTCATGATGAAATGGCAAACCAAACTGAGTATTTTTTACGTTGACACATGTCAAGAATCACGCGTGAACTGTCAGAAATATAAACATCAAAAACAAAGTAGCAAAAAAATCACAATTAAAAAGAAGACACAAAAAATTAAAAAACCGTTAAACCAGATAAAATCGAAGAAAAACTTAAAGAAGAGATCATAGAAAGATCAAAGTATCAGCAAAAATGACGACACCACAAACAACAACCTTTACTTTCCCTGCATCAGGGTTATTAAAAGAAACATCGTGAATTAAGGAATACAACGGAGGCAGTGACAACGATTTAGCATCACTCATCATCATATGTTAGTTTCAAACAAATTTAATCAAATATTATGTAAATGTAAGCTAATAAATTTGAAAAAAAAAATAGTATTTAAATTTTTTCCGAATAAAAACGTTTTTGAATTACATAATACAAGAACAAATATTTATTAATTCATGACCTTCTACATATGACAACATGCACATACTAGAAGAATCTGGAAACAATATGAAAAACTTAATAAATAATGAAATAAATGAAGAAATGAGAAACAATTTTAAATAAAACTAAAGATTTGTTTGCGAGGAACTAAATAATTACTTCACAATACTTCTCACAGTAGATAATCTATTGAACAATTACTTCACTTAAATCAACTGCGTTCATACTAGCTGTTCGTAATTTATTTTGTCAGTTCGGTGTCCACTCGCATATTTATTATTTTGTGGCAAAAAGCGAAAGTAAGTATGCAATCGCAACACATTCAAGTGAACTTGAATAAATTTTTTTTTTATTTTAGCATGTCCGACCAAGGGAAATTGTTAAGTATATCGGCGTTCAAACAGCGGCAGGATGTAATTAATATCGTAGATTGTTTTTCCATGTGCAATGACTTTCTGGGTCTGCTACGTCCTGTACTCATGCAAAGTTGATATTCTTGAGGAAAAAACAATTGACATTGTTCCAAATATCACAAAATCTTCGAACGCAACTCTGCTTATGTTGGGCAAAGGTCTGTAACATTTTTGACACCCACATGCATTTTTTATTAACTTCAGAAATTGTCATAGGAACGAACACAGACATTTTGGGAGGTCGATTGCGCAGTGAACGACAAAGCTTTTTTTTTTTTAAATAATTTATAATGAGTCGAAGCTCATTTGACGCTTTGTACCAGATGTTGCGGTCATTGCAGAAACAAGACACCATCCTTCGAAAGGCCATACCCCTACAAAAGCGGATTTCCATAGCATTATTGATATATATATTACCATTGGTAATATGTTCGGAGTTGGCAAGTCAACTGTATGCAGAAATGTTACTAGAATTTTTAGCGACCGAAATATATGACAAATTTCCCACTGACCAGGGACAAAATCGTGGACCTTGTTGAAGGTTTCAAAGTGCTTGGACTAACGTGAAGATTTATAATAACAAGGCCAGAAGTATTTATATTTTCTGCCATATTGAGATTCACTCACTGCCATATTGAGATTCACCCACCTTCCCAGGACGCTACCGAGTACTACAACTACAAAGGGTGGTATTCCACAGTTGTATTAGCATTAGTGGATGCCAGGTGAGACTATTGCACGTTTGTTTTAGATAAGTGAAAAATATACATTAACTTTGTTTTCAGATATCGATTCATTTACATAAGCGTAGGACCCCAGGACGCTGCAACGACTCCCAAATTTTTGAGACATCTACTCTGAAACAACAGTTAGATATATTAAGCGAAATGACTGAAACGATTGCCGAAGTAAATGTCCCAATATTTATTTTGGGAGACTCAGCATTTCGTTTCAGTACGAAATTGATGAACGTTATGCAAAGCGAAAAGGAAAAAACATTCAATTGTGAACTATCAAAATGTAGAAGAGTCGTTGAAAATACTTTTGGGCACATTAAAGCACGATTCCGTAGAATTGGAAAAGGGATCGACAACATAACAAAAAACACCAATGCAATAATAAAAGCATGTTGTGTCCTCCACAACTTCTTAAATGAGAAGAATTACACGATTAATGAGAAGTGGATGGTGACATTGAAAGATTTGGAACGAACTCGGAATCATCCTCAGCAGGAATTACGGGACAGTAACAACGAAACCAGAGCTGCATCAATTCGTAATGCACTTGCGACCTATTTCAGTAAGTAATACTGCCAATAAATTTTTTGCTTAAAAAATAACATGCTATAACTTCCAGTACTTTAATTCATTTAATTCTCAGTAACTATAACAACAACAAAACTATATATTGAATATAAATCTTTTGTTCCTTCAGTCTATTTTTTTTTTAATTCTATTTTATTCAGTTCTTTGCTATCCTTGACAAAATCTTCCAACAAATCTGTTTTTCTTTTTTCAGTTTGCAATATTTGTTGGCTTATTTGTTTGAGTTCAGAATTTGTTTTTCGGATTCCGATACTAAGATGTTGCTTTCTATGGAATAAAAATTAATAAAAAAAATTACATATTTCAATATGAAGTTTTTTCTTCTCGGCTCCATTCTCCCTCAAATTACGTTTTTTGTATATTTTTTTTCATATTAAACTTTTTGAAGACACTTTTTGTAGAAATGACACCTTGTGATGCCATTTCTTCGATTACTTATCGAAAAAATCAGTGCTGACACCGATTTGATCTTAATTTATGTGGTAATTTATGATAAATTACTTCAGTTCAAACTAATTTATTTGACATATTTCCCAAGGCGAAATTACTTAATTTACATATGGTTTATGCATAATTTAAGAATGAACCGTAAATTACGATAGTGTGAACATGGTATTACTAGTACAATGTAGTACAACAAAAATTTATTGAAATATTCATTGCACACATTAAATTTGTTAAATGCAGGAGGCCAACGCACTACCAACTACGCCGCGACGACAACAAAAAATACAATGGCTTTAAATTTAGAAGATAGAAACAGCATAACTCTTGTAGAAAAATTAAGACTATGCTTTTCAGTCAAAGGAAACCCCATATTATTAACTACATAGTATTTGATAAAGAATCGACAAACATAGAGGATTTCTTAAGATAGAAAAACATTATATTATTCTCGTTCATTCTTAATATCTATAACGTTTTCAATAAATCAATAAAATATATTAAAAATAATGAGTTTCGATTGGTCTCATAACTATCAATTTAATTTTTGTCAAAATGAAGTTGGTTTCACCAAATTTCTCTAAAATGGATGTTTATTTTCCTTAAATCGAAGACCACGTATGGTTTGAGGCGTCTCCTCTTATTTGGAAATGGTGTGAAGTCGGAAGGCTTAAAATGTTGAGCACATAAGCGAGATGAGTCTGTAAATTTTATAAAACATGCACTATTCCACTTCTGCCGTGCTTCATTGCCCTTTGGAGTATCGAAGCTCCTTTTACAAAAAAATATTTTTTCTAGACGGCACCACCTCTTGGCAGGCAATGGCAAACCTACAAGAGTATAAATTGCTATGAAAAGCTTTTCACTTCGCCGTTCGGATTCGGCATTAAACTGTAGGTCCCTTCCATTCATGTACAAATATAACACGCACAACATGAGTGGATGCGAAAAGCTCGGCCTAGGCCCTCCATGGGCTGTTGTGCCATTAAAAGTAAGTAAAGATTCTCTGATATAGGTGCGCTGCATATGGTGTAACTTCCTTTTGTTCGTTTGTATTTGCAATGCATGCAACGCCCATTGCGAAATCATCATCTGCATCAAAATATTCATACTCAAAGCATGCGAATTTGTTTGCTCCATCCTTATAATTATAATCTTACCATCATCATCATCAAAATATTCAGGTTGAACTTAACAGGTGGAAAATTTGCCAGTTGCCGGTCTTTGAACTCGCGGATGTATGAGGTTGACTAGAAATTTGGCTAATCTCGTCTATGTTTTGTTGTGCTGATACGAATTGTTTTCTTTCCACTGTGGAAAGATTTTCAGGCAAATTTTCAAGTAAATATTCTGCCCCTTTCTTTCGTTGAAAATCTGGGAATTCGGCCACCTCAATGACTGCTTGGTGCTGTATAATCTGAGGAACTTCATCGGGACTCCATGGCATGAGTGTTGATGGAATTATTGGCTTTAATGAACTCATTTGCCATTCATGCTTTTTTTTTCAATGAAATTCGAATACTGTTGAGCTTCAAGTTGCTTGGGAAGTCTAAACTCTCACGATCTCTCGGTTCTGGTTTTTGGGATTTTTTCACGATATCAGAATCTAAATTTTGTGAACCTCCATTTTTCGACTAAGTCTACATTGTTGCTGTCTCTCAGTTGCAGTTTTTGTATCGTAGCACAATCACGATTTGCTTGCGCCTCCCGTTTTTTTTTCAGTCTATACGTTTTTTCTGCTCTAAAAATTTTTAAATGTTTCTGTTTAGAATTTCAAATTTGACGAGAGTGTGAAAATAAAATATCAATCGAGTGTGAAAATAATTATACGTGAAATTGATGGGCAGCATTAGATTGATGAAACCTCGTATGTGGAAAGAAGTTGTTGGTCAGCAGACCACAGACTAAAATGTTGAAAAATACATTCCACATTTTGTATTTCTAAATTGTATTCCAACTTTATAGATAATAAGTATCTTCTTTTTATCAATTATCTTCTTTATATAATTTTTGAAGCTTATGTTTGAAAGGTAACATTTCAGGTTACATTTAGCAGACATTTACATTGATTTGAAAATGAGTGAAATATCTGAAGAAATAGCATATGCCTTATTACTACACTGAGCCAAAAGCATAACGTAAAACTTAATTTTTAACTCCGTCTCTGCTAGAATTAAGCAAACATTTAATATTATTACGAAAAATAGTGGTAGATAAAAGAATATAGCACAAATAAGTTTAAAACAACCCTTTGTGTGCATATATTAAGTTCTAAGATTTTTTTTTCGGAGTTATTCTTTTTGACAGCTGTCACTTGATTTATGCAAAGTTTGGTTTGCCATTTCATAATGAATAGACTTACTCCTGAACAACGTTTGCAAATCGTACGTTAATAAGCAAAATTGTCACATTTGAAGTGATCATAATCCACAAGCCATTGTTGAGACGCCGTTACATCCTCAAAAAGTCACTGGTTGGTGTGCTCTATGGGCAGAGGGAATCATTGGTCGAAAATTGGGCCTCTCGGCTGAAATTTATTCGAACCAGCCGCGGCGGCCACTTGCTCGATATCGTTTTTAAAACATAATGGCAAGTCCTTATCTTTATAATAAAGCTAAATTCTTGGCCATATCATTAAATTATATGCGTTTTATTTCTTCTTGACAACCATACTTCTAAACAAATATCCTTTATTAACCCTGGTTTGGCTTATGTTTGGTTTACAGGCCACGATAAAAGAGTTGTTTTTCCTGTTTTATTTTGAATACAAATTTTGGCTATTTATTTGATATTAGTCAAAAATTAGCTTTTGGGCGAGAAAACATTTTCTTAAGACATGTCAAAAAGGTCACGGCAAATCGCATCGTATGGAAGCTATAAAATAGAGTCTTAAGACATTGTTTTGCGACTTCATGTGACTTGCCTCTTTTTAAGTTTGATTTTAATTTCTAAAGACTTTTTACGTGCTAATACAAAGACCAAAACACAATCGTAAGCTTTTCTTTCATAATTCTTTCTTTTCCCCTTTTTATCGAATTTATAATAACATTAATGGTCCAAAGTATAAGTGAATGAGTTCTTGTTTTTTGTTTGATAGTATTACTATTATTATTACTATACTATTACATTTGTTGTACAAAAATTTTTTTTGCTGAATAATAAAATGTGACGTGGCAGCTCTGGTTTCTCGCCATGCTGTTATGAATTTCACTATATTCTATTCGTGCACCAAATTCGCGTCGGTCATGGATCTGGATAAATTTAATTTGTTGTTGTGTTGTTTATACTTTTAGGCAAAAATTTATGATACATAGAAAAAAAAATTGTGTGTTTAAAAATTTAAGTGTCTGTGTTTTTTTGTTTGGAGGTCGTTAATTCAAATCTTAATTAAATATTAATTAAATAAATAAAAAGTGAAAACAGTGTTTAATGTAACAAAAGTGATAATTCTAGAATTAAAAACTAAATTTTTAAGGCATTAATATGTTAATATGAAAAATTTAGTTTTTAAGGTTGGAATACGAGCGCTAAAGTCCAGTTATGTAAATCGTGTCTGCGTTTTTTCCCCATTTGCAGTTTTTTGTTGTTGTTTGAACCATCGAAAATTTAAAGGTATTTCAGAGTTTAGAAAATTCATTCACAATAGCCGTATTCACGATCTGTAGTTTTTGGTCTTGTATCGTGTATAAGTATTCTTGGTAGTAGTAGGGATATGTATGTTCAAGCACAGAGGAATGGGGATCGGGGGAATTAGGAATGTGATGATGAGATAAGAGGTCAGGAATGAGGAATGTGAGGATGAGATAAGAGGAGTGTGGAATTGGTGGATAATTTCTATTTTTCCGCAAATATAAGATGGTAATTACAGAAATCGGTGTCAAATTTTATATGGATTGTTTGAATAGCAACCAGGAGAACAGAAATAACGAATATGCATTAATGGAAAACATTTTTTTTAAATTTCTTATAGAAACGAAATTGTTTGTGTTTGTATCCTCTCTTGCTATCGCATATATTTGTGCACAACAGTATCCTTCATAAAACTGCAGGTTTTTTTATTTTCTTATAGGATTTACATAATCTATTTTTAAATTATGTGTGCACAAGCTGCGATTTGTAGAAATTTTCTATAAATGGTTGGGTTAACGAAACTTTAAACTTCATATATTTTTTATCTGTTTAATAGACGGAAGTATTTTCAGTGTGTTTTTTGCTGTGAAAAATATATAAAATAACGTACTGAGTAAAATTTTGTTGAAAAATAACATTACATCGTATTGGCATTACTTCGTACGCTTATGAGTATTTGTATCTAAAAATATTAATTAGTATTCTATAGGAGTTTTGTGTTTAAAATATATATTTAAAAAAACAATTCTCGATAAAAATATTACTTGGTATTAACCAAAATATTAAAAAAAATTAACTTTTACAATACATACATATTAAAGTATTTTCCGTGTGTTTTTTACTGTGAAAAATATATAAAATAAAATACTGACTAAAATATTGTTGAAAAATAACATTACTTCTTACGCTTATGAGCATTTGTATCAAAAAAAAAAAATATTTAAACAACAAAAAACAAATTGAAAATATTAATTCGTATTCTATAGGAGTTTTGTGTTAAAAAAAAAGCAATTCGCGATAAAAATATTACTTTTTATTAAACAAAATTTAAAAAAAAACATAATTTTTACAATACATACATATTAAAGTATTTTCTGTGTGTTTTTTACTGTGAAAAATATATAAAATAAAATACTGACTAAAATATTGTTGAAAAATAACATTACTTCGTACTAACATTACTTCTTACGCTTATGAGCATTTGTATCAAAAAAAAAAATATTTAAACAACAAAAAACAAATTAAAAATATTAATTCGTATTCTATAGGAGTTTTGTGTTAAAAAAAAAGCAATTCGCGATAAATATATTACTTTTTATTAAACAAAATTTAAAAAAAAACATAATTTTTACAATACATACATATTATTGAACTAACAATAATGAGGACCTTTGTGTGCTTAGAGTGCGGTGTATCTTTACAACATCTACAAATTTAAATAAACACAAAATATCATCTCATATTAAAATTAAATTAAATGGTGAATTGTGCAATAAATCTTTTGCAAGATCGGACAGACTTGCAAGACATAAGCGCAATGCGCATGTCTTAGTGGAAAGTGATGGGGCTTCAACTTCACATAATGTGATGCGGGTTGCTAGTCCCATAGACATCGTACAAAATGGTCGGGCCTCAACCTCGCACAACGCGATGCAGGTTGATGAACCCATAGAAAATATTCTAAATAATGTAACTGCAAATAACACATTATAATTGGATGACCCCACATCAAACAGTGAGATAATATATATTCCAACGGGGAAAATAGAAAGTTTCAAATTTAAAAACAATGGACATAGCTCCTTAAATTTTTGTTTTTTTAAACGTTGGAAGAGACGTTGTATTAGTTCTAACAGAGCTGCTGTTAGAAAATAAAGTAATAAAATATAATCTCATATTAATTTGTGAGGATATATTTCTATATGATGAACAAACAATCAAGTTATAGGATAGAGAATTTAAATCCATACAATTTAAAAGCTATGGATTTTTTTTATCGTAATTCACAATAAAATATCTAATTTGCTAGATAAGTTTTTAAGAAGCGATCACATAGCATGCAAGTACAACATCGAGTTGTATTGTGTGTTCATAAAATATACGGGCGATGATAGTGAAGCTGCCTTTGAAAATAATAACATTGAATTAAGTTTAAAGACATTTCAAACGAAAATGATAGTTTTACAAAATAGCACAAAAAATATCCTCATCTTTTACAGAACAATGTGATGATATAATTAATGTGATGATATTAATTTAAATAAATATGAACTCTTAACGTGCAACACACATAAACATGTTGTTACTTTAAGAAGGCGACGTTAATCACTACGTTTGGATGAAACATATTTCAAGGTAAAAATGATTTCTATGGTTTAAAATTGTAAAATAATTTGTTAAAATGTATATTTTTAAGAGTCATGAAATAACTATTTATTTTAATTTTGGCAGACTAGTAAGAAATTAATAAATAGAACACACAACCGCAGTGCATATTTGCATTGCTAGTCTACAACACTTCCACAAGGAGGTACATCTTTCGATATACAAAGTAGAGTGCACTAGGATCGTATTGTCTGACGTTGCAAAATCCGTCATTAGCTTTAAAAATTATAATAAAACCATAGACCATAAAAACCAT
The DNA here is from genome assembly GCA_958295655.1 of Palloptera scutellata. Classification (NCBI taxonomy): domain Eukaryota; kingdom Metazoa; phylum Arthropoda; class Insecta; order Diptera; family Pallopteridae; genus Palloptera; species Palloptera scutellata. Next base: position 13,000,892 of record OY282453.1, read on the forward strand.
ATAATAGCTGTGTGTTTATAAAGAGCTTAGTGAGCGATATTAAAGATATTTATTTCAACCATTCATCGGTTACTAAGCCGGTGAATTCTTTAACATTAGAAATTAATGGTCCAGTTTGTCATATTTGCAAAAAATTCTTAGATCATTGTCTTCTAACTGGTAAATATAGATTGCAATTTACAATATTACTTACTTACTTTACTTTTAATGGCACAACAGCCCATGGAGGGCCTAGGCCGAGCTTCTCGCATCCACTCATGTTGTGCGTGATATATTTGTACATAAATGGTGGTGCCGTATATAAAAAATTATTTTTTCTACTTTTTGATTTTGCCTGTGCCGAGATTCGAACCCCGGACACTCTGCGTAGCAGTCCAACACACTACCACTACACCACAGCGACCACGCAATTTACAATATAGAACCCCGAAATTTTTCCCGATATTTTTTCATAATTTTTCTGGTTATGATTGTCACTTATTTCTTAAAGAGTTAGCAAATAATTCTAAAGACATTACATTGCTTCCACTAAATAAGGAGTTGTGATATACTTTCAAAACGTATTGTTGTTAGTGATAAGCAAACAATTGAACTAAGAATTTTAGATTCCTTCAGATTTATGTCATCAAGGCTGGAGTCATTAGCCAAAGATCTTATGAAATAAGATTTTAAAGCAGTTAAATCAAAATTTGAAAATGAAAATAAATTTAATTTAATTGTTAGAAAAGGAGTTAACCCTTATGAATACGTAGGCTTCTGGGACAAAGAAATGAAAATTTAAACATAGGCTATATTTTGGAAGTGAATTTGGAATATCCAAAAGAAATTCACGATTACCGCAATGATTTGCCATTTTGTGCTGAAGTCAAAGATTTTGGTAGTTCTGAAAAGTTGATACCAAATTTATCTGATAAAACCAAATACATTATTCATCAGAATAATTTACTTCAAACCCTTAATAATGTTGTTGTACTAAAAAAATTCATAGACTTCTACGATTTAGTCAAAAGTGTTGGGTGAAAGAGTACATTGATTTAAATACTCACAATAAACTTACTTACTTTACTTTTAATGGCACAACAGCCCATGGAGGGCCTAGGCCGAACTTTTCGCATCCACTCATGTTGTGCGTGTAATATGTGCCGTATAGAAAAATTATTTTTTCTACTTTTTGATTTTGCCTGTGCCGAGATTCGAACCCCTGACACTCGGCGTAGCAGTCCAACGCACTACCACTACACCACAGCGACTCACAATAGAACTTTAGCTAAAAATAAATTTAAAAAGAATTTCTTCAAATTACTGAACAACGCAGTCTATGGGAAGACAATGGAGAACGTAAAAAACGAAAAGACGTTAAAATTGTTACTGAATGGGATAATAAGGGAAGACATTTAGGTGCACGACCTTTGATTGATAAGCCTAATTTTCCATAGTTGCACAAAATTTATTACGAATATGGTGGCTATATTTAGGTTTTTGCATACTTGAATTATCGAAATGGAAACTGTACGATTTTCATTAAGATTATATGAAGCCGCAATATAATGATAATTTATCCTTGAATTATATGGATACTGATTCATTTGTAATAAAAACGAAAGATTTTTATAATGATATTTTAAATGATATAGAAACAAAATTTGATACCTCTGATTATTCACATGAAAATCGTTTCAAATTTCCTCAAAAAATTAAAAAAGTTTTGGGAATGCTGAATGATGAAAATCGAGGAAATATTATAAAAGAATTTGTGGGCTTAAGATCCAAAATATATTCCATTGATGTATAAAGTTGCAGAGAAATAACAAAGGCAAAAGGGGTTAAGAAGTCTGTTTTAAAGAAAATGAGTCTTATTGATTATAAGGACTGTCTTTATAATAAAAAAGTATTCCGCGGGTGTATGTTGTTATTTAAATCAAAAATGCATACTTTGTATACAGAAGCGTTGAATATAGTAACTTTAAGTTGCAATGGTGATAAAAGATATATAAGATCTGATGGTGTTAATACGTACGCATGGGGGCATTATAAACTTGTTGTGTAAGCCTAACTTTATTTTAATGTTTTGCTTGTATTAAGTACAATCTTATATTATTTTAATTTTCAGCTTTTAGAAGTTTGTATATATGTAAAATAAAACGAAAAATATTTCACTTTTATTTAGCTCAAAATTAATTACTTACTTTACTTTTAATGGTACAACAGTCCATTGTTGTGCGTGTTGTATTTGTACATGAATGGAAGGGACCTACAGTTTAATGTCGAATCTGAACGGCGAAGTGAAAAGCTTTTCATAGGCAATTTTTACTCTTGTAGGTTTGCCATTACCTGCCAAGAGGTGGTGCCGTGTAGAAAAATTATTATTATTTTTTGCCTGTGCCGAGATTCGAACTCCGGACACTCTGCGTAGCAGTCCAACGCATTACCACTACGCCACAGCGACCACAAAATTAATTACTATTTATTTTATTGTATATATTTATTTGTTATTTATTATTTGTTAATCATTAAATATGAAAAGCTTAGCCTGGGCTATTATGTCATTATAAGAAAAAGAGGTAATAAAATGTTGAATAATTATAAATATCTGTATTTTATTTGTGATTATGATGATGATGAGTGAATTAAGTATTACAATTTCAGATTGATCAATTAATTCTTGAAAAGACTAACTCTTAAAATTATTCTTTATTGCGATTACACAATTTTCCTGATTTCATTTGTTGACGGAGTATATTCAATGAGACGATTATGAAGTAATAAGCAATATGCAGACGTATTTGATCGAATTTGGTCGAATATGGACAGCTTTTCATTTACTCAGTTGAAAAGGCGACAGATTCATCAGATTTCGCACGTCGTAAAATTAATTCATGTTTAGCATTCAAGATTATTTTATTATAATCTTTAGCAAATCCTAAAAACATTTTCAATGGGATGCAGAAGTTAAAATTTCCTTCGGTTGGTGTTAGTTCTTTGCTAGTTGACCATCCTGCATTCTGCATCATTTTGCTTTCATTTTGTTTAGAGAAACAAAATTTTATTGTTGTACTAACTCCCAAAGTACGTGTACGATCAATTTCTATACCGTTCCATTCATAACCAATTTCATCGAATAAAAATCCAATGCAAATATTTTTGAATTTAATTTTGTTTGAAATTTTTTCTGGTCTATAGTTATTGCTCCATCAATAAAAATAAAACTCTCGCTGGGTAAAATGTAAAGATCCTGATGTTGAATTGGTTTGATTTCATCACTGTTGTTAAACGATTGCAAATATGAATAGTAGCTATGATATTCTTTTTTGAGGACAGTATTATTACATGTATTATATTTGCGATTAATTCTCTCTTGCTAAATCCTAATAGCGAACCGATACTTCGATCTCTATTAAACCAGATTCGTTTATTTCACTTGATTTTTGTTTTGAGTGTGTTGTTGTTAATTGACAGCTTAGTTGAAAAGTTTTCACGCTGCAATTCTGACACAATATAATTTTTGATATCATCAAAATCATCTTCGTAAGACCCCACAGGTATTTCAATAACGCCATCTTCATAATGAAACAAATTATTAGTTACATCGACATTAGGTATGGAATTATATGTTTGAAAATCTACAAGACGACACAATTAATTTGTCTTCAATTGAATTGGTGGGAAATATTCAGCAGTCAACACTGAAGTATCTCCATTAAGAATAACCTCCATTGACATCTTGGGGGTTAAAAATGAAATAGCTTCTTTTTTATTTGTAAATTATATATATATATTTATTTCATATAAAAATTTCATACATAAATGTCCACAATTGAAAGTATTATATTTTTGATAACTTGCATTATTATATCTAATATTATTTCTAATGGGGGTTACAAGTTTCCGAAACTATCGAAATATTAATTGCTGTTATCATTTTTATTATAAGCTACCCAATGTGTGCCAAAACCTGAGCTGTTATCCAAATTAACAATTCCACATTCATACTTGAAAGGTTTTTTTGGTAGAGTGTTGCGCATAAAAACACCTCTGAAATTAGCTAGGGGTATTGCAAATTTAATTATATCATTTTCATTTAGAGCACGATTGGGTAGTTTTTTTTAAAAGTTTTTTGAATTCGATGACATATATAAACCATATCCTTTCTTATAATGTTTGAGATGAAGTCCTCTGCCCATAGCTATTGCTTCAATAGTTTTGTTGTGCCGGTTTGATTCTTTCATACCTTGCAGATTTTGCTGAATTAATCCATTTCGCAACACCTGCTGCACCAGATGCTACTGCACCCAGAGCTGATAATCCCACGAAGAGTGCAATACCGGGTAATAATCCTTAAATTTTAGGTATAGGTATTATTCGCGGTATTTCAACGGTTAATTTGTTTTTCCCAAAAGTTTGTCTCGCTGCTGCTTTGGCACTTTTAATATCACAAGATATAATCTTTTTTAATTGCTATATTAAACAGTTTCCTTCCAGAAGCATTATCCTTTTGTTTTGTTGTGATACCGATACCCAACTTAACTTTAGTTTCCATAGCGTTTGTTACTAGCCAAGTTGCTGCTCTCTCGATAATCCTACTGTCTTTAGATTTAACGCGATTCCAAGCCTTTTCTTGTAATATCTGATCTGCTATATGTCGTTTTTGAATATCTTTATTTTATGAGTAAGCAATATCGTGATCTTTACAGGCTGCATCTAATGGATTTATACCTTTATCACTTCTCTGCAAACGCTTCTTTTGCTTTGTGCCAGGCCCACAATATTGATATCAAGGTACATGAAGTTCGATCATTAATTTGTTTATTAAATTATTGACAAACCCTTTCCCTTCACGTGTTCGGTTTCGACTGTTAGGATATTTATAAAAACGCTTCATATTAATTTATTTATTCTTTAAAGTACGCTCAATAAATGAAGATGAGATCTTTTAAGTTCCGTATACATATATATTAATAAAAATAGATACAAGTCAACGGTGCGTTTAATTAAGCAAAATCAGATAATAAATCTTGATCATGCTAGAGAAAAAAATTCTAGATTGGTAAAACATAGTGCATTACTACCAAATAATGTAAGATCACTAATTGTAGGACTATCAAATTGTGGGAAGACATATATTATCTTGAGTTTAATAGGAAGTCCTAATGGTCTTAAATTGGAAAATATATGTATATTCAAAATCCTTATATCAACCGAAATATGAATATCTCCAACAATTGCTATCTTCAATTAAAGGTATAGGATATCACACGTTTTCTGAAAATAGTGATGTTCTTACACCAGAAAATGCTAAACGTAATTCCATTATGATATTTGATGATGTAGCATGCGAGAAGCAAAATAACATTCGTTCATACTTTTGCAAGATATTGATAGTTTCTATTTATGTTAAACATACACACATGTTCCTAAATATTTAATACGAGATAATGCAAATTTTATTATTATATTTAAACAAAATGATATGAATATGAAACATATTTATAGTCATCACGTGGCAACAGATATGTCTTATGAAAATTTCCGTGAATTGTGCTTTTAATGCTGGAAGGATAAATATGGTTTATTGGTGATATGTAAGGATGATAAAATTTATGTATCCAGATACAGAAAAGGATTTGATGTTTTCATTCAACTATAAAACATTTGACAAATTTAATTTTTAATCAGTTCTCATAACCTAGTCGAATGCTGTAATTATAATTCATCATTTAAAAACTGATTTGAGACTTGTTTGTGAGCTGTTAAAATTAATGAAAAAGTGCTTAAAGACATTATAAAAACTAGAAACTAAAAATCACACATAGTATAAAGCAGATTATGTAAATTCTATGAGAAAACAAAATAATAATGTACACCTTATCATATTTAAAAACTCCACTGGAGTCATTGTAAATGCCATTATCACCCATGCCCTATAAAGAAAAGGAACATGCTTCAGCATGATCAGTTTTATGAAGTATACTGTTGTGCACAAATACGTATCATAAATAACATACTCCAAATACATATGTATATGCGATAGCAAGAGATGATAAGAAACATAAACAATTTCCAATCACACCTTGTCCACACATAATTTAAAAATATAGTGAAAATACCATTATCACCCTTTAAAGAAAGTGAACATTCTGCAGCATGATCAGTTTTATGAAGGATAAAAACAGTTTCGATAAAAACACCTCCGCACGTTTCATTTTTGTCAACGATGTTGGAATTAGTATAGTAATTAATTATTAATTAATATAGGTATTTATATAGATAGTAAGTTTCAACAGACTTAAATTTGTTTCAGTTGATGACGTAAAGGAACTATTTTCATCTACGAGTATTGGACTTAGAGCAGGGTTTGGGGAAAAATTGTTTTTATGGAAGAAACAAAATGTACTACTTCTCCCTCTTTCTTCCTCCCACCCATCAATCTTCCTTCCAATCAACACAATGCTCTGCATCCATAGGGATACACCTTGTGTGTTGAATTAATAAAAAAAAACAGAAAATATAAACTTTTAATGTTTAATTTTATTACCTTTAAGGTTTACTTTTATTGTCTAAACTTTTGCGTCTCATTTTTGAAAAGAAATCAAATTCAAAATAGTTCTTTTACGTTATTTTATTCCTATTAAACTTAGCATATGTATGCAGAACAAACTATGCTCAAAATGATCCTTTTTGTGGAATATGTAGAGATTTAAATGAACATTATAATCTATTCAACATTTCCGATTCTTTGGAACACATCAAAACAAACTTACTTATCATATTGAATCAATAAACAGCTGATGATTATATCTGCAGTTGTAAAGAATGCCTATTTGGATATACGCGGCTCAATACCACGTATTTACGTGTATAGCGGTTGCGTTGGTCATCCGCGTTATGCGAATTCGCTCTTCGGTCGTGTTGGGCAGTAGGAGGGTGCGTTGCGATTCGTTCGGTTAGAGAAAAAAAACAGTTTGTTTAAATATTTTAGGTGAAAAATTGGAACCACAGGAACCATTATTTTAAGTTTTAGTAATTTTTAATGCATTCTAATTTTTAGAATTATACACAAATGTGAATGTAGACATACGATAGCGGATAACTAATCAATTTAAGGAATATTATATGCTAAGTTCTTTACTTACTTTTAATGGCACAACAGCCCATGGAGGGCCTAGGCCGAGCTTTTCCGCTTTCCCTCATGTTGTGCGTGTTATATTTGTACATAAATGACCTACAGTTTAATGCCGAATCCGAACGGCGAAGTGAAAAGCTTTTCATAGCAATTTTTACTCTTGTAGGTTTGCCATTGCCTGCCAAGAGGTGGTGCCGTGTAGAAAAATAATTTTTTCTACTTTTTGATTTTGCCTGTACCGAGATTCGAACCCCGGACATTCTGCGTAGCAACCCAACGCACTACCACTACGCCACAGCGACCACTAAGTTCAGTTTACATTTTTTGTGCGTTTTTCAAGTTGTTTCTTTAAACGTTTTTTTAAATACTATTATAAAAAGAAAATTTTAATGATCAATTTTTGGACTCAGTTATTGCAATTAGGATCCAAAAAAGTCGAAAAGTTACAACTTTTTTTCTTTTTGCTGAGAAACTAGCAATTAAAAAATTTAAAAATTTTTTGTTCTTTTTCCAATTATTATTAATACGTTAATTTTTAGTACGCTATTGATGACCAGAGTATTTCCGTGAACTTCATTATTGGAAGCTGGTTGGAAAAAAGTCCATCATTCCAGTTGCGGATTAATATAAAGGAAATTTTGAAGTGTTTTGAAGGGAAAGCAAAACTTTGCTGTCTACGAAAGCCGTAATTTTCTATTGGACCAACAACGACAAGACCTTGCAATTACATATATTGGAAAACATTTTTGTAAACAGTATTGAGTTGCATACCTATGATTTCTCTGAACAAATAGTTGCTATTTTTTCAAACGAAAGTGAGGTAAAAAATCTAACTAATTACAGTGTTACAGTGAAAATTTTCTTAGAATTAGACTTGTAGGCTGGACACGATTTATTTTAAATTATGCTAGGCTTTAAATTATTTAAATATAGTAAATACATAAATATATAAAAAAACTGAAGGTATATATTTGTCTCCGAAAAATGTCTTAATTCTTTTGATCTTGTTATACTGTGCTATTATTTTTCTCTCATTTTTTTAAGAGTCCATACATCCATACATACTTTTTTTTAGGACTACTATTATATTTAGAGAAATAATCGTATCAATCCAGTTGGCAAATTATACGACAGATACCGCAATTTAAAAGCAAAGCGACGAAGGACCTCCAAAAATGGAAGCGTAAAATTTTCTAATTTTCATCAGTAAGCAGTAAGATTTCAAGTGAATAAGATTTTTGAGCTTCCAAACATTTTTAAATCAACTTTAAAAAACATTGTATTGAATTAAGAACAATTCAATACAAAATTTTGTAAATGGTGAAACATTTAAAATTTAAAAACAGCTAGTAAAAAAGCAATATGTCATTCCATACATTTTATACTTGGACGATTATGAAATAAATATTCCTCTAAGCTCACACAACGAATTCGTTTGTGCAGTTTACTACAGCTTTCCTAATTTTCTAGAGCATTTTCTATTCTAAACTCCCGGGGAGAAGCTAAATGAGGGAGAGAGAATTTCGAATTCAGCTGTTTGCTGTTGACGTTTAATTTCGTGAAATGAAGTGGAAATTATCAGATATATGTGAAATAAAGTGAAATAAAGTTAAAATTATCAGAAAACTTTGCAATATGCACAGCATAGCGTTCCGAATGCTTGCGGAAGAACTAAATAGACATGACCAGCAGCAAATGCAACAACAACGTATTATGAGAAGGCACTTGCGAGATGGAATGAACCCACTGGAGTTGCCCCAATGCTTGTAAGCACATCCAAAATTACAACTTGTTCAAATTAATAAATGATCTGATGTTGCAGGTTTGAAAAGTATTACCGAGTAAACAAACCGGCCATCAAGTACTTGTTGGAAGTGCTTACAGCCAAACTGAAACCGGCCAAAAAACAATTCGCTGTGCCAGTGGTCAAACTGTTTGCGTTTCTTTGCTGAAGGCGGTTACCAGACGGGTGTTGGGAAAGACTCTGATGTGTCTTTGGCTCAGTCAAGTTTCAGCAAAATATTAACAGAAGTACTGGAAGTGTTTTAAAGGCACTTATGCCCGAAATTACCGTGTGGAAAACAACATTGGAGAAAAGGGAAGTTGCGTTAGCCCTATACATAAAGCACGGTGTTCCTGGTGTTATGGGATACATTGACGGAACACACGTCCAGATTGTTGCTCCCTGTTAAAATAGGCACGCCTTTTATAATAGGAACGGAAATTATAGTTTGAATGTCATGCTGGTAAGTTGCTTGTTGTACATTGCGTAGTTTTTTCTGAGTTAAGTGACCATAAGCTGAGTGAACTCGCAGCGAGCTACGAGTTCACTTTGAGCAGGAATATTTGCGAGGAGTAACAAACTTTTGGCTGTTAGGTAACATTCATTAAACAATTAAAGTCAGTAAAGCGAAATATGGAAATTTGTATGCTTTTAAAACAGGAGAAGCAGGATATCCGTTGGAGCCTTGGCTCTTAACACCTCATCGAATTCTGGAGGATGGATCAACGGAAATTAAATTTAATGAAATTCATTCCAAATGCCGCAACATTATTGAACGGGCCAACGGGGTTTAAAAAATTCGTTAGAGATGTCTCCTTCGTGCAAGGGTGTTACACTACATTCTTGAAAAAGCAGCCAAAATTGTGAATGTGTGCTATTCTTTACATAACATTTTTTATTTTGCATTTTTTATAAAGCAAATACAACGCCTAGCGAGTCAAGCGAATTTGACACTGAGGAAAATGAATTTGAACCTCCAATGACCTCCTGGTATTTGGCTGCAGCCTCCATCAAGTTCACTAAAATTTTTATTTGCTGTTTGTTTGTTGTTTTTGACCTAAAGCAATGTATTTAAGTGAATTTTTCTTTTTTCACTTTTGTTCGTGATTGGAGGAAAGGGAAAAAGGAGAAATCTCCCCGGGAATTGCTATTCAGGATAGGGCTAATAGAGTTTGTTTTAGGTTTAGTTGTTGCAGATAACCTCGGATTAAATATTATTTTAGGATTTTCCAAATCTTTCAATAGTAAACAATAGTAAAATTGGATAAACTTTCGATAAAAATTCTTTGTAAAGAACAAAGGGAAAAGTTAAGAAATAAACTTATTTATTAAGACGACGTAACAATTCAGGTTCCCATGTCAACAGGGATTTATGAATCTTGTATTTTTATTAACATCTTAACTTTTCAAGTAACAAACAAATTTGCATGTGATATAATGCATTATTTATTTGAAGGAGTGTGTTCCTACAATAAATGTTACATTTAATTAACGCAAAAATTATTACAATTCATCAGTTGAAGAGTAGAAAGTCATTATTTCCATATGGAGACACATAACTATGTCACCTTCAATTGAAGAATCGAAACTCAAATCGAAGAATTTAAAAATGACAGCACGCGAATGTTGGATGTTTTTAATTATTGGCGATATAGTACCACGTGGAAATAAATCATGGCAATTGTTATGTTTACTGATAGAATTAGTCGACTTTATTTTGAAACCAAACTTTGACAATAACAAAACCTTTATATATATAGGTACATATTGTTACTCTATAGAAATTAAACGTTTCGATAATCATTTTCAATCATTCGAAATACTTAGGTAAAAAATTTAACAATAAACGTTTTATAAAAAATATTTTATATTTTACAAGTTCACCCACCATTAAATGTTCAGACAATAAATAGCGGTAAAACATATTTCAGAAATAAGTTTATTTAAATACTATATAGTAAACACATAAATATATAGAAAACTGAAGGTATATATATATTTAATTTAATTTGTCAACCCTGTGTATACCTATATATGACTTCAATCAATTTATAAATAAAAGAATCATCTGGTAATTAAAATTTTGATGGTGTTCTTATTTAAGAAAAATAGAAATATTTAGAAAAAATACTTCTTAAAATTATGAATCGAATTTAATTTCAAGTAAATTCGAGTTCAAATTATTTGAGAAGGATTTGCTAATTTCAAGGTTATTTTATCTTAATATTTACAAGCTAATTCGAGCTTATTTTTATCACCCACCAACTAAGTTTTAAGCAAATTTTTTTAGCATACATCATCTTAAATTCACTCTAATCTAGTTTAACTTATGCTTTGGTAGGTTAAGCAATTTCGTGCTTAATTCAAGCAGAGTAATGATTATTTTTAGACAATTTTTTTCTTAAAAATATGAAGTTACGAGTTACAAACAAGCCTATTCGGTATTGATGCCAAATCAAGCTCGTTGAATTTGTATTATAGCAAGCTCGGATGGGCTTAATTTTTTCCTCAGTGTATAGAAAAGGTAAAACCGCTGCAAAAACATGCCGAAAAATTTGCGCGGTTTACGGTGAGGATGTTGTGACTGAACGCCGAGTTGTTTGCTCGATTCCATTCTAGAAATTTCGATATCAAAGGTGCACTGAAAGTTAATGAAAAAGCTGATGAAATTTTGCAACTGGTCGAGCAAGATCGACACGCGAGCTATTGGGAGGTACTAAACATCATATACATGACAGGTTAAATTGTAAAAATTGCCTATGAAAAGCTTTTCACTTCGCCCTTCGGATTCGGTATAACTGTAGGTTCCTTCCATTCATGTACAAATATAACTCGCACGACATGAGTGGATGCGAAAAGCTCGGCCTAGGCCCTCCATGGGCTGTTTTGCCATTAAAAGAAAGAAGAAAAGAAACCCATGCAAATAATAAAATAAATCAGAATTGTATAAATTCAAACTTGATTCTGTGTCTTTTGTTATTTTATACTTTAGGAAATTACCTCGCATGTCTTCCAAGAATAACAAAAAGGTAAGACTAACAACACTTTGTGCTAGTATACAACTATTTTGAACTTATAAATCAATCAAACTATTACAAGCCAATATATGTTTGGCATACGTTTAATATCTATGTATAATAGTGGTCTAACTTCATATTTTTAAAGTATGCATTTACTTCACTGTTATTGCGAATTACTTGTTGCTTTAAGTTCCTTGAGTAAACATCTCGTATGTATAAAATGAAAGGCCACCATGAGTTAGTTGTCTTATTATTAAAGATATAATAAATCCAGTTAGTTTTACGTAAAAAATGTATGTTCTAAAAATATGGAGTAACACAACTTTTATAATGAACGATATTAGAGTGGGTCGAAAAACAAAGAACACCCCTATTTGAAAGCTTATGTTAAGAGTACCTGGAAAAAAAACAATTTTTTTGAACCACCCTAAAAAGGCCAAAATAAATTTTCTATCGTAACTTTAGTAAAGGATAATTTTTTTTTAATCAATTCCTGCCATTTTTTTTTAAAGATAATTTCACATAAATGTTGCCCGTGGCTACGCTTCAAGTGGTCAATCCTGAAAGTCCAATTTTGGCACACTTTTTTATATATTTCAACCGGAATCTTACCAATGACGCGTTCAATGTTGGCTTCCAAAACAGCAATCGTATTTGGCTTGTCACTATAGATAAGAAACTTAACATAGCACCACAAAAAAATAGTCAGACGGGGTCAAATCGCACGATCTTGGTGGCCAATTTGCGTGAGATTAACGGGGATATAACACCGTCCGGTTGGAATCACATGTCGGTCGAGTCCAATTCTTGCATTTTCGGCAAAAAAAAGTCTGTTATCATCGAATGGTACCTTTTTCCATTAACCGTAACTTTGCGGCCTTCATCGCCTTTGAAGAAGTACGGCACCAAACAGTGCATTTTTCGGGATGCCATGGTAGCTGCTGAATTGCCTCTGCTTGGTCTTCACTCCAAATACGGCAATTCTGCTTATTCACGTATCCATTGAGCCATAAATGAGCGTATGAAAAAAATTTTGCGTTAAAAAACGGATCCTCATCCAGCTTTTTTAAGGACCATTCACCGAAAATTCGACGTTGTGGCAGATCGCCTGGCTTCAGCTTTTTTTATGGCATTAATCCGAGATCTTTGCGTAAAATCTTCCAGGTGGTCGAATAAAACAAACCCAATTGCTGCGACCGGCGCCGGATGGACATATCGTGATCTTCTTCAACATTGGCGGATATAGCAGCAATATTCTCTTCGGTACGCACTCTATGGATATGATTTGGTGGATTGATTGATCCAATAAAGTGAAACTGGTGCGAAATTTGATCACAATGAGCTGAATAGCCTGGTCTGTGGGTTGATTATGACTTCCATAAAATGGACGTAGCTCGCGAAACGCATTTTTCATAGAGCACGAATTTGATAATAAATTTCAATACTTTCTATTCATGATGAAATGGCAAACTTTGACACATGTCAAGAATCACGCGTGATATTTCAGAAATATATATACGTCAAAAACCAAGTAACAAAAAAATCACCCTTTAACACCCTTATAACAGCAAAATAACGATATGATCGATGCATCGATGTTCATATATAAGCCATCGCTAATAAAAATTGATCAGGAACGGAATTTATATAAGTAAATGTGTAGAAATACATTCATCTTGCATCAACATACATTCAATTATACAATATTAATTTAATTAGGTAAAACTAGAATTTAAATGTCTCACAAGTGTATTTCCACGTGATCGTGAATTGAAGAAGTATATTTATGCCATTCAGCTATGCACGCACAGACCTGAAGAAAATTCTAAACTTTTGAGCCAATATGCCAAATGCATTTTCCACAACACGTCTAGCTCGGCAAATTGAGCTTTTTTTCGGGGACTAGTTTTGCACTGTTTGTATGGAAACGGCCTCATTAAATATGATTTTTGAACAAATGCGTCATATCCTATGATGACATGTGGGCATTGCTCGTTTTCGCCAGGAAGATTTTTAGGTTCAGGCAAGTTATAACAAAGTTGAAAATTGCTCAAATTATGATGGAGCAGGAATTAATGTAGCAAATCGAACCTTCGAATAGTTTACCAGCAGCAATAGAATATTCTAAAAGTTCAGTTCAAGAATATGAATGAGAATGAGTCATGACTCTAGTCAAAGTCGCGCTTCATTCACTTGAAGTTTCGATTGAAACGAAAATGCATCGCAATAAAAAATGGATGTAAATAAAAAGTTTTTTGCTTTATGTGTTTACTGCAATGAAACGGCTCGTCATTCTTCAGGTCCAATACATTCTCGCCAATTTGTGTGTCATCAAATGACACACAAGTACAATGACGAAAGTACAGGCTTTTTTTTGTCATGGCGCAGTTGAGACACAAATTGTGGAAAAAACAAATTTTCCAAATTAAAAAACAATTCAAATTAACTAAGGAGAGGAGCACGCTTCAATAAGTATACAAAAAAAACATTTTGCAATTGTATTGCTTATACAAACAAAAATCCGTTATGTGTTGAGTAGTAATAAGAGAATAAAAATAAATATAAGTATATAGTACAGGGTGGTATGTCTGTTTCAGTAATACCTTCTGAATATGTGTAACTTATATGAATTATTTAAACACAAAGATTTACCACCAAAATCCATGATGAGGAACCATGGCTGGTTCCGAAACGATCGTCTGCTTAGCTTGGTCTATATACATTGTTGTTATTCTCTCTATGGACGTTCATTAAGTCTGTGTTTAATACACTAAATATAATCTCACTAGATGAACTTGCCAGATTCGGAAGAAACAATTTTCTAAATTAAAAAAAAAATCACAACTCTTTTTTTTTTCTGTTAGGCCCATGAAGAGCCTAGTCCAAGCTTTTCGCATCCACTCATGTTGTGCTTGTTATATTTTTGTATATGAATATGGCGAATACGAACGGCGAAGTGAAAAGCTTTTCATAAGCAATTTTTACTCTTGTAGGTTTGCCATTGCCTGCCTGAGGTGGTGCCACGTAGAAAAACAGTTTTTCGACTTTTTTTTTTTATTTTTTTGTAACAGTATAACGCACTACCAACTACACCACACCGATGATTTATGCACAACCGCTAAGTCACTTGCTGCCGATTTTATGTACTTATGCATAAAATAAAGACCATGCCCTGGCTCATAATTGAACGCAGAATCCTTGCGACTAAAGTCTAGTACGATACAACTTTTGAGGGCATATTCTATTTTTCTATTACATGACTATCGCTTTCTTCCATTAATGCATAATGTTTACTTCTTTAGAATCGTTTGTTATATTTACGCTAAAGGTAAAAACTGATTGTCGCAGCGAGTATGAAAACAAATTGATTGATAGTTTCTCGTAATTTTTTTTTTTTCCTACAATTGATCCTTTGACTGAATAAATAGAGTCACATTTGGAGAAACTGACACTTTTCCCTCAATTTATTTTACCATCGTTTCATCTGTATTTTCACTCTCAGTTTGGAACTTTGGAGATTCATCTACTGAAATGGAGTTTCCATGGTTGCAGTACGTAATAAATATAAAAGGAAAAATTTGTGCTGCAAAGAGTAGGTATTAGTCGGAATATTCCTCTAAATTGAACGAAACCATTTTTTTGAACAAAGCTGGTATGGCTTGGTTCAAGTGAAAAAAAGGAAAAATCCATGGTTCATGGTTCGGTTCAAGTAACCAAGCTGCAGTTGGTTTGGCTCAAAATTGAGTTTTGAGACTTTGAAAGGGTCACTTTGGCACTATTTACATATGTCAATATCGCAATTTATAAGATACTGTAACTTTTTTATTCACAGATGTTTTCTTCAATTACCTCTTTACTTCTTCTTCTTCTCTGGCTCTTTATCAAGTTCCAACTCACTATCTGAGTCGCCTCCATGCCCCAGTTCAATTGTAATTATATATATCCCTCGACCATAGCGTTAAAGCTTTCTCCACCATTTACTTTAACCTGATGAAATATGTCATTCTCTTTGATCACACCAGTTACTGTTTCTTCTGTTGCCACTTAGTCCTTAAAGTAATCTTTATTGTCAAAACAATCTTGATAGTACCTTCCCTGCATATAATTCAATAGCCTGCACAATAAAACATATAAAATGCAATTCCTCCAACATCTAAAAATAGCTATAAGATTCTTACTGGCCACCGATTAAGCCCTTAAATCAATAAAAAAAAGGTCATTTTTTTTTACTACTGATTAAGCTTAAATTTTAATAATAAAAGTCCTTAAAAGTTTCTACTATGAAGTTTAAAAAAAAAATTAATAAAAAAAAACGCTGTAACTCAAATATTGATTCTCCAAAAGACCTGTTATCAAAGGAATTATAACGGGTCTTGCAACAATGTTGATAATTTTAAGTGTAAAAAAAGAAGCGAAAACCGCATACAAAATATACGAAAACAATAAATAGTGACGGTTTCTGTAGGAAAACATTAGTGCCAAAGTGAAGTTTAACTTCCCAAAGATGGGGTGGTTAGGTATGCTTGATCCAGTGAAGAATCCTTGTCCTTAATAAATACTTACGAATCGATCGCGTTTGAAGGTTGCTTTCGCCGACAATTCTATGAGGAATACAAGTAATTAAGATTTTTTGTTTGTTTTTGATTTATTTTATATTTTGTTTATATAATAATATTAATATATCTTTTCGTGGATACTTGAAATATATAGGAACTTTTACTTTTTAGTACATATTTTTTTGTTTTTTCTTCAATTTTTTTTACCAATTTTCATTTTAGCTTAATACATCATAGTTTAATATATTATTTATTTATTCATTACTTAGTTCTTCTTTTCATTTCATTTTCAGTTTTTTGCATTCTTGTTTTTAATAAAGTTATTCTTTATTTTTTGTTTTCTTTTTTGTTCTGTTTGTAAACTTTATGGATATTTATTACTTGGTGAATAGTGTTTTTTAGTTTTTTGTTTATTTGGTTGTTGTTTTTATATATTAATTATATATTTATTATAATTGTTATTTATATATATTTATGTATGTATATCTTTGAGTATTTTTGGAATGAAGCGAGATTGGAGAGATTTAACTTTAAATTGTATATATGTATGTAGTGTGTAAATAATAATAAATCTGGATGAATTTATTGTTATTTGTTTTTTGTTTGGTTTTGCTCTTTTCGGCTGTTTATTTGTTTGTTGTTAATAACTTACACATTAATAAATACATAACAAATATGTAAAAACTTCGAAGAACATATAGATAAAAAGTGCTCTGCTCTACATACATACATATATTGTATATGTACGAGTATGTGTGTAGTATGTAGTATATTACCAATTGATTTGATTCAAAGTGTATTTGTTTGTATACGAGTAAGTACATATGTACATGGATATATAAATATACATATTTGAATACGTATGTACATATGTATATACAATACATACATGCATATACATACATATATATGTGCAGTACATATACATACATACATATACTAAAGACTAACATATAGTAGTAATTTTTCTATTTATTGTAATATTGTCGTTTTTAGTTTTTTTTCTTGATGTTTACGTATACTGTGATATGTTTACATTGTAGTTTTCTATTTATATAGAAACAGTTATAGTTAGCGAAAAGAACAGATGAGTGGTTGAAGGATGGGTAAAGCATCTGCGGTTTGGGGGTGTGCGGATGAGGAAAAGTACAAGTGTAAATGTAAGTAGTTTATCAGTGCAGTTTGTCATAAATAAAATTCCAATTGAAATGAGTTTTCTCTCGGTTTTCTCTCTTATTAAATGTTAACATCTAAAGACATATGAGAAGATTTAGTAGTTACACAAAGTTTACAAATACACTGTACAACAAAATGGTACCTGAGTTTGGGCTCGGTTTTTCTGGCCGCTGATCATGTATCTGGTGAAAAATGTTTCGTGTCACGTCAGGTTTCGTGTACATTCGTAAATCTTCTTTAGATGGAAACTTTTAAGTAGGGAGAGGTTCTTGGACAAAAACATTTTTTTTTTAATTACCAGACGAATTAAGCAATTTTAGGAGTTTTGGATTAAAAAAAATTTGTATAAATATAAAAATCATCGTGTTCTTGGTTTATCGAAAATTTGATTAGGTACGCATGCATAAAAATTATTTTTTTCTGTTTATTTTCCTAACTTCTACATTAATTATATCAATTTTAGAAGTTTTGGATGCAAAATATATTAAAAAAAGATATCCATTTCTATTTTTTTGAAATTTGTATGAATGCTACATGAATAAATTTATTAAAACATAAAAGCAATTATTTTGATTGTTTTGTAAATGTTTTATATTTAATATATTTTTTATTAGATACCCATGAACCCCTCCTCTTAAAAAATTTGAAAATACCAAGATTTACGATTGTACACGAAACCTGACGGGACCCTAAACAACTTTTAACAGAAAAATTTCCAGAAAAACTGGGCAATAAATCATATTTTACTATTTTGCTGTTTAACTCTGTTGTATGTATTAGGTTTCAGTAAAATTTTTTAACAAAAAATTCAATATACTGTTACTTTTTGTCACTTTTAGATATTGTGTTTTTGCATGATTTTGGGAAAAAGCAAAAGAAAAAAAGACAATTTTACTAAATATAATTTATTTTTTTATTTGTGTACATACATACTCGTACATACAATTAATTGAATTGTTTTTTTTTATGTTGTATATTAAATTCATATATGATGTATGTACATATGTATATGGTATAATATGTATATACACGTGCATCTAAGTATATATGAGTGTGTACATATATGCATGTATTTATCTATTAAGTATCATTAATATTAGTAGCATATACTATTTAATCATGCTAATAATTCACATTTTTTGCGAGGATTTTAACTTTTCATTTCAGTTTTATGTTTCACTTTTAAAATTAAGGTTTCTTCTTTGTTCTTCTTTTTGTTTTTGTCATAGCTTTTTTTTAAATTTCAGAAATAATTATAGAAAATAATTTGATGTGCTTTCTTGTTCATAATCATAATAATTATAATATAATAATAATGCTATTTTTACTGTTACATATTATTCAATACTACAAATATATGCAGGAATGTTTCCTAGTTAAGTGCTAACTCTTATCATAACATATATATAATATACATACTTATGCATATGTATGGATGACACATTAAAGTTGGCGGGACCAAAAAAAAGTTGTGTTTTGTGTCGTCGGGAGTCCCACTCCTCGTCAGCTGGATAGTGTGGAAAAATGTAATAGTACTTTTATAAACATTTAGATTTTTATTGTTGGTTTTACGCCATTGCAAGTTCGATTCAAATGAAAGAGCATCAATTAAAATTAAGAACTGCATCATTAGATTTTCAAAAGCGGAGCCGCAAGAGATTTAAATGCATAAGTATGTAATTTTTGGGGTGAAATTAACTCTAGCGTTCAATACATACATATTTTTCATCTGATTTTTTTAATCATAAGGGCTGGTTAAAATGTTCTCAGAGAGATCTATTGATTGGCACCACATAAGTTTAGATATTTGATAAAATATCAAAGCATTTCATTGCCGCCAAACCGAAAAAAGTTAAGGAAGCTAGACTCCCAATGTATCGAACGTAGGAGCCAACTCATGATTTATTCCCATACATTTCCGCCCACCTTAATGAACATGCATACATAAACATATGTACATATTTCATGCAATTATATACTTATCTGTTTCTATGTATTTTAAATTCATTTTTATTTTTTTATTAATAAGTACTATGATTTTTACCAATCATTATCAATTTTTGTAGTAGGAACTTTATAGTTATTTTTTTTATACATACCATACACGAGCATGTACTTATACATATAATGTGTAATGGAATGTAAAATTCTTTATGTATCTTATGTATGTATAGTACGAGTATATAAGTATATATGTATGTATATACTAAGTAAATATAACTGAGCACTTATGTCGAAATTCTTATGTGTGTGCAAGTGTATGCGTGCATGTGTATGTACTCATGTGTTAATTAATAATGCCACCGCATTCGCGTTATTAAAAGTTTTACTTCCCAGTAGAAAAAAGAAGGATTAAAAAGCAATAACAGAAGCCCTTCTATGGGACGTAGAAAACCTAAGTTTTGTTTATGGTACGGGTATGAGAAGCTGCAGGTTAAGTATGTTTGCGAAAAATTAATGGAGTTCGGTCTAATATTTTAACCCTCCAAGGACAACTACTGACTAACTGTAGAATAATTTGTCAATTTTCCTCACAGGTTTTAGAGCTTTAACCTCAATTCGGTGCTATTCACACCCAACCTACCCCACAATTTTTTGGCTCACCAATTTTTTAACGAGCCTCCTAAACTTCCAAATGTTCAAGATTTTCCAAATTCCATTATTAATAGTCTCCATGAACATGAAAACTATTTAATAGATATTGAATATACATATGCAAAAGCTTTGTTCATGTTACTTCAACTACTATCAACTGTAGACTAAGAGGCTTAAGACTACAGTAATTAGAAATTGTACCATTATTAAAATTAGCAGATAAAAAGCATCCAATACAATTTACTATTGTACCGAAATATCGTAAAAAAATCATAAAAATTAAATTTGTTCCCTTTTTTTTTTGACGCCCACTATTCATAGACCACCTAGGGAGAATGACAGAAGATTTGACTCTAGCTGAGTTTCAAATAGGATTGGGCTTATGCGTAATATATGTAAATCGAGCATAATAGTCAGCGATACATTTAATCCAGCCTAGATGAAGCATCGTGAACAGGAAATCACGCACCTAATCGAAATAAACGAAACAAAGAATGAATCGATTGCTTACATCAGATTTTAGAATAGAACTGAACTATAAATTTGGCATTTAAAAACAAATAGTAAATAGTTTACTATTATATCAGACATATTGGCTTGCAATTGGTGTGATTGCATTTCCTCTCTCATTCTTCCTTCTTCTTCCTCCCACCTATCAATCTTCCTTCCATTCAACACAATGCATTCATAGGGGTACACCCTGTGTGTTGAAAGTCTTAATAAAAAAACATTAAAAAAAATTAATATACTTAAAAGTACATATATAAGAAATTGATAGAACGGAACTTGAATGAAATTCGTTTCATTGCCTTTATTACAAATAAAGTTTAAAACTAACTATAGCTGCGTTTTATTCGCCGAGTAGTTAACCACGGGCGAATAAAACGACCAAGTTGTTTAATCTCTTGCCTTTTTCCATTTGGAGTTTTTCACCACACTGATCGCTTTCTGTCATTAGTAACAGTTCACTACAAAGTTGTATTTTTATTAAAGAAACCAGGGATATTAATCAACAAGCTAGCTTTAAATAAAAGCTATAAGCGTTGTTCCTGCAGTTTACTCACACAATTATTGCTGCCGGTTATACATAACTAGAAGCAAGTGGTGAATTAAACGAATTATATATAGTATAACTATATAAATACTTATATATACATATTATGTACCTAGCTGTTCGACATAAGTATTTGCTCAATTATATAAATGTACATATATTTTTTTTGTACATTTACTTAACTGTAATAATAAAAACAAAACAACAATTAAATTAAAACATAAAATATATGAAACTTAAATATATATCAGTTCTCTTGTAGTACTTACTTATGTACATCACAAGTAGGAATATGACTGAAATCCTCGAAAAAAGTATCTCCAAATACATACATATAGCGTTTGCCATAACCTCAAAAATAAATTCTCAAATAGATACAAAAGCTTCAAGCAAAAAACCTGGGATTGAATAGTCAGATCCGTGAACGAACAACTCGTAACGTGATTTACTCCGAATCTTATACAGTTTCGGAGTGTATTACGTAAGTTCAAGGGGTATGTTTTTTTAATTAAGTTTCAGTACAAAACAGTTTTCCAATCGTTCAAATTAAGCTTGCCAAATGCAAATTGCTCTTCATCCCGACATAGAAAATATATATTGGAATTTTTCAGATTTCGCCTTGACATTGGAAAAAAAAATTTAGTATTATTCCAGAATGAATCAATAAAAAAAAACAAACAAAAATATATCTGTACAAATTTTAGAATGTTGGGTCTCTGGATACGGGATATAAATCTGTATAATCCTAATGGATACCGGCCGTCTGGCAAAACTAGTTCTAGGGATTCGAACAAAGGGACAAATAAAAATTTTTTGATATTGAACAGATATTTTTATTTAAAGAGAATATTTGGCTTCATTGAGTATTTCGAAATACACATTTTGACTGCTACGTCATCAATTCTAGTTATAAGGTCAGATAAGGGAGGAGCTAGAAATGGGTGTGTAAGTATACCTACTATATTATAGCCTACTATTTTGATGTTTGAAAAGTTCCTCGATGTAAAAACTTCAAAATTTTTACGATAACAAATTTTCGCGGAAAAGTGAGGTTCTTCTGTATAATCAGTTTTTTGCTTCTTGCACCATCCATTGTGACCTTGAACTCCTCGTAGAAAGAAAAATTATGACTCAGAAACCTGTATGAGTCTTTGAAGAAAATGATCAGTGGAGGAAAAGTGACGTTCTGTATAATTAGTGTCGGGTTGAGGATGAGTTATTTCAAGCTATAAAGTGTAAATTGTTGGATTAAATTTAACACTTTCAGTACATTTCAGTATGAACATATTATATCGATTTGATGCATTGGATCCACAGGGTCCATGGATCAAGTTAAATAAGGAATATCAACTATCTCCCCCTATTGAATTGGTATATTTCGTCCCTCTCATTCTTTTTCTTTCCTTTTTTTTTTAGTTCTTTTCCTTTCCCTTTCCTTATTGCGTAGCACATACTATATTTCTTATGTACATACATACATGCATACATATAATAAGATTGCTGAAAGTTCTTAGGTTTTATGTTTAACTTTCCTAAAATAAACTTAATATTGAAATACAAGTAAATAAGTTCAATTCTCCTATTTACAAACAAAAACAGTTAAACAAATTATCAAAAATAAAAAAACTATAGAAAGTATATAACATTGTAGAAGGCATACATACATATTACATATTAATACCAGCTGCTAAATATATGTATACAAAAAAATACATATATGTTGTCATATAATATCATTTGAAGCGTTTGTTTCATGGCTAAATATGAGCAAAGTGTATTTCGTTGTTGTTGTTTTTGAAGATAAGTGTTAGGGCGTTTTCGCAATGTCCGGTTATTCACTAATCCGAACTTTAACCGACGTAATCAATATTTGATGTGCATGTATATGTATCATAAATATAATATTGTAGTAAGAATTATGCTAAAATGAATGCTTAGTGTCAATAAATTAACAAAGTGTGAAAAGAAACTTGTGTTCTCTAACTTATTTTTGTATAAGAATAATAACAATAGGAACTATTACCCTTTTTAAGAAAGCATTTCATTTTTTTGCTTTGATATTCGATCGATGTAAGACATACAATGCATACGTGTACTTGTGGCAGTGGAATTAAATATATATGTATTTAAGTATAGTATATTTAAATTAGAGTTCGGCATTTTAGTTCATTTCAATAAACTCGAGAAAATGATTTTCATCATACTGCAAACCGTTATCGTTAATTATCAATAAGAGTTGGTCTAGTTTAAAGGGCTGGCCGTCCAAGGACACACTTAAGCCTGAACGGCCAATTGGACATACAGTTTAACGACGGTTCCTAACGGCGAGTTGGCAATTTGTTATCACTTAGTGGTTTTGTCATTGCCTATCAAGCGACATGCTTGTGCGCTAAATCACCTAATTTCAAAGATTACCACGAGAGTATTTCAGACCCCCAGGGGGTCTCGAAATACCGTTTTGTTTGTTTTCATCATGCATCTGCACCTGTTTGTGTGTCTTTAATAATTTATAGTAGAATTTTGCGTAGATTATTTGCATCGAATGTATTAAGTTAGAGGGCTAATAAGTTCTTGAAATATTAAGCTCATATACTTTTACTACAGGCCACTTAACAGCAAAAGTCTGTAAACTTGGTTCTATCAAAAATGTAGTTGCAAAATTAACAAGTTGTCTTATGGTTTGTTGTAATGAATTACTTACGTAATTCATTACAATTCGCAAACTTTAAGCCCGCATAAAACAGAAATTACATGTAAACTTTTAAAACGCCGAGATACGTATAATTTTTTTCCCAAGTTCTGTTGGAATCTTGGTATTTTTAAAAATTTTATTTTTGTCGAACAGTGTGATGAGTCATTTACACATAGTTTATACTGAAACTTTAATCAGCCGTTCTTGAATTGAAAAAAAACTCTTACGTTGTGTTTAGACCGCCCGAACGAATGAATTCGTGTAGAAAATGTAGCTAATAAATTTTCATTCGCTCTAACCTTTACACCTACAGAACATCTTGTTTGCTCGCCCGATGTATATGGCAAATTATATTGTTCACAAGCACCACTTTATATTTTCTAGCAAAATGCACAGAAAATAAAAATATGTTGTAAGTATTGCACTTTACGTCAACAACGTTTTTACTTCTTTTCCAGTTTCACAATTACACAACAACAGCAACATTGGATTCGCCAAAAAAGATCGATCTCAGTCATCTCAGATCATCCAGAACGAAGATTTATTCATTCGTTCGGAGTATGAACCGTTCACCATCGCCTGAACATTGTTCCTGAAAATTTTATAGCGAACACACCGGCCATTTACACCGGCCGAACGAATGAAGATTTCGTTCGTTCGGGCGGTCTAAACGCAGCGTTAGCTTAATGGAATGGAAAAAAGAAATTTAACTCTTCAACAATAAACAATGCAGTGTGGACTATGAAGTACATATGTATCATTTCAAATTGTGTGTAACTCTCTTTAATTCCAGTTTCATACGAGACGGTAAAGAATTCAGAATACAGAGATTAGTTCAACGCGTGTATTTTTATCCCCTTGAATATTTTTCTTCATTTAATTAAAACCCAAAGATTAAAATCCACTGAAATCTATGTAAAAAAAATATTAAAACATTGTGCAAATAGATATTACATATAAATTTAGCAGATAACCCAAAAAAAAGTGTATAAAAATCTGAACTTAAAAAAAATTGTACTTACAGAAGTCATAGTGCAATTTGTCGGAAGAAACGACAAAAACTTTTATTGCCATCATTACAGCAATTGCCACTTGTGCAAACAACTACATAGCAAAACGCCAACAACGAACAAATTCAAAACTATATCCATGGATTACTGGCGCCTGTTTGTTTCGGCCATGTCTTTTTGCGGATCAATGTGTAGCACATGCTATCGTGACTATGAACAGTCTTCTTATGGAACGTACGAACAAAATAATATTCCAAAGCTAAAGGATCAGTATACCGAAGTACCAGAAAAGCGTACAAAAATTAAGTCAGAAAAAGATGTAAAGAAGGAGTGTCCTTTTTATAAGGAAGAAAGAAAACGTCCGCTTAAGTATTATATAAGAAAACGTAACGCACGCATGCATCATGATACCATTCGTGAGGAAGACGAAGAGGACGAGAAGCACGATAACAATGTAAAGAATTAAAGATGAAATTTAAGTTTTCTTTAAAGTATCAAATTAATAAAAAAAATGGAAAACGAAATTTTAAGGACTAACGACAAAAAAAGATGCATTTAAAAATAACGAAAAAAACAAAACCAAATTGTAGCTGCAGCCACACTACCATTTTTTTGTTATCGTTAGTCTTTCAATTTCGTTTTAAATTTTTTTTCTATGATATATTATCTAACATGACTACTACTACTAAATTTTTAATGTTTTACAAATATTTGTACTATTTGCATATACATATGCATACTCGTTCGTATATTATATGTATAATAAAATTTCGTATTTAGAGGGGGAGAGACTGAATCATACAAATATGTTTTCGGTGTAATATTTATAATTATTTATCAAAATGCAATATGGGTACTCATTTCACCTCGTAGATGTCGAATTTGATTTGATCATAATGACAATGTTAGATTTTTACTTGAAGCATTGCTTATAACTCCAGTGCAATGGCATTCAATTTACACCTTTAGTTTTCAATACATAATACTTATTCGAAAAATTACTACGATTAATCGAAATGCGTATTCTTATTAAAATAAATAACCTTCCTGAATAAAATTTATAAACTAAAATTCTTCAAATGCTAAAATGCTTCATTGGAAATATTACACATTAAAACGTTACATACGAGAAATCGTAAATAGAGAAATAGTCATTATCACGACTGACGGGGCCAATATATTTGTTGCAGGAGTGCCAACTAAAATGGTGGTCCAATGTTGTGATTGACGATTGTTGATAATAAAGAAAAATATTAAAAATTTTTGTAATGTAATGTAGTCCGTTTAAGATATAGTCCGAAAATTCAACAAGTGCCCCTGTTAGGAGGAGACCGTATATGTTTTAGATATTGGTTATAAGTAAATTTCGATAACGTGGGATCATTATAGTATTTTGTATTCAAATATTGCCAACAGATACTTATTTATACATGAATAGATTTTTTCCACAAAGTTGACATTTATTATCAACGCTGAGAAAATATTTTATGATCTTACGGTCATCGCTGAGCGTCAATATCGTCTCAATCTGTGCAGTACTAATATCAAAAATTTTGAATCAAACTTGCTAAATCATAGACCACGTGGTAGTCGAAGTATAGAGCTCTTTACTGATTTTCATCAGCCACATATGTTTACTATGAACTGAAACAATATTCAGTGATATTTTCGACAGTTTGGCGTATCTCATCAGTTCCCAATTCCAAATCCCTCGTTTCCGGGACTACACTGATCAAAATACGGGATATAGTCTCAAAATGTTGGACTTGTGTGTGTGTGCATGCAAGTGGTAGGTATGTGTGTGCATTTCATTAATAGTATATAATAATGTTACATTCAATATTTATAATTTGAATTTTCGTAAATTGTTGTTGGTTTCTTTAACATTCAGTCATGCATTCAATATAATATTAACATATAGTTTTGTTATTATCATTACATTTGGTTTTAATTGATAAAATTTCTTAGAAAAAAAAACATAAAAAAAAATTTTATTTTGAATTGGCACAAGTAATGGTTTTTTTTTAAATATTTTTAATAACATTATTTTTCATATTTATTTACTTACTTTATGTTTTTATGTTCGTTTGAGCTAAAGTTTTTCAGCATTTGCATTTGTCCTTTTTTATTTAAAATTTTGTAGTATGTGTGTGTCTTTTTTTTTTGCTTAAAATAAAAACAAAGGCAAAATAGCACAGTAAAATATGCTAGGAACTTAGTTTCGTATTTTTTTATAATTTAAAAAAAAAAAATTTTTTTAATTTTTTTTTATAATTTTTTTTTCTTTATTTTTTCACTTTTTCGTCCATATTTTGTCTTTTTTTAAAGTGTAGTAGGCATATATGCATTTTTGTATGTATGTTTGTAGGTATGTGTGTCGAATAAAAGATTTTTTCACATTGCTGTTGCTGTTTTTAATAATTTTTCGTTTTTTCTGCAGTTTTTAGGTTTGTATTATTAATAGTATTTACTTCCTTTTAAATTTATAGCTATATTTAATATTTTAGGAACACTTTTCTTTAAGTTAGCTTATTTTCGTTTTATAATTTTTTATTTTTGCTTTCTTACTTTTGTGTTTTATTTAGTTGCCTTAATAGTAAATGCCTTAAAATGTCTTTCAAAATAGGAACTATAGGTAGTATGATTTTTTTTTTATATATTTAATTTTTTGTCTTTAATTTTTACGCAGCTTCAAGTAGTTTAAAATTTACTCGTTCATTTCTTTTTGCGATTTTAATTTTATTTTTTGAATTGAGTTTCTGTTTTTTTTTTAGTAATAAAAATTACTTTGAGCAGTTTTTATTTCTTTTGAATTATAGAGAATAATTCGGATATTTTTTATATTATGTCTATCGTTCGTATATATATATATATATATATATAGTTATATGTACATACATACATCTATAAACGAACGGTCTTCGCTTAGTTTCAGCTTATTACTTAACCGAAGAAATATGTTTTTGAAGATGTCAAGAAGACTTACTACTTTGTCCTTCTCTGAAGCATAATGTTTCGTCATGGAATACACTAAAAAAATTCATATAAATAACTAAAGAGTAATAATGTTTGATATAAGTACAAGTAGTATGAATATTATTTTGAAAGGTTAAGGTCGGCGGAGATGTATGGGGGAAAAAAGTTAATAATTTTACCAATGCAGCTCGATGCTGCATTGTTTAGCGGTTATGGACAGGCTAAATTTCACGAATATCGTAGCATTAATAGATCTTACTGAACCTCACTTAACTGAGACTTTTCATAAAAATTCAGACAAAAATAAAAATT
Organism: Palloptera scutellata; assembly: GCA_958295655.1. Classification (NCBI taxonomy): domain Eukaryota; kingdom Metazoa; phylum Arthropoda; class Insecta; order Diptera; family Pallopteridae; genus Palloptera; species Palloptera scutellata. Next base: position 13,029,186 of record OY282453.1, read on the forward strand.
CTGATATAGTAAATACGAACGATTGTAGACAGAGCTGGGTGAATTCAATATATTGCAAATACATTACTTTGTAATTCAAATCTGTAATCAATTACATCAGAACCATAGAAAAGGAAACTCTTCCAATTCCATAGAGTAATTGAAATTGTAATTTTTGTTTTCACAATTCCATTACAAGGAATTATAAGTTTTAATTGAATCTTTAATTTCTTCTGCAATGTAAACAAGGAATTGAATTTGTGACGCCCTTACCTCAAATTCCTTTCTTGATATCTCAAAGCAATTACAAATGTAATGTAATTGGATCTATCCAGCTCTGTTTCACCACAAAAATCACATAAGTATTTGATTTTCATGCAGCTCCGATTTTAAAAATTCAATGAAAATATTATAATGCTCTTTCATTTAAAAAATCGAAGAACAAAAAATTTTCCCAACATTTTTTTTTCCGAAAAGTACTGATACTACAGCAAAACATTCTTCAGCTGCTCACATGGAGTTGTTGCAATCGGTAAACGGTTTATTGCGATGGGCTCAAAATGACCCAATGTATTAATCGCGGGGGTAAAAACATTAACTTTTTCGCCCACTGTAATGTATATAGGTAGATATATACTAGATTGGGTCGACTTTGTAACGCACATCACGACGTCTTCTTTTGAGATCTTTGATATATATATTTTTTTCTACTTTTATAAAATTCTTACCAGTTTTTGCTTCGGATCGTGCTCTGGAATAATTTTAGGTTCAAGTCGATGCTTAAAAATGGGATTCCCTGGTACACAAAATTTCAACCTAATCGGTTAATCCACACAGGATTCTCCAATACAAGAGAAAATTTAACTTCTCTTAGATTTGACTAACTTTTGCTCCGGCGTCCCTCAGAAATAACTTCTAGTGACTAAAAAACTCTGGTACAGAAAATTTTAACGAAATCGAATGGTCCATAGATGACGTTCCAGTAAAAGAAAAATTGGAAATCTCTTCGATGCTACTAATTTTTACTCTGGAGCCCCTGGGGGGGATTCGGAGTAAAATTGGGCTTTCGAAGCTAAATTACAAACTTTTAATTGAATTTTTTTAATTTTTTCTTGTACTGTAGACCTCTATATGGATAGCCCATTTTGGTTGAAATTTTGAGCTTCGATGTGAACTTAAAATTATTCCTGAGCGGAATCCGAAACAAGAGTTAGTAATAGTTAGTTCAAAAGTTCCATGTAAAAAAAAAGTTCCCTATCTTTAATATGTACCAGGTGCATGGTACATTGACCAACCCGAAAAACGAGTATGCTTTTATAATTTGAAGCATCTTCGCCAGTTATTGCGATGGAGAATCTTGACTCGTGACTTTTGACTCGTTGCAGATCTCTTGTAGGTTGTAGATATTATTATTTCTGGAGGTACAATTTTGTCTTCCTTTAAACTTAAGTATTTTGTGGTCTTATGAATGTGGATTAAACACTCAGAATGTTAGACTGGGATCGCTATTTGTTCATATTAGGTTTTTTTAAACTTTTTCTTCTTAAACCCCAATAAAATCGCATAAAAATATTATAAAGCGGTGGCACTTTTTAATGGATTTCATAGAAACTTTTTATTTCGATAATTCATGGCGTTGTCAAGTTTTCTCTATCACTTAACTTTTGATACCCAATGTTGCATATGTGTTTTCTCACTTTGTGCCACTGTCGGAATGTTGTTGTTACGATAGTTAGAACGAGGTTAATTTTTATCGGCATTCGTTTCGGATGCTTTTCGCAGTAATTTGTAAATGTGTCCAGATATTCGCACTAGATACATTGGTTCCGACTATTGGGTGAAAAGGCGGAGGAGAGGAAGTTGCCGCTTCTTTCCCAAGCTCTAAATCTTCGAAGTGTTTTTTATATAAGTAGTTAGTGCTTATGTTGTAATCCGAAAAATCAGTCCCAACTCCCAAATCTTCGGATTCCGATTAAAATACGGGATACACCCCGAAAATGCGGGACTTTTTTGAAATTTATATGCAAAAGGTTTTCGCGTCTGAAGGTTACAAATCTCTAGAAGAAAACCATTTTCTACAACAGCCCACCTCCCTCTCTTTTTCGAAAATATGTATTTGGTACACACAAATTCATGAGGGTAAATGGTCAAAATAATGACAAAATTTCCTTGAAAAAAAATCTTCCTCGGATATGGAACCCCCTAATGTTGACGACTATCGCAAACGCCCAAAGGACAACGATTTACGGATATGCACCTGGAATATCCGAACCCTCTACAGGGAAGGTGTCTCCATCCAGCTGGTGGATGTCCTTCAACGATATAGAGCTGACATCACCGCTACACAGGAAATGCGATGGACGGGACAGGGTTGCTCCAAAAGAGCATCCTGTGATATCTACTACAGCTGTCATGCGTCGAGACACGAATTTGGTGTTGGATTTGTGGCTGGGAAGAGACTGCGTCATCTAGTCTCCAGGTTGACAGCCATGCGTGAGCGCCTAGCCACTATCCGCATCAAGGCAAAATTCTTCAACATCAGCCTAATTTGTGTCCATGCCCCGACAGATGAGAAGGATGAAACGACCAAACTTCTACGAGCTCCTCGACAAAACTTATCAGCATTGCCCCCGCCACGATGTTAAAATCGTGTTAGGCGACTTTAATGCCAATGGTGGGCAAGGAACCACCGATAACGATATGAGACTGATCGACTTAACCGTCGCACGAAACATGACAGTTAGTAGCACCAGATTCCAAAATAAAGATATCCATAAGGCTACTTGGCTGTCCCCTGATCAAAACACACGAAACCAGATTGACGTTGTGATCGACGGAAAGCACGCTTCCAATGTACTAGACATCGACTCAGACCACTACTAGGTTGCAGCCAAGGTCTGCACACGTATATGTGTAGCAAATCGCGTACGGAAAGGTACAAAGAAAAAGCTGGATGTCGAAGCTGCAATCACAACAGACAGCCGAAGTGTTTGTCAACCAACTTGCACTCCTCCTATCGCAAAACACTCTTCAACTTGATTATATATGCGTGCAGTAGACGCACATTTCCCGCTTTATGGGTACGGCTGCCGAAGAGGTGCTAGGCTACCACCGTCGACGGAGAAATATGTGGTACGACCAAGAGTGTTGCGATGCTACTGAAGCGGAAAACGCTGTTAACAGAGCCACCCTGCAGTCAGTTGCAACGCGAGCTAGTAAGGAGCGATACAGAGAGTTGAGGAAGGAGGAGAAACGTGTTTTCAGGTGCAAGAAAAGAGATGCAGAAAGACGCGAGTTCAATGATATCGAAATGTTGCGGGACAGGAACGAGGTCCGAAAATTCTTTGAAAGAATAAGACGCCTGACTGATGGTTTGAAGACCGAAGGCCTCTTCCTGCAAGTATGAAGACGGAAATCTGGTGACACATGTTCAGGGCATAATGAGATTATGGAGGGAGCACTTTTCGCAGCTGCTTAATGGCTATGACACCTATCATCTATTCGTCGATTATAAAGCCGCCTTCGACATCACGATTAGGGATCACTTGTACGCCGCAATGTCTGATTTTGGTATCCCTGCAAAGCTCATTCGTCTTTGCAAAATAACACTGACAGACACCACCAGCGATGTGAAAATTGGGACAGACCACTCCGCGCCATTTGATACCAAAAGAGGTCAGACAAGGTGACTCCCTATCATGCGACTTCTTTAACCTTATGCTGGAGAAAATAATTCGAGCTGCGAACATCGACATCTCTGGCACTATCGTCTAGAAGAGTGTCATTGGCAAAAACGCTCGAGTAGTCAGTGCAGCATTCTCCAACCTGGAAAGGGAGTCTCGTCGAGTCGGTCTAGTGGTGAAAGAGGACAAAAGAAATACCTTGTGTCAACAAACTAAGAGTCACGGCGTCTTGGACAAAATGTCACTGTTGACAACTACACTTTTGAAGTCGTCAAGGAGTTCGTATATCTAGGACCCAGCATAAACACCAACAATAATGTCAGCCTTGAGATCAAGCGGAGATTAACTCTTGCCAACAGGTGTTACTACGGGCTCAGTAGGCATTTGAGGAGTAGAGCCCTCTCTCGTCCGACGAAAATAACGCTCTATAAGTCCCTCATCCTTCCCGTCCTAATGTATGGCGCCGAGACGTGGACATTGACCATCAATGATGAGAGGCTGTTAGGAGCGTTGGAGATTAAGATACTCCCGTAAGATCAACGGTCCAGTATGCGTGGACGACATGTATCGAATAAGATGGAACAATGAGCTGTATGAGCTGTTCGCCGACACTGACATAGTCAAGCGTATAAAAATCCAGCGGCTTCGATAGCTGGGTCATGCTGAACGAATGGAAGAAAGCGCTCCGGCTAGAAGGGTGTTTTATTCGAACCACGGTGGAGAAACACGCAGGAGAGGACGTCCTAATCTCCGTTGGAAAGACCAGGTACAGGGCAACCTGACTGTACTTGGCCATATCAACTGGTGCCAGCACGCGTATAACAGAGGCGACTGGCGAAGCTTTATAGAGGCGGCCAAGACCGATCATTGGTTGTAAGTACGTAAGTAACTGAAATTGTAACTCTTATTTTCTCAATTCCGTTACAAGGAATTGTAATTCGTAATAATGGGTTGGTTTACGTAAACCAACCCATTATCGTAGTAATTAAAAGTGAACTGATTTATAGATAGATACAATATACATACTGTGCGAAGAGGCAGGTAGAATAGTTAGGTAGTAAGAAAGAGATTGAAGTTTTACGTCCTCTTACTGCCTTACTTTTCTACATGTCTCTCTCGCACAGTCTTTCATGCTTGCGCTGTAAAAAAACCATTTTGTGTTGGTAGTTATTTCCATGTCAAACAGAATATCTCACCTGTATTTTTTAATTACGTTTCACATCCAATAAACTGGTTCCTGTGTAGAAGTTAGTGCAACTGCAGCTTTGGGTAGTATCCACAATTATTTTCCGCCCATAACTGTGAAAATTTAATTTTTATTTTTTCTTGTTATTATTTTTTCAAAATAGAAAAACATTGCCAAACGAAAATTGTTTTTCATTTCAGAAACAAACGACAACAAATGAAAGAGACAATTATAAAACCACAGAAAAAAAAGATCAAAAAGCAAAAAATACGAACAGAATGGAACAGAAACAAGCGTAACACAATGGAACGAAATTTAACCACAATTATTTTTTAATATACTACCTAGTCCTATACCTCATAAATTATAAGATTTTTTAGATGCAAATTAAGTGCAAAACGAATTAAGTTAAGATTAAAACTAGTCGGAAAGCAAAAGCGGGCGAGCTATCTCTATCCTAACCACCCTCTGAAATAAAAGCGGAAGGTTAAATTTGAATGGTTTTTGCATGCATTTTTTTTAGCCCAACTCACTGTACCAAATTCTGTTGTATTTTGGAGGGTGGTAATTGCCCAATGCTGATAATTTTCACTTTCACAGCGGAGATGTACGGTAGATAAAACTTTAAAATCAATTTTTTTTAAATTTTGAGTAGTACGGTCTAACAAGTATGTATATTTTTTAAATTGTATTTTCAGAATTTTTTGGAATTTTGGATGTGTGCAAACCCTTATCGAACCTTGTTTTTGTTGTGACCCAGTTTTCTGTAGTATTTTTTGCCACTGATCGTAAATCTGTTAAACGATTTTTTCGGGTAAAAACAGGTTTCGAGTATATGTTTTTTTTTTTTTAATATGATAAGGTATTATTGATACCATCCTTTTCCTTTTCTCGAGAATAATGCAATTTTATGAATTTTGTATGAAAAAAAAAAAAATATTACTAATTATTTAAAAAGATTTAAGGAATTTTGCGAATATACTTAATGGGCAGGGCCGGATTAAGTTGTTCTGGTGCCCCATAAACACAACTTTTGATGCCCTTTTTAATGAAAAGTATCGTGAAAAGATTCGAGTATTTCGTCCAGAATTTTATTTAGCTGAACGACAATTCAATACATTTTATTTTGAAAAATGTGAAACATTCAGGATGAAAACTTATTTTCGATAGTCTAGTGTACTAGACTTTCAGACGGGAGGTTGCGGATTTGAATCCCGTCTTGGTCTGGTAGCTATTTTTCATTCACAACCTTCTTAAATTCCTACAGATATAATGAGAATGAGAAAATTTTAAATATTAATCTAATAGGGTCTTATTTAAACCGAAAGGGAGTTTTAGAGGGGTTCGAAAACCCTCCATGAAGTTAGTTAAGGTGACTCACATCTAATCGAAAGTCTGGGTTGGACACATCCCCGCATCAACATATCAATATATACAAATTTACCTGTGATTGTTTTTTGTTTTTTTATTATAAAGACACAATTTTGTTCAATGTTGGTAGTAAGTAATATCTACAATATTTTTAGTTAAACAATATTCGATTTTTTTACTTTTGTTTTTGTTTTTCATATAACTAATAAAATTAAAACTTAAAAAATTAAAATAAAAAAATAGGAATATTATGAGTTGAATATTTCGATATAATAAAAGTATTATAAAATTTATTCATATAATTTAGAAAAACAAATTATATTAATTCTTCCATATTAATGTATAAATTAAAAGAAATTATTGTATATATGTCAACAGCTAATATGTTTCAATGCTACAAATAACCTTATGTATGTATGTCAAGTTTCGTCCTACAATACATATACATATATAAATAATTATACTTATGTAAATTTTTACTGATTTTCATGATTTTTTAATTAAAATACTACAGCTTAGAAGTTTAACTCCTTGATTTCAGATCTGAAACCGAATTCATTATTACATATTACTATTATTATGTATTATTATTATAATGTATTATTAATATAATTATTATTATGTTTTATTATTATTTATTTATTATTATTACTATGTATTATTATATTTTATTATTTATTTATTATTATTATTATAATTATTATATTATGTAGTTACATATGTAGTTATAATTATGTAGTATGTGGTATATTAGTTTTTTATACATTTGCACTCACAATTTTTTATTTTTTATTATATATACCATATATATTATTTATATTTTTTTTATCTTATTAAAATTACTTGCATATAATTAATTAATTACTAACAAAATACGTAATATTTAGTAGATTTCTCTTCACATATGCGAGGTGTATGTTAAAAGGATAATTCTGTTTAAAACATATTAGTCTTCATTTATAACGATAGACTTGTATGAGTGTACTTTTATATTGGCATATACTACATTCGAACTTATGTGTTGAAATATGAAAGAGAAATAATTTTTTTTGGCATGAAGTTACCAGAAAGAATAAAGTGAACAAAAAATGGTTATTTTAAAAAATAAAATATATAAAAAATTCGTTGGAAGCAATTGGAATTAGGTAAGCACAAATTTATTCCACGAGTTGTGATTGTTCAAATTTTTTAAGTCTTCCAGGTCGATGTTTATATGACGAAAAGTTTGTCAAGGTTAGTTTCTTTAATAACATTTCTATTTTTCTTAACTTTCTATTTTTCAAGCTAATTTTTCGTGGTGGTAGTAACATAAAATTAGAATTGGAAATTCGTGAATTTTTGGAATTACAAAAATCAAATGTTTTAAGGATGACTTCAATGAAATTAATTAACTTTAATTGACTTCAACTGATTTCAATTGGCTTCAGTGACTTCTACTGACATCAATGACTTCATTTTAGTTCAATGATTTTAATTGACTTCAACTGACTTCAAATCACTTCGATTGACTTCAATTTACTTCAATGACTCAAATTGATTTCAATGGCTTTAATTGACTTTAATGACTTCAATTAAATGAGTTCTAGTCAATCAATGAATTATGTAGATCGAGACCTCATGCATGATTGCAAAATCTGTTTTTATAATTGGCTTAAAAATTAATTATGACTTTATTGTCTTAATTTTTAATTCACAAAAAGAATGAAATGGAACTTCAAATGTTTTTTTCTTCTTATTTTTGATAAAAAGATAAGAGTGTTTGTTACTTTATAATCGGAATCATAAAATGTTTGGCCTTAATTGTGATCTAATAGTAATTTCAGAAGTTGAATTTTCTCTTGTACGGGAAACCCCCTTGTACGGGATTAGTAGACTTAATTTACACCGAACAAGAAAGTATAAAAATTAGTTCTGGCAAGAAAATTATGTTATGTTAATGTTATGTTATGAAAATATGTTTTGATATAGCCAACACATGGGGGGTACCCCTATAAACGCAGAGCATTGTGTTGATTGGAAAGGAGAATGATAGGTGGGAGGAAGCAGGAGGGAGAAGTAGTTATGAGCGTTTGCTTTAAAGGGTCATAATAATCGGGAAAAATTGTTGGAGGGAGCTTATTCCAAATACGATAGATAATCGAACTTTCTCTGTGTTTACGTAGAATGCGTGAGTTCCGCTTGCTGATCGTGTAGTTCTGGAGAACACACTAACTGGCTGCATCTTCTAACATCAAGAGACGCTGTCATTGCAATAGGTACTCCACGCATATCCAGGGGTTAACGGTGAGTTGGAAAACTCGTTTGTGAGATAACAGACAACATTGGGTCTTACGCGCATTGAACTCAACTCTATTCGTGAGACCCCACTCGGAGATAGACTGGAGGTCTTTATTGAGTGAGTCATTCATAACATGCATTTTCCTCTCAATCTCCAAAGAGTTAGAGCTTTTTGAACAGGTATTTGAATGGGAAATGGTGTCATCTGCAAACGAGTAAATGGGATTCATCGTTAATGATAGAAAGTCATAAATGAAGATAAGGAAAAGGGGAGAGAACCGAACACTGCGGCATTCCAGCATTAAGGGCAAGATTTTCCGAAACAATGCCGTTTATCACAACACGGATAGAGCGGCCGCTTAGGAAGTTCGTGATCTATCAAACGCCTTTGAAATATCCAGAGCAACCGTCTTGCTCTCACCTAAGCCATGGGCACTATGGTAACAGTGCTCGGTGAGGACCCCCGTGAGATCGCCCGTAGAACGATCATGGTCTGGTATTTTTTAGGAAATGGTTGGACATTCGCAACCTTCCAACAAGACGGAAATACGCCAATTGTGTATGAAATGTTGAAAATATTGCGCAACGGTCGTGTCAGCATTGTCGAACAAGCTCGCAATAAATGGGCTGGAATGCCATCGCGTCCCGAAGCCTTGTTTATGTTAAGATTTGCCAGAACTCTTTTAACTACTCGCGTTCGAAAACGTATCTCAGTCATAGCACAAGATACAGATTCGATAACGGGAAATAGTTGATCGCTAGCTGGCAGAGAAGAATTCTCTGCGAAAATGTTAGCAAAAAGGTTCGCTTTATCAACCGAGCTAGTGCCGAGGCGATCACCTGTAAAAAGAGTTGGAATTGACGAAGACTCTCTTTACAAATGAACAAAAGTTCTTATGGAATTGTAAGACTTTGTGCCTCAGGCGTTGTTCTTGTAGAAACTTTTCACGCTTTAGAGGGGCATTACAGCGATTTCTTTCTTACGCAACTGCTCAGTTTTGGCATTCTTATTAGAAGTAAAAGCGACATCTTTGACCTGACTGATCTGTAAGTCACATTAAACCATTAATTAAATCTTTAGGTTTAATGCTAATCATTTTATTGGGAATAAAAGACCGCATTCCTAATAAAATTATTTCTACTACCATTTTAGCACTGATTTCTATGCTTTTGTCAGCAAAACACAATTTCCAATTAAAATTTTCAAAAAAGTTATTGAGATCATTACCTTTTCGTAAAGCCACACTAATCGCTTTGGAGCTATAGTCAAAGTTGATTCGAGAATACGGAAAGGATGCTAAAATGCTATATTTGTCATGATGAAATGTCATGTAAGAAATAGGTCAAGGATGTTTTGGGCTGGTCCTGCGATACTGTGTCCTGTGTAAGTTCGGTCACTAATTGGCTCGGCAAATAGCTCGACATATGGATATATTGAAATAGTTATGAATATTGTAATTTTCTATGTACCATGGGGCTCCTGTAAGAGTTCTGAGCATTTTGGATTGAATTCTTTGAAGTTTTTCCACGTTGAATGCCATACATCCAGATAGGTTTAATATCCATTTTATACAGAATCAATTTGTCTGCTTGAAGTTTTTATGTAAAAACCAGTTTACTTAGTTTCGATGGTTTTACTATTGGTAGGATCTTTTTTGATTTAATATGCTTTTTCCACTTCAATACTTTATCAATATGCATGCCAAGGTCGTTAATACTATATTTTTGGGGAATAGAACAATTATTTGAAATTTAATAGCGGACAAGCTCCTCTTCTTAGAGCAAAAGTAAGATGGGCGCGTTTCGATTCATTTACTTATATTCTACAGGTCGCTAACCAATTTTCTATTATTTCAAGGTGATCCTGTAGTTTTTAGTCGCTTGTTGGGTCAGTATGTGTACTTAAAATTTCTATGTCATCAGCAAATATAGATGTGTGTAAATTATGCTTTGCTAGCAAATCTGAGGTTAATAACTGTTAGAGTAGCGGACCTAGCGTTAATGCAGAAAGTTCTGTTTGGTATATAGCTTTTTAGTATCCCATGCGTATTTTTGGGTAACAGTTTATTAATTTTGTACAAGAGGTCTTCATGCCAAACATGCCTGAACAACATCTCAGAAAAGAGCAGAACAACACTTTTTTTCCTCAAATGTTTTAGTACTTTAGATAAAATTCTGACTAAATTGATGAGTGGGTATTATTTGCTTTGATTCTATCGGTGGGAGAGTTTCTTTTATTAAGAGTTTCGTAAACAATTTGGAGAGTATGAGCGGTAAGATTATTGGTCTATAAGATACAACAAGTATAAGGTCTTCGCCTGGTTTGTAAACCATTATTATCTGAGAGAATTTCCACTCAACAAGAATGTGGCCAATGGACAAGATGCCTTTGAAGTTTTAAGCAGATACTTGACAGCAATTTGTGGCAACTCTTTGATTATTTTTCCATTTATACATACATATAATCAGATTTTGGTGTTTTTTTTTGTCTCTAAGACTTTTATTGATTTGTTTATTTTGTGTAATTTAAATTGAATACAATCAGTTGTTTTTATTTCTCTGGTTGGAGTCAGATTGGTCCTTACCGTTTCTTGACACAATTTAGGTGTTCAGCACTAGCTTTGCCTTTTTCTGAGTCGCTAGGTGCCCGTTTTCCGTTCAAATCAAATTTGTGTATCCACGCTAATGGGGGTGTTTAACGCCTTTGAGTAAAATCACATACGGCAGTGTCAATTTTTGGATGAGTTTTTAAGGATATACTTAGATCAACATGTGTTTTAGAGTTCGTTGGGCTTGGGGATATTATTGTTTCCTTTGTCGTAATATCAAGTGAAATCACCGAGGGCGAGTGATCTAGCGATAACTCGTACAAGGGTTCGGCTTTAATTTGATATCGTTTAATGTTTTTTTTATGATACCAAAGTCGATCAATTCGGGTATTTTCTTAGGGTTTAGTCAAAATTGTTTGAAGAAGCGTGGACTGATTCCTCATCATTTCTTGCAAAATTGTTTGCATTGTGTTCATAAATTGCTTCATATTTTGAATCAGTGTTGTGTGTAGCAACTCGTCTCGGTGCGTGGGGTGGTGATTAAGTCTGCTCATTACAAGTAAGGGTCTGCTAAGATGCCAAGATGAGGGTCATAAAATCGCTCCACTCTAGTCTTCATAGGCCTATTAAGGGTTCACTTTGTCCAAGCTTGACGCCGATTTGTGGAATCAAAATTTTGCATGCGTTTTGCGCGCCCGGTGGCTTTTTCGAAGCGAGGAAAAAGTGTTTCATACTATATATGCTACTCATAGCATTTACGTACGAGTGTATAAAAATGCATTAAAGAACCCGAAAATTTGCAGTTGTAGGGCTCTTAAGCCTTTCTAGTTAAGTTTTTATACTTTTGAATTAGCATAACACAATTTTCTCGTGGGGCAGGGCCAACTAATTCTTGACGCTTAAAATAAATATATAGAACCGCCAATACGACACGGCCGCACAATACTTGATATGGATTGGGGGCACATTGGGCACCTTTTGTTATTTTAAAAAAGTTTATTTTTATTTTTGTTGCTTAACACTTGTAATACTAACAAAAAAAATTTTATGCCACACAAATAAAGTTCCTGAAACATTTTGTTTTTCTCGAAACTCGTACGAATACAAATAATAACAACTCGTAAAATTCCACGTTCATACCTACATAATGAACATTTCTCGTTTACTGTTTTAAGTCAAAGTTTGCTATTTTTGCAGGAAACTTATTTTTTATTATTTGGAAAAATCGTTTGAATCTTGGGATAAACCAGTATTGCCATCCAAAAACGAAATATTTAGCTTGTTTTTATTCACTCTTTCGAAACGAACACATAACTATGTACTTTACTCTAGCATATTGTATAATCACAAAGACCTTAAGCTTACATACAAAATTTATTTAATTTCAATGTTTTAAGTTTCATTGGTGACACACACAAAAAAAAAAAATTTAAATAGTTATTGCGTTTGAAGCAGTGCAATTGTCATCACCTGTATACTACAAACAAATAACTAAAAGTAGAATACACATATCGCCACCATCATTTAGAAAAGCCATACATGACATTTTTTGTTTTTACTGATAATAGCAATAAAATTTCAAAAAATTACACAAACATATTACTTTAAGATACATTTTAGTAACAAAGGCACTAACAACTTCAATTCTGAATATTAAAATGTTTTTAATTTTTAACAAAATTATGACACTTTTTTGCTTACTTGCGTTAAAATAAATGTAACACAACAATGCAGTTTAGGGTCTTTCTAAATGATAATGAAAGTCTAATAAATAAAATAAAACATAAATATTTCATTAACTAATTTCTTGTTTAAACTCAAATTTGACAAAAACATAAAGCAAAAGTATCCAATTAAATTAAATTAATAAAAAATAAATTATAAATTGTTGAATTAGTTTTCTATCTATTACGAGTATCTATTTGTGAATGATTTTCTTTTAGGGTATTTTTGCATTCCCCATATATCGAGATGTTTATCAGTTTGGAGCGAAAGTTAAGTAATTCTTCAATAACGTGTAAGAAAACCAAACTGCAACAAAAATACCCCTTCAATCTGGTACTAAATAGTTATAGACATGTAAATATGTATGATTGCATTTATCTGTGAATGGCAGGATAACAAAATAATACCATCCTCTAAGTTTGGAGCTACAGTAAATACCGCTTAAATGGATCGATGAAAATGTATAATAAGTATATGGTTCAATTAAGCTTGGAATCCAATTAACTATTAGTTTGAGCACATTTTGAACTCCAACATATATCTGGCGGAATCAATGGGAAACGATATTAACCGGGTATTACTGTATACACGATTAAGTGGGCGACTAGCAGAGAAAACTGCATTTCATTTTTGAAACTATGTACATACATAGACATAAAGAGATAAATGAAACTCAAAAAACTGAAATAAATCAAATTTGGTTCAAATTATTTCCAGATAATTCAACCACGCCTAATTGTGTCAGAAATATTACGTTTTTAGTTAACAAATACTCGATTAATTGCTTCCCCGCTTAATTGAAGCATTCATCGACATATCCTAAATTTTTTAATATATCACAACCTGAAAGTTTTACTTGTATGGAAGCACTATCGTTGCATGACCCAAAACTATTGCGGGAGCTGGCAAAATTTTTTTTTCCGTCCTTTTGTTTTAATTTTTTCTTATACTTATTAAATATTAAAATTTTTTTTTCGGGATACTTTAGCGTATATATGGTTAACCTATGAAAAGGTTAAGATGAATTAACCAATTAGCAAATTGCTTTGGTCTTGCCACTTTATAAACAAACTTGGGAAAATATAGCCAATTCTTTTAAATCTTAAGGGAGAAAACATTTTGGTTTTTTCAAATATTTGATTTGATTTTAGAGTTTATTTTTTATTTGACAAAATCCAAACGGCGAAGTGAAAAGCTTTCAGGTAATTTTTACTCTTGGAGGTAAAGAATAAGGTGCCTGCCAAGAGATGGTGCCGCGTTTTGCCTTTACTCGCGCACTTTGTGTAGCAGCGCAGCACACTACCAACTACGCCACGGTTGCCACAATTTACGGGGCCCTTATTTTTGAAATGTTCTTTGTACACACATATTAAACCATTTTTTGAAAATTCGTCAAAAATACTTTTATACTTGTCCCAAAACTATTCATTGTTTAATATTCCTACAGGTATGTCTCACGTCATACCTGAGATTAGAGCATCAAAATTGTATTTTGTCGGTAGTTGAACTAAATAAACTAATGGACGAACTAGAAATTTACTCAATAATGTCCCTTGAAATATTTATACATATGTAGATATGTTTGATTTTAATCATATAAGCCTGTATTCAATTGAAATCAAATCTTTCTGCAGTGTTCTAAAAATAAATCGCTGAGTATATCTGGGCTAATTTTCATTGTTGTTGGTGTTATTTTTATTACATCTGCCATTAGATAGACATATGGTATACTACTACAAGCGTGAATAATTCCAGATAACTTACCGGTGATTTGATTACAATTAAATAATTGTTGTATAATATCTGTAGAATGTAGTTTTGCTGATGGTGCATTTGTCTCGCCGTCATCATCGTCACCTTCGAGGTGGTCAGCAGCAATATTATGATTATCAATACTATCGATATCATTACTTATCATTATTTGATTATCGGTATTAAAATTAAGCATCACATTTTTCTTATATGATTTTTTAACATCGTTGATGGGATCAATTTTATTGTTTCTTGCTGTTGTCGCCGCCGTTGTCGCGGATATTCCGGTCCGTTTCTTTTTCAATTTAGCAAAGTATTTGGCACTGCGTATTGTATTTGCATTGCCACTACCATTGCCACTATCTCTTATATCATTGTCAATATTGTAATTTGCAATTGGTGTACGTTGCTTTGATAAAAAAATATTATTATGGAGCATATGTTGCTGTTGTTGTTGTTGTTGTTGTTGCTGATGCTGGTCTTGCTCCTTATCGTCGGCAATATCTGCAAGATGTTGTTGCTGCTGTTGTTCATTTTTATTATTGCTACAAAACTGCAATGCTTGTTGTAATTTGAATTTATTACATATACTAGCAAATGCTTTGGAATTTTGTTTATAATTTAGTTCGTCAAGATTGATATTGTCGTCATTGCCATTATCAGTTTCGATTTCATCATTGTCATTGTCATTATCATTGTCGTAAATATCAATACTAAGGCGACTTTTACACAATTCCGTGTCCGTATCAATCACTGTAATGTCATCATCGCCACCGTCTGCCACCACCGTTCCACCTTCTTCTTCTTTAGTATTATTTGCTGTTGTTTGCTCCAGTAGCTCTTTAACTTTTCGTATATGCTCAATGGAGAATGCGTGCTTTTGTATATTCACCTGCGACAATTGGCAAAGATTGCAGTCGCGTAATTCAATGTTATTGATTTTGTTGCCATCTCTGGTTGCTTCATCATAATTGCTGTCATCGGAAATGGTATAACGTTGATTTCGTGATTTTTTATCTTTTGCCCGTGAGTTTTGGAACCAGACCTATATTAAAAACGATAATTTTGAAGAAAAGACAAATTTTGAAATTATAGTACAGATCGTTTCTTTTTGGATTACTTTTCCTATTACCCTTGGCAAACAATAAACCCGTCGCATAACCAGGTTGGTAGGTATCGTGGCTACTCCTGGGAGTACAATTAGCACTGATACCATTTGTTTATAGCCAACCTGTTACACCAAGAAATTGGGAAAGCTTTTCTATTTCGACTTTAGAGTCCTTGGCTATGTTGTTTAGTATAGATGGGTTTGTTGTATAGGTAAAACAATGCTAAGAGAAGAATGTAGATTTTTAAACTGCTTTTATTTTATTTTAAAAATATATATTTTTGATTGATTTAATCGTCCCAGGACTTCCAGATCTCTTTTTCAATAACACTGTACAACACCACTATTTTACGAGGACTTTAAGTTCGCCATAGAGAGTTGATGGTAATCGGTGAGAAAGATTTTTAAATTGAAGTCTTACAGCTTTTATGTTTGTTATGGCTTTTACAACAACATTCCATATCCTCTCTATACTCTTCTTTTCGGGGATTCGTGGTACAAATGTCTCAA
This sequence comes from Palloptera scutellata, assembly GCA_958295655.1. Classification (NCBI taxonomy): domain Eukaryota; kingdom Metazoa; phylum Arthropoda; class Insecta; order Diptera; family Pallopteridae; genus Palloptera; species Palloptera scutellata. The sequence goes on from OY282453.1 coordinate 13,045,326, forward strand.
TTTCAGATGGCCGCCTCCTTTCCTTTATTAGGAGTAACATTCTTGCCGAAGAAATTATGTATGTCATTATTCCAAGCCATTTACACTCTATGAGCCTTTTTACCAAAAACTCCCACAAATAACGGCTCGGGGAGGAAGTAGAAGCCAAAGTCTTTGCCAACCAACTTGCACTTCTCCTTTCGCAAAACACCCCTGAACTTGATGATATATGCGCACAGTGGACGCACATTTCCCGCTCTATGCGTACGGCTGCCGAAGAGGTGCTAGGCTACCACCGTCGACGGAGAAATATGTGGTACGACCAAGAGTGTCGCGATGCTACTGAAGCAAAAAACGCAGTCTATAGAGCCACCCTGCAGTCAGTTGCAACGCGAGCTGCTAAGGAGCGATACAGAAAGTTGAGGAGAGAGGAGAAACGTCTTTTCAGGCGCAAGAAAAGAGATGAAGAAAGACGCGAGTTCAATGATATCGAAATATTGCGGGACAGGAACGAGGTCCGAAAATTCTTTGAAAGAATAAGACGCCTGACTCTTCATCCTTGCAGGGTCTCTTCCTGCAAGGATGAAGACGGAAATCTGGTGACAGATATCCAGGGCATAATGAGATTATGGAGGGAGCACTTTTCGCAGCTGCTTAATGGCGAAGACGGCAATAATCCCGCCACTGCGGAACCCACTCCGGAAACCCCAATCACTGACGGCGTTGAAGTACCGCCGCCTGACTATGAGGAGGTCTTAACAGCCATTGCTCGGCTGAAAAACAATAAGGCTGCAGGTGCAGATGGCCTGCCTGCTGAGTTGTTTAAGACCGGAGGCGAAGAGCTCAAAAAACGCATGCATGAGCTTCTATGCAGAATATGGTCAGATGAAAGCATGCCAAGTGATTGGAATCTCAGCGTACTCTGCCCAATCCATAAGAAGGGTGATTCCACGATCTGCGCCAACTACCGTGGGATCAGCCTTCTTAATATTGCATATAAGGTTCTATCGAGCGTACTGTGCGAAAGACTGAAGCCCATCGTCAACAAACTGATTGGACCTTATCAGTGTGGCTTCAGGCCTGGTAAATCCACTATCGACCAGATATTCACACTACGCCAAATCCTGGAAAAGACCCGAGAAAAACAGATCGACACCCATCATCCATTTGTCGATTATAAAGCCGCCTTCGACAGCACGATTAGGGATCACTTGTACGCCGCAATGTCTGATTTTGGTATCCCTGCAAAGCTCATTCGTCTTTGCAAAATGACACTGACCAACACCACCAGCGCAGTGAAAATTGGGACAGACCTCTCCGCACCATTTGATACCAAAAGAGGTTTAAGACAAGGTGACTCCCTATCGTGCGACTTCTTTAACCTAATGCTGGAGAAAATAATTCGAGCTGCGAACATCGACATCTCTGGCACTATCTTCTACAAGAGTGTCATGCTGCTAGCATACGCTGATGATATTGACATCATTGGCAAAAACGCTCGAGCAGTCAGTGCAGCATTCTCCAACCTGGAAAGGGAGTCTCGTCGTGTGGGTCTAGTGGTGAACGAGGACAAAACGAAATACCTTGTGTCAACAAACAAAGAGTCACGGCGTCTTGGACAAAATGTCACTGTTGACAACTACACTTTTGAAGTCGTCAAGGATTTCGTTTATCTAGGATCCAGCATAAACACCAACAATAATGTCAGCCTTGAGATCAAGCGGAGACTAACTCTTGCCAACAGGTGTTACTACGGGCTCAGTAGGCAATTGAGAAGTAGAGCCCTCTCTCGACCGACGAAAATAACGCTCTATAAGTCCCTCATCCTTCCCGTCCTAATGTATGGCGCAGAGACGTGGACATTGACCATCAATGATGAGAGACTGTTAGGAGCGTTCGAGAGGAAGATACTCCGTAAGATCTACGGTCCAGTATGCGTGGACGACGTTTATCGAATAAGATGGAACGATGAGCTGTATGAGCTGTACGCCGACACTGACATAGTCAAGCGTATAAAACTCCAGCGGCTTCGCTGGCTGGGTCATGTTGAGCGAATGGAAGAAAGCGCTCCGGCTAGACGGGAGTTTTATTCGAACCACGGTGGAGGATCACGCAGAAGGGGACGTCCTAATCTCCGTTGGAAAGACCAGGTGCAGGGCAACCTGACTGCACTTGGCCTTATCAACTGGCGTCAGCGCGCGCATAGCAGAAGTGACTGGCGAAGCTTTGTGGAGGCGGCCAAGACCGATCATCGGTTGTAGTGCCAGCTAAGTAAGTAAGTAAGTAAGAGGAAGTAGAAGTTGGATATAAAAGTAAAAACTGTTAAGCTTTCCATAGCAAACAGCTTTAGACGTCAGCTGTTCCTCTCTTCGCAGGATTTGTTCTAAGCAGTGTCCTCTTTCAAAAAAGCATCAACTCGCAGTTGTGGAAATCAACACTAGGAATTAATAGCCTTAATATTGTAAAATCGAGTAATCCCCGGTTAACTGAACACCGCAAATTACTTTGCAAATTGCATTCCTCGCTTAATTAAACCATAATCCTGCTCAATTGAATAGTATTGTTAATCGATTGAGAAGCAATAACTGTATAAATGAGCTGCAAGTTAATTTGCATTACCTGCAATTTAATATCTTACTCTTCTTGCCAAAATCCTTATCAAATAGCGCGACATAATAGCTAAAGAAGCGTTCATGTACGATGATTGAATGAGCTTTTTATTCACTAATTGAAGATTGCTGTGAGACCATCAAAGTATGCCTTCCAACCATCAAAATCCAAATCTTTTGGTTTTCATCATTGAGCGGCTCGAAGACCACCATTTTTTGAGTCCACAGAAAGAGATTTGTTGTGAGACGACTGTGTAGAAAAATTGGGTTTCCCCTTTAGTGACGGAAACTAGATATGCCCGGGGTCATTATGTTTGCCAGAGATTAACTATGTATTTGTGTATGTATGTATATAAATCGTTATATTCAAAAAACTGAGATTGTGTCTTACAAATAACAAAACATATAAAAACAACGAAATTATACAAATGTAAAAAGAGTTTTAAACGTTAGCTCAAGCAAAGTGTTATTTTATTCAATTTGAAATGATATTGATTGAATTTTTCGTTAATTAATTTCGAATTAGAAGAATATAATCAGAATTTTAACTTTATTGAAATGTTTAGAGAACTTTTGAAAAATATTGCTAAATTTCTGTACAGTGTATGCATTAGACTGGATCGATATACAGGAGAATTTTGTAACCATCATTATGACATCGCTTTTTGAGAAGATTAGGTAAATACAAGATGTCTAACATATAGTATTTACTTAATATGGTAATATATTTTTTAAATGTAGGTACCCCACCGAATTTTTTAGTTTTATAAAATTTTTATTAACTTTAGGTTCGAAGAATTAATTTTAAAGCTAAAAAAAAATTCCAAGTGTGGAACAAAAATACTACAAGAAAAAAACTTTACTTTCCCCAGATTTACTAACTTTTGCTCCGGCGCCCCCATTAGGAATAATTCTTAGCAATAATACGATTAAGGTTAAATAACTATGGTATACAAAATTAAAAAAAAAAATGCGGGCCGACCGAAATGGTAGAATTATGGCAAAAAGACAAAAATAACACTTACAATTGTTGTTGCCAAGACCCAGAAATGTCAAAAACAGGAGAATAAAAAAAAAACAAGTACAAAGATGTTGAAAGTTGTGGGTTTTTTCATATAAGAAATTTAAAAAAAGGAGAGGAAAAGAGAGTTGGCGCTGGCATCACCTGTTATAATTTCGCCATAGGTCGGCCCATAGATGGCGCTCCAGTATATATATGGGGAAAAAGCGGATAACAGGAAACACATTTTTGGCCGTGGTCGAAAAATTATTACTGAGCAAAAGTTAGTAAAAGCTGGACCGAACGATTTGGTTGAAATTTTGTGTCTAGGGTTTCTTAAGCCAAGAATTCCATTTTCGTTTTGAACTTAAAAGTGTTCCTGCGGAGCAAAAGTTAGTAAAAATAAAAAATGAAAAATTAACATACCTCGTTAAAAAAAAAATATAAATAAAAGAAGTGGTGTCAGACATCTTGTATATACCTGATGTAATGAGGGGGGTTGCAAAATGGATCCAGCTTTTGTACATATACATATTTAAATATATACATTTGTACATGTGGATAAGTGTTTGTATGTGCGTATGTGTGCGTATGAGTGAATGTGTTTTATTACCTGAATAACACGTTTCTGTAAGCCAATTTCTCTGCTAATATTGTTGCAATCATTTAGTGTTGGCATTTTTGCATCTACTTCTTTAAATATATATTTCAATATACATAATTGCAAATAGTTTATAAGTGCACGCATGCCTTGCTCATTCATCGATGAAGTCATTGCTGATAATACTAATGATGATGACTCTGATGATACAGAGGTTGCTGGTGATAACGAAACTAAATAGGACAACATAGTCGTTTTTGTTGTTGTGGCTGTCATTTTATTGTTGTTGTTGCGAGAGACATTTCCATTATAATTTCGATCAAATATTAATGGTGTTGTTCCACCCATTCGCATATGATGTTGTTGTTGCCATTCTGGCACCGATACTTTATTGTTCTTTTTTCTCCATTAGTTGCTGCACATGTATTTTGAGATAATTGTTTCTGTTGTACTGGTAACACTGTCGACAACTTTATATCATTATTATCAGCAGCAGCATCAACATAACCAACAACACTCTTTGTTATCCGTTTGTTAACGGGAATATTTCGATATCGTTTTACATTATGGAAATCGTCTTTATTTCTCTTTTTATATGCTGTTACTGTCGAACTTAAATTTGCTGCTGCTGTTGCAGTCAGCTCAATATTTCCAATTGCAGATTTCATTTTCAACTTCTTCTTCTCCTGTTTGTTTGTTAAATCTAATGGCAACACGGACTTAATGATATTTACTTGCTTAATTTCGCTTTCCTGCTGTTGCTTATCAGAATGATCACCATCATCATCGTCGTCATCGCCGTGACTTCTGATGCTTCTCGGTACACAATTGAGAGCAGTGCCATCTGCATTGCTCATTGTTGGTGTTGGCAGCATTATGTCGTTCATATATTCAATAAGGAGTTTTGGCTTATCGGGATGCTTTGATTGCATATGCCACTCAATTGCGGATTTCACTTTAAATACACCGCTACAGTATGGACATTTCTTAGTAATTATTTGCATACTTTGGCGAAATTGTCCTTTACGTTCACGCGCTCGTGAATTTTGATACCAAACCTATATTTACATATATATTTATCTATCTATATATAATATATATATGTATATATATATACATACATATCTATATATATATACATACATATCTATATATATATACATATATATTTATCTATATGTATATAATATATGGGGTAACATTTGTCAATTTTAGTTTCTCTTCATACTTATGCAGTTTTCTATTTATATATATATGATATATATACAATATATAAATCTATATATGTATATAAATCTATAGGTATGTATATAAATAGATATATGTTAATATATTTTTTGGGAAAAACATTTTCTTCAGCTAACGTATTTTGAAAAATATAAACTTAAAGACTTTGCTAAAAATAATACTGGGTGGTTTGTAGTAGGTAGGTGATAATAACCAAAAATGTTTGTAAAGTCAACAGCACAAATTACTAAAAATAAATAAGAAAAAACAAATTATAAGAATTAAGAAACAAACAAAAAATTTACAATAAAATTATACACATATAAATAAATATTCTTATTATACATTATTCCAATTTATTTATGTTAAGTTTTACTAATATTACATAGGCACAAATATGAAGTATGTATGCAATCAATCGAACAAAACGAAGAAAAAAATATTGTTGCTATACAATATCGGCTTACAAAGCATTCGATGATGCTGCCGCAATTGATACATTAGGTCATTGGAAGTCTAGCGCCACAAACCGATTTTCGATTGCAAACACTCCTCGTGAGTTGGAACTACTAAAAAATTTTAAAGTTCGAAAAAAATTTTTGGTTAAATTTCGAAGTAGAATACGTTATTCGGAAAGGTGGATTTGTAAAATGTAGAACGAACTCTTATAGACTTTGAGTTTGTTTATATTCCAATCAGATTATGTTTTTTTTTTCAAAATATCTAAATTTTTATGCATTTGGTCTTGTAAGATTTACGAAAATTCGATTTTAAGACAATAAATTATAAAATTTATCAGTTTTTACTACTGCTTGTACTGTATAAGTCATGTGCTTGTTGTAATAATTCAAAGCATTGTTATTGCTATTATTACTGCAGCATAAGAAAAAACAAATAGCACGAGACGATTTCGTCTAAGCAAGTGTTGTTATTAGTCAAGGAACTGTTATTGCTATAATTAGAGCATAAGGAAAATTCATAAGAATTAATTCACAAGCGTAATTCTATGACTACTGCTACTCCTTCGGAGAAACTGTGAATTTGTTTGTTTGTTGGTTTTACCCCATTGTAAGTTGGTTTTAAATACAATAGCATCAAAAAATATAAGGAACTCATTAGATTTTCAAAAATAGAGCCGTAAAAAAATGAATATGTGATTTTTTGGGGGTGAAATTAACTCTAGCGTTTACTACAATCGTATGTATTTATTTTGTTTAACAAAATCTCATTGGAAAGGAAGAGATTTATTGATTGCCATCACAAACATTTCGAAATTTGACAACAAAAATTAAGCTTTCATTTCCGCTAAACCAAAAAAAATACGTTGTTTCAGAGGATTCAGCTCACGTGGAGGCGAAATCGAAACCTGGGAAGCTTAGAGCATCATGCATGTGTTGGCATCACAGAAGCGATGAGAGAGACGCCGACTGCTGCAATTGGAAGCACTACCACTGCATCTATATTAGAGATGCTAAAAACCGGTATTTTTCTCTTTACTTTTCATTCCTATTCATCGAAAGTGAAGCCCGAAAATCTATGTATCGCATCGCTACATTGCTCATAAGAAAACGCTGCTCATTCGTGAACTTTACCTGATAAAAATGTAAACCTAGAATAACGTTTTAACATTGCCTGATAAAAAACAATTTTATTTAAATGCAAAATTGTTATGTTCCTATTGAAAAATCCTATATGTAGTTGCTAAGAGCTCGGTAGCAGATACAACTACAGTAGGAAAAGAAAAACTGCTATGCAATTGTATCACTTACTTACAGACGTTGCCTAAATATGGGAATAAACAATGGGAGAAAAATTCACAGACGATGTAAAACGATCTTTGAGACGTATTTGAACGAAGTATTGCATTACTATTAAAATATACATAATATATAAATATATCTTCTCTGTGAAAAGCACATGTATCTGCCCTAATATTTATCTTTCTGCGCTTTTGGGGGACATTGTAAACTGACTTGGATAAACTAATAAAAATATAACGAATCCTAAATGTACGCATTTACCTTACATATTTAGAATAACATACATACATATCATATGTAATATATGTATATAATATTGTTATACAAAGATATTATAGTCATACAAAAATCTGAGTTTGGGAATTATTTTGCAGAAAAAATATTAAAGGTGACTGCGAAAGTAAAAAATTAAAAAATATGAATAATCATTATTAATATTAACTGTGTTTTATTCGCCAACTAGTTTAACATGTGCGAATAAAATGATCAAGTTGTTAAATCTGCTCAATATCACAGTGGCCGACATCAATGAACTTCTCAGTAGTTTTTTTTTTTTGAAATTGCTAGATTATGAATAAAAATACTTTAGAAAAATATTTATCGTAAAATTCTTTGGAAATTCGAAGGGGCATTGTGGCCCCTGATCAGAATCTGCTGAAAACCTGTTAGTGAAGTGATTCTCGAAATCAAAAAATTATTCAAATGTGATATTTTGAGACAATGGATTTTCAAAAAAAGACTTAGAATTCGCATCACTCTAATATTAATTTATATATATGCATGGACATAATTACATACATCGGCCACAACTTAAACACTGGTAGTATGAATATGATTATACTACTAGTTCTTCACTTATTGACTTAATTTTTGTAGGTTCAAAAAATCAATTTATATCTACATAAATATATATACATACTTATGTACAATAGCGACTCAGTTTTCACAGCTTTTGAAATGCAAGTGCAGTAGGCAAGAAGCTGCAATGCCCGAGCTACCTAAGTGAAATGAGAATTTATTGAACCTTATTCTTTCTAAAACCACGATTTATTGGTATTGATATTCATTGCTCATGCGAGTTTTTCGATATCTGTAGCAAGAACAATGATGAAATTTTGAGCCGAATTGCCACTGGAGACGAAACTTGGGTTCATTATTATCAGCGTGTGTCAATGCAGTTGCACAAAAACTGCAGCGCCCCTAAGAAGTATAAGGTGTCGAAATCGGCTAGAAAAATGTTTGTTGATCGATTGTAAAGAAAAGGAGTCAACATCACAGGAGGCGTCAATCAAAAAAGGAGCGGAAAATTTACTAAAGGGTGTGTCAGGGTATAATTTGTATGAGCCTTCTTTTTGTTACTATGAGGGACAATTTTTCCAAAGAAAGTATGCCAATATTACAACACATTTATAGTCTACCTCTATGATAATTTTTAAAAGAAATTACAGGTACCAAATAATTCTGAAAAGAGAGGGCTGAGGGCTGGGGTAATGTAGAAAATATTTGCATTTTATAAGAAATTGTTTACCTTCAAACGTGAAAAATCCATCTTTTGTATATGAGTTTCCAAAAAGTTCCGTATTTTAATCAGTATAGTTCCGGAAATCAGAGATTTGTAGTAGTAAACCCTAGTTGCACAAAACATCTCTGATAATTTTGCCTTTCTCCACTTAAATGAAAGTAAACAATCTGAGAGTTTTTATGAAAAGTGATAGGAATTGCATCTGGAGCCTCAAAACCTTATATCCTCATTTCAAATCCCTTTGGTCATAATTTTCTTTTAAATTTTCTTCGAAAATAGCTTTATTGGTTACTATAGCATTAGATTAGGTCGGGAGATGGTAATACCATCTTAACATAGACTAAAATTTGTGTACTTTGTATACCCGAAATCTCGACAGTAACCTATTAAAACCAATTTGAAATTTTTATGATTTTGAAAATTATGATTTTGTATCGATAGTTTCTAGTATCGCCGAAGTTATTAACGATGTTAAAGTGACTTCATTGTTAGTGTCAAGCACATGAGCAGAATTTGAATTCTCTGCTCAATTGATGGCGACGGCTCTACTAAGCGTTATGGAAAGGGAAATTCCGTTGTTTGTCGATTTTTATCAATTTTTCGCAGCTCTACAGAGAATCAAGAAAATAATCGTTGACTAAGTATCTCAAAAAGTTTTACGGCATGTTTCGGACATTCGCATAGAAAATGGCTCCTTAAAAGTGCGGAACACTGCAGCTTCTGCAAAGACCCCGTACGTCGGTTGCGCCAATTCTATTTTGTTATCTTTCCTGTGAGGACACCAATTACGGTTCCAAAAGAGGATTAATCCAAAGAAGTTATTTTACAAGTGCTTCTGGAATTATAAATCTTCTTTCTTTTCTTTTAATTGCACAACAGCCGATGGAGGGCCTAGGCCGAGCTTTTCCCAGTGAAAAACTTTTCATTGGCAATTTTTACTCTTGTAGGTTTGCCATTGCCTGCCAAGAGGTGGTGGCGTGTAGAAAAATTTAATTTCTTACTTTTACATTTTTCCTGTGCCGAGATTGGAACCCTGGACACTCTGCGTAAGAGTCCAACGCACTACTACTTCGCTGCAGCGACCACATTAATGGTCTAAATTTCTCCAGACTACAGCATTGATACCTGAGGCCTGAGAAGAGCGGGTGGGAACAATAATAGCAGCCCATCCGGAAAAAGGATGTCGCCCTGAAATTTTCCACTAGAATATTTCTTTATCCTATTCGAAACCGAAAAATTAAGCTTATAATAGAGCTATTTATTTTTTTCCTCTGAAAATCTCTGATATAAAGATATTAATTTATTTAGCTTAGTAAAAGCGAGAAAATTACTTAATGTTCCGTTATGCCTTTTCTTTAATTGTGTAAAACTGAATGCCGCAGGGTCAAAGTTGAACTTGGAGTAATAATTTCGGCATCAAAATTTCTTAGAATACATATATAGGTAAAATTCCTCCAATGCAAATTTACATGCCTTAATGTACCTATGCAATTTTTTTTACAGTAATTCCCTAAATTGCGTTTCCCGTTTAATTGCGCGAGAAATATTACGTTTTCAGTTGAAAATATACTCAAATTACTCAGTTAATTGAACTATTAATTGTACACTTTAATCGGTGCAATTAAGCGGGGATTATTGTATTATCCAAAACATAAATTAATTGTTATAAAGAAAAAATAAAATAAATCAAATTTTATATGTAAGGGTCGGTGAAAATCGAGTCGCTACTTCATACAAATGTATTAAGGTATGTACTACTTATATATGAATAAGTTAAATAAATACATATATGTATGTAAGCATATGATTTGTATGTATGTATAAACTTACTTGTACAACACGTTTTTTTAAATTTACTTTCTTCGATATTTCTTCTAACATTTTGCGGCTGGGATTCGATTCACTTTGGTAGCATTCATATAAAAAATTCAACTGTTCGGGAAGTATTGTAGTGCGTAAACGCTTATTTTGTTGTTGCTGCTGTTTGTTTTCTGCCGAGGATGTTGTTGTGCTTTTAGATGGTATTGTTGCTACTGTTGTTGCGTGCTGTGTTGAAGTTGTAATTAATGATGATGACGACAAGATTCCAATGCCACCTTCACCACTACTGCCACCACTGACATCAGTTATTGCTGCTGCAGCTACCGGTGATATTTTTTGTATATCACAAATAGGTGTTGTTGTTGTTGTTGCTGTTGATGCTGCATCATTAAATATTAAAGTTTGAGTATGATTTTCAATCATAGTTGCGTCCAGAAAATCTTCCAAGTTTTGAAAGTATGCATTATTTTGCTGTGCTGTTGCTGCTGCATGCGTAGTTACAGGTGATGAATTCTCTTTGTTCTTGTTGTGATCTCTGATTGTTGTTGTTGTTGTTGGTAATGCGTTGCTAGTTTCTTGATGTTGCTGTGGTTTTTGTGAATGTTGTTGCTGCTTATAATCCTCCTCGTGCCCAAAATATTGTTTATTATTATTTAAGTGAAAATGTTGTTGAGCAGCGTCATTACCATCATCGCTACCGCATTCAGCATCATCATTATCATTATAGACATCATTACCATCGCTGTTATCGTGATGATGATGATTATTGTCAGCTGATTGATCGTTGATAGTATTATGATCGTTGTGCTCTTCATCTTCATTCTCATCGTCATCATCATCATTTTTGCTAAAAATGTTATGTATAGAATTGGTATCATTGTCATTGTTGTGATATTCAATATTTGCAGTACTATTGTATTGCATATGGAGATGATGTTGCTGCTGCTGCTTTTGCTGACGATGTGTATGACCTTTATTATTTTGTTGTATAGTACAATCATGTATTTGTTGGGTCGAGGCATCTATCTGAAAAAACTTTCTCGATTCATTTAGTTGATAATATTGTAAGAGAAAATCTATATTTGGTTTATTTTCTCCACTAAGGTGATGCGGATGTTGTTGCTCATTTTTTAGATAGTATTGAAATAAAAAATCATAATTGCTGCGTTTTCTGAGTTCATTTTGCTGATAAAAGTTCGTCAAGAACTCAATTTCTAAACCTTGTGGTTCGTGTGATTGCTGCTGCTGCATTTGTTGAAATTGTTGCTTCAATTCGGTATTACTTTCATTTTGCATGAAATACTGATATAAAAAATCAAACTTTTTTGTTTGCCCATCGAAATCACCAGATGCTCCCGATGCTCCACCAACTGATGACATATCATCGGCGTTCGATGATGTTTCTGAGTATTTTCGTTTTTTTGCTGGTGGCTGCTGATGGCTGTTACAACTGGAAGACAATTGTTGATGATGCTGTTTTTGTTGGGACTTATGATATTGCTCTTGTTGTGTTACACTTACAGCGGCGGCTTGTTGTAGACTTTGTAATATAGTACCAAACGGACCATATGTAGTGTCAGTTGAAATGGCAGCCTTTTGCTGATGTCGTTGTTGCGTGGCAAAAAGATTTGGATTCATGAGGTGGAACAATTGGTGTTCGCGAAAATGCTCGTAATGATTAAAGTTCAATTTGCATTTATCGCACTCAAATTTTTGCTTATGTTGCTGCTGTTGGTCCATGCTGTTTCTTCGTTCACGTTGCGGTGGTGTTGGTGTCGTTGATGGACTAAAATCTGCCAATGAAGACGAAGATTTACTAAATAAATGTTGCGGTGATGTGGTGAGTAAATTTACGCCAGCGGCGCTAGCAGTAGCGGCAGCATTGCTACCTGGTGATAACCCTCCAGTGGGAACACCGCTACCACCGCCCGATGCCAAAGCAGCTGCAGCTGCTACGGCAGCAACATGCTGCTGATGTAATGTTGCCGCAGCGGTGGCAGCAGCAGCTGCGGCGGTCGCCGCATTGCCGCTATTTATATCCATCGAGGAGTTTGAATCTTCAGAGCTTAGGTTCTGGGCGATTTGTGCAGCCGCAATTTGGGCTTTAGCTGATTTTTTATTGTTCTCCTCCTTGAAGCAATGATTTTTTTGATGACGTATTAGTTCGTAGTATCGTTGAAAGACTAAATTGCATTTTTTGCAGGCATAATTGATGTTTTGTTTTTTCTCTTCTGTTTCATATAATGAATTATTTGGTTGATTTTCATAGATTTTGCGTTGTTTTTGACGCGCATTCTACAAGGAAAAATCAGAGGGAATTTGGGTCAATTTCAATACATTTTCAATAAAAATTTTGATTCGAATTGCTTTACTACTAGGTTTACAAATTTAACCCAAGTTTCAAATAGTCTTAATTTGCCTCATATGAAGTCACAATCCAAGTAAATATGTGTAACTGAGCTTAGAGGTGAGTTTTTTTTTGTAAAAAATATCAAAGAACTATTTTCAAATATCTGATGAACTACCTGAAATTGAGAACAGCTTGGCTGTTTAACTACATAAACAATCTGGATTTTATCTCGCATCTTTAGGGTTTGGTATAAGTTTGGCTTCGACTCCTTCAAATAAAGGAGTGAAATACTTTGATTGAATTGACAGCGAGAGCACTGACCTACACAACTTGGTTCTCCGCTCTCGACTTAACATTCATTCTGATTCTCATGGTTTATAGTAACTTTATTTCGGGTTTAACGAGAAGCTGACCGAAACGTCATTTCACCGAATGCGGTTACCAAAATGCAGTTATCGAACAACTGTTCCTATTGAAGATATTCTGTAAAACCCATCATCCGCACATCACAAGTTCAGCCATACACCAATGGAACACTTAAGGTCCTAGCGCGGGATACCATGAAATTCTAGTTATTTTTGCAAATTCCGTAGCAAGCAACTACAGGATGCTTAATATCCTGCATTACAGACAAAAATATTTTATAGAATATTCACTCAAAATTTAATTACATCACCACATTTTCTTCGACGATGAATGGTTGAATTTTTGAAATAGAGTACACTGTGTAAGTGTATCCTGTGAATGAAAAAATCGGCCTCTAGAGTAGTTGAATATTTACAACTGTTACTCCCCACCAAATGGCATAAAAGAGCGACGTCGATAAAGGTGAATGATCTAGATATCAAGAAATCCAAGAAGGGGAGAAGGAGATTAACATCTAAAGAAAATGCACGCAAAATAGAGAGCAGAAACTTAGTCTTCAGTTTGTATTGTACATATTTAAAATTTGTAATTTTTTTACATATTGAATGACTATAATAAATTAGAATTTGATTTATTGACGCCATACAACACTGCTCTGACCAATTTCTCTACGATTGAAGTTCAAGTTCTCGGTGGAGTACTGTTTTCGGTGGATTACTGTTTTTTCTGTTAGTTGAACCCAGCTTAATTGCGTTTTTCATTAAATTGCTCTGGATTAATTGGTTAATTGTATTCCCCTTTCAGTATTTTGAAGTCGTACAAATCAAATGCTTGATGCAAGTTGTTCGTCTAACATTTTCTGTTTCCATATCTCATTTTTCGAGGGGTTTCGATAAGTGAATCAGAGTGTAATTTTTATGTGCCTCTTTGTGTTATTATAACAGGAATTTTTTTCAAAGAAAGCATGTCATTATTTCAAGCTACTTACCCTGTTTTATAATTTTTAAAAGAATTTGTGGGTACCAGAAACTTTTGAAAAGAGAGGGGATGGAAAAATTCTTTGACGTGAAAAATCCATATGAGTTTGAAAAAAGTCCCATATTTTCAGGTTATAATCTGATTTGGGGTTGGGAACCCTGGTATTCGCAGGTCTCCAAATTACCTACTAAATTTAACCTTTTCAAACACTAAGTGTTTATGGTGGGGATTATCTAGGGCCATAATTTTTGTCTAACAACCTTAAATTTTTACAGATTATGGAACATTCCCTTAATGTACAAATATGTAAAACACGCACAAAAGCTCGGCCTAGGTCCTCCATGGGCTGCTATGCCATTAAAAGAAGAAGAAGCGACAGAGCATTTAAACATTGGACTCCTGGTAACCCTGGTCAACCAACTGAGGTTCGTTTCTCAGGAACTCAACTGGTTTTTATGACATGGTTACAGTAACCCCAGCTTAGTTGTACAATTTAGTTGCTATATTTATTACAGCTTCAGTCAACTGAGGAAAGCAATTAACCGTGTAATTTTAGTTAATTTTCAACTAAAAACTTAATATTCCTGGTAATATTAAACGGAAAACGCAATTAAGCGTTGTTCAATTAAATGGGGATTACTAAACCTCTCGTTTATTGTTTTTTTTTTTTTTTTTTTTGTTATTGATACATTCAACACTTAGGGTGTACCCCTATATTGTGTTGAATGGAAGGAAGATTGATAGGTGGGAGGAAGAAGGAGGGAGAATCAGAGACGGAATGCAATCACACAGGACACCGATAAAGGGATAGACAGCCATTGTGGCAAGTGTTATACCTTTACCACAATGAACTTCAGTTTATCAGTGTCGACTATGGCCACATGCAGCGCCAAAGCCAAGCTTTTCGCATCCACTCATGTTGTGCGTGTCATATTTGTACATGTATGGAAGGGACCTACAGTTTTATGCCGAATCCGAACCCCTGACTCTTTGCGTAACAGTCCAACGCACTACCGCTACGCTACAGTGACCACAAAGTATCTTCTTTCTTCTTTTTTTTAATGGCACAACAGACCATGGAGGGCATAGGCCGAGCTTTTCGCATCGACTCAAGTTCCGCGTGTTATATTTTTGTACATGAATGGAAGAGACCTATGGTTTTATGCCGAATTCGAACGGCGAAGTAAAAACTTTTCGTAGGAAATTTTTACTCTGTAGATTTGCCTGCCATGTAGAAAATTTGTTTTTTCTACTTTTTGATTTGCCTGTGCCAAGATTTGAACTCCGGACACTCTGCGTAGCAGTACCAACTACGCCAGTAACGTATAGTCGGGAAATATTTAATTTTAATTACTACATAAATCTTAGTCATATTCTGAAGTTCTAAAATCTTAAAACTACCTACAACAAAAAATTATCAAGATCAAGTTTCAATATTTCCTTTTTAGTATTTATTTTCATATTGCTGCCTTAATTTACAAAAGCGCTAACACTGATTTTACAAGTTTTCAGGAGAAACAGAAAACAATTTGGGACTTTAATATTTCAGTATTGTAATTTATATAAAATATTGTAATTTAAAATTACAATTTGGTATTGGATTTGCGGTTGGGAAGAGACTGCGTCATCTAATCTCGAGCTTCACGGCCGTGAACAAGCGCCTAGTCGCTATCCGCATCAAGGCAAAATTCTTCAACATCAGCCTAATTTGTGTCCATGCCCCGAAGGATGAGAAGGATGAAATGACCAAGGATGACTTCTACGAGCTCCTCGACAAAACTTATGAGCATTGCCTCCACCAAGATATTAAAATCGTGTTAGGTGACTTTAATGTCAAGATGGGCAAGGAGAGTCTCTTTGGTCCGACGATCGGAAAATGCAATCTCCACGATGAAGCCGCCGCAGGAAACATGACAGTTAGTAGCACCAGATTCCAACATAAAGATATCCATAAGGCCACTTGGCTGTCCCCTGATCAAAACACACGAAACCAGATTGATCACGTTGTGATCGACGGAAAGCACGCTTCCAATCGACTAGACATCGACTCAGACCACTACTTGGTTGCAGCCAAGGTTAGCACACGTATATGTGTAGCAAATCGCGCAGGGAAAGGTACAAAGAGCAAGCTGGATGTCGAAAAGCAGCAATCACAACAGACAGCCAACCAACTCGCACTCCTCCTATCGCAAAACACTCTTCAACTTGATGCTATATGAGCGCAGTGGACGCACATTTCCCGCTCTATGCGTATGGCTGCCGAAGAGGTGCTAGGCTACCACCGTCGACGGAGAAATATGTGGTACGACCAAGATTGTCGCGATGCTACTGAAGCGAAAAACGCTGTTAACACAGCCACCCTGCAGTCAGTTGCAACGTGAGCTGCTAAGGAGCGATACAGAGAGTTGAGGAGGGAGGAGAAACGTGTTTTCAGGTGCAAGAAAAGAGATGCAGAAAGACGCGAGTTCAATGAAATCGAAATGTTGCGGGACAGGAACGAGGTCCGAAAATTATTTAAAAGAATAAGACGCCTGACTGATGGTTTGAAGACTGAAGGCCTCTTCCTGCAAGTATGAAGACACGGAAATCTGGTCACAGATGTTTAAGACAAAATGAGATTATGGAGGGAGCACTTTTCGCAGCTGTTTAATGGCTATGACACCCATCATCTATTCGTCGATTATAAAGCCGCCTTCGACATCACGATTAGGGATCACTTGTACGCCGCAATCTCTGATTTTGGTATCCCTGCAAAGCTCATTCGTCTTTGCAAAATAACATTGACCGACACCACCAGCGACGTGAAAATTGGGGCAGACCTCTTCGCGCCATTTGATACCAAAAGAAGTTTAAGACAAGGTGACTCCCTATCATGCGACTTCTTTAACCTTATGCTGGAAAAAATAATTTGAGCTGCGAACATCGATATCTCTGGCACTATCTTCTACAAGAGTGTCATGCTGCTAGCATACGCTGATGATACTGACATCAGTGGCAAAAACGCTCGAGCAGTCAGTGCAGCATTCTCCAACCTGGAAAGGGAGTCTCGTCGAGTGGGTCTAGTGGTGAACGAGGACAAAACGAAATTCCTTGTGTCAACAAACAAAGAGTCACGGCATCTTGGGCAAAATGTCACTGTGGACAATTATACTTTTTAAGTCGTTAATGATTTCGTATATTTAGGATCCAGCATAAACACCAACAATAATGTGAGCCTTGAGATCAAGCGGAGATTAGCTCTTGCCAATAGGTGTTACTACGGGCTCAATAGGCAATTGAGAAGTCGAGCCCTCTCTCGACTTATCCTTTCCGTCCTAATGTATGGCGCAGAGACGTGGACATTGACCATCAATGATGAAAGGCTGTTATGAGCGTTCGAGAGGAAGATATTCCGTAAAATCTACGGTCCAGTATGCGTGGACGACGTGTATCGAATAAGATGGAACGATGAGCTGTATGAGCTGTTCGCCGATACTGACATAGTCAAGCGTATAAAAAGGTGTTCTATTCGGGCCACGGGCGAAGAACACGCAGAAGAGGACGTCCTAATCTCCGTTAGAAAGACCAGGTACAGGGCAACCTGATTGCACTTGTCCTTATAAACTGGCTCCTATTACTTACATTGTTGTTCATATGTATAAGTAGCTAACGGGTTAATAAAGCGGCCATATTTAACAGAGATAAATTCAGGTTAAGTATGAATATGTAAATAAAAATAACAGCAAATTAAATTTCAATTTACCTGAAACCATACAACGATAACTCGTGGTGATAGCAACAACAATTTGCTTAAATATTCCAAATCACTATCTTTTGGATACGAGTTATTTTCGAAAAATTCTTGCAATACTTTGATTTGATAATCAGTGAAACGAGTGCGATTCGCGCGTTTGCCACTGGATGTAGATGATGAATTTGACGAGTTGGAATTGGTATCGAATTGCGAAGATGGTGAATTCTTTTCAAAAACTTTACTCATTTGAAATTTTTTCGGTGGCCCCATATTGTTCATATTGATGCTACCTATGTTTGGCATGCTGTTGATTGGCAAATTGTCCAACTGTTGGCTGAGCAACTCATTCATGCTGGTATATGGATGGTTGGCTGATGAGCTGTTCGGCGTTTGTGGACGTGAGAGTATATCTGAGCTACCGCTTTCCGATTTCGTTTCATAGCTATTGTAGTATGATTGTTGCTGCTGCTGGTGTAGAGCTGCTGCCGTAGATACTGTTGATTTCTGTACTGCAACATTCTGCTCGTCCAGCTCAATAACATTGCTGTGTTGTTGTTGTTGCTGTTGTTCGGTAGCAGCAGCAGCAGCGGCAACAGCAGCGATTGCTGTTAATCTATGCTGATGTTGTTTTAGTAATAACGAAGAACTGGAAGTTAGTAATTGTTGTTTTTCATGCTGCAACTGTAGCTTATCGCAATCGTTGCCAATTTTTTGCAGCGTCATTGACATTATGTCATCGCTGGGCTCGGTTTTGATTTGTATATCTAATGGGCATGAAATGCTGGCAACACTTGACGTATGTGAGCGGGAGCAGTCAGCACCATCTTGACGTTTAAGATCCAGCTGTTGTTGCTGCTGCTGCGTGAAGTTTAAATGCGTGGCAAGAAAATCGCATACATTGCTACTAGATTGTGTTGACTCTGGACGCGATTGCGTCATTGGTGTCATAGTGCCACCAGCACAACCAACAGCACCAACAACTGCTGGTGCTGCTGCTACTGACATTTGCGGTGGCAGACCGCAAACGCTGGCCAAACTTGCGGCGGAGGCGTTGCTTGCGTTCAAATTGGCTTCACTGAGTGTGGTCACTTTAGCCTGACCGGTGCGCTCGTACTCTTCTAAGTTTAATGTTGTCGACGGTGGGTTATTGAAGTTATACGGTGAGTCTTTATTTCGCTGCCTCTCTTTAAAGAGTGTGTTCCGAAACCAGTGCTTGACGACCTAGATAAATGTAGGTATGTACATATAAGGATCTAAATAACTTATGGGTTCTTGATTGGTATTACTTACTTTCATTGGTAGATTTGCTTTCTGCGACATTTCCATGATGCTCTCTTCACTTGGTGAGTTATTTATATCGAAATGGGCACGCAATATCTTCAACTGATCATCGGTTATACGTGTTCGTGCTCGTTTCTGATTGTTGGACAGCTGAATATGTTTTACAAAAAAGGGAAGATATTTAGGTTCAGTTAAGAGTTGGCTTGAATTAACTGGAGAAAGATGTGATATTCACCTGTGATAGCGAAGCTGGCGAAGTCTGCTGAGGTTGCTGTTGTTGCTGCTGTTGCAACAACTGTGAACCAACAACATCCACTGCAGTAGCTGCTAAACTTGCTGTTGTTCCTGCTGCATTGGTAGTTGTTGAGCCTGTAGTACTGCGTGGACATTCTGTTGTTGTGGTTAGATTTGTGGCATTGCTTACTGCACTACTCGCTAGACCGCTGCCGCTTGGAGCTGTTGTTGCGGCTGCACCAAAGATCAGCGGTGGCGCAAGATTCATAAAATTCAATGACATCAAATGATGGAATTGCACTAAATTCAACATGTCGACAGGGTTCAAGGGCAATCCGGAGGCAGCAGCTGCTGCAGCTAATTGCGGAAATTGATGTTGCATTTGCTGCAGATTCTGGAGATTCTGTAAGGTTTGTATTGATTGGAGATTTTGTGGTGTCAAATGTGGGAAATGTGCCAGTTGCTGCTGCTGTGATTGTTGCATGTACTTTTGAGTAAGTAAACCGGGATCCATTTGCAAATGCTGTAAAACATCGGCCGGAGACATTGGACAATTTTCGGCTATATCAGAGGTGGTGGAATATTGTTGTTGCTGCTGTTGCTTCAGAAGTGCAGCTGTTATTGCGGCAATATGCTGTTGCTGTTGAGTTGTGCAAATTCCTGGAGAAATTTGTGATGTGGCCTCCTTGTTCTCTTGCATTTCTGAAAGATTTGGTGAAGCGGAAGGTGACCTTTTATTTTTGCAGTCTGGAAAAAAAATTTTATGTTTATTTTGTAAGTGGATTCTGTAGATTTGTCGATTACAGAAGAAGTCTAATACAGTAATCCTTGATTAATTGAACCCGGCTTAATTGCGTTTCCCGTATAATTGTGTAAAAAATTCGCGTTTCTGCGAAATTTCGCATACGACTCCATGCCATCGTCTGAAGAGAGATGTCAGTAACTCAATTTACATAAGCTCTCTATTAGATTCAACTTATCAAGCGTACTATTTGTTAAAGATATACTTGATTCATCCGACCTCCTGGCACTTATTCCATTTAATGCTCCAGCAAGTAACAGAACATTGTTTATTCATAGAACTAATTATGGTCACAATGATCCTATCTCTAGATACCTAAATCTTTGTAATGATCTTAAAATTGATTTAGATTGCGATGGATCACGCTTAATTAGAGCTTTAAATATCAGAGCTTTAGTTTAGATAATGTTTAAATTTTTAATTACCGAATTATGTACCTAAGTTTGTAAGCAAACTTGTAGACGGGAAGGACACAGCCCAGTAGATGGATTATATTAAAAAATTAAAAATATTACGTTTTTAGTTCCAAATGTACTCAAATTACTCGGTTAATTGAATTTTCCGGTTAATTGAAAAATGAATTATATTTTTTAATCCATGCAATAAAGCAGGGATTACTGAATACGTAACTATTGCATCACATTTGACATACATACCTGTATCATTTAATTTGGCTGCTGTATCCATAATGACGTCCGTTGTTGTTGTTTTATTCGATTCGTTACCGTCTCTGCTTGGTGATATGGTGAGAGCTGGACTACTGCTTTGATAATCGATGACTGTCGTAGTCGCCTCTTGGTGTTGGTCGTGCGCCTGTTCCATGTGCTTTTGCAAAGCCTGTGTGCTGCGAAAATTTCGCTGACACATGGTGCACTTGGTTGCATCGCGCATAGTGTGATAAAGTGTGTGTGTTGTAAGTTTTTCTTGTGTTTTAAATGCCAATGAACACTGTTTGCAGCGATACTTGTAGACGTGTCGCTCCGAAATTACTAAGCTAATGTGCGTGTCCTTGTAGTGTGTTATCATTGCAGGTAATGTGGGGAAAATCAAATGGCATGGCCGGTTGCTGCTGTTAGCTGCCAAACACAGATAATCAGCATTTTGTATAGTGAAATGCTGAGTTTTTTGAGCATGCTGCAACAATTGCTGTTCATGCTTGAAGCTGGCACCGCATTGCTGGCAGACACCATCATTGCTGGACACTGCCATTGTCATATCGTTGGAGTTGGGTAGCGTAGCAATAGATATTAGTGATTCACTGTGATGTGTTGTCGGGGACATTAAAGAAGTTAATGCTGCAGTGCCTGCCGCTGCTGTTGCAACTGCACCACAGCTAGAAGATGTCGTCGGCTCATGGGGTAATTGTTCTGTACTGCTGCTGTTGGTTGCTGTTGTTGTTGGCATATTCTGCCAAATGCTGTTATCGACTAACTGCAAAAGACGTGATAGTCCATCGCGACTCACATTGTGTACACGCATCAGATGCAATTCCAATATGTGTTTCTTCGTAAAACTGTCCTGACACAACGGACATTGAACGCTAACAACTTTTATTTCGGAGAAACTGTTGTTATTGCTGCTGTTGCTTATGTTGGCTTTGTTCATATCGCTTTTTTCTTCATGTTGTTGCTCTTCTTGTTGCTGTTGTTTTTTCTGTTGGTCCAGCTCATTCCGATTTCCATCGTCACTACCGCCAACGCTACCACTCGCCTCAGCAGCAACAGCAATCTCTGGCTCTTGTTCCCCTTCACCAAAATCTAAACGTTCTTTTTTAATAGCTATAGGACAATCGTCCTCCAGTGCAGACGTGTGCAATTTCAGGCCACTGCTTCGTGTAACAGCTGCTGCTGTTGCTGCTGCAACTGCTGCCTGGAATGCTTGAATTGCAGCCGCATTAGTTGGTATGCTAATATAGTCTTGCTCGCAATTTGGATGTAGTGACTCGATATGAAACTCTATTTCTCTTCTAGTTTGCGCAAAGTAATCACAGTTATTGCATTTGTATATGATTGATGGTATATTGTTTGCTGCTGCAGCAGCGGCTAACGAATTGCTAGCAACAATGATGCTCATACCTTCTGCTCCTGCCGATATCTGATACTTGTTGCCGTTATTGCCCGATGCAACGGAGGAACTTGATGATGGGGAAAAGGAACTATTATCCATACCAATTGCTGTGGCACCGGAAGTGACACTGTCTTCACTTGGATACCGAAGTGTGGATGATGCATTTGCAAATATATCACCAGCTGTCAAAGCATTCAGACTTATATCTTCTTTCTTTGTGACTACTGTAAATATAATGTAAAATGTATAAACAAACTTAAGTAAAATTTTTCGGTAATTTTTATATTGTGTTTTAATTGATACAGAATAAGTTCAAATATTAAATTTTTATTCGATTCCAAAGAATTTATAAAAAAGTGGTGAAATTGTCCAGATGATTTTACGAGGCGTTAGGCTAGGAACCGCTTAGGAGCCGTTTTTTAGATGTCCGGAATCAAGTATGTAATGTAATACCGACAAATAACTTTTAAATCATTTTTTTCTCTCTCATTCTAAAGACCACCGAGGTGACATATGTAGTTTTGATTCGATACCCACTTATTATCGATAATTTTACTCATTACTTGTTTTTATTTTACTTGTATTTGTACTTGAATCGAAAAAGGATCGAAAATTTACTTGTATCGAATTATCTAAACGTATATCCCCCTGCTAAACCTAAGTATTTGATAGATAACTGTTTGTAAGAATTGTTGGAGATTTCATACAGAAAGTGGTACTAAACGAACGATTCAAAATGAAGCAGATATTTCATTTGGAATATAAACCATAGAAACATCACGAATTTCAGAGTGGTAAAATGAGTAAAGAAAGTGTTACCCAATTCTCTGCAGCGCATTTTATTTATAGGTGAGGTTTTTATAAATAATTATAAAATTATAGGTAGTATCTAATTTAAAAGGAAACCAGCTAAGTGATATTATCGCATTTTATTGAAATAATCTTAATTAATTAACTTATTTACATATTTTTTCACATTTTCCATATTTTATAAACATTCTTATACAAATTAGTTTTTTCATTCTATGCCGATATTTACCGTTTCAGCTGCTTCTGCACTCTACATATCTGCAAACGATATGGTGGTTTACATGTGGCGGTTTCCGAACTTTTTACACTTTTTAATTTATTTTATTTGCATAATCTTTCTATACTTTTTATCGATAACAATATAAAAATTAATTGCGTTTGTCCGAATTGCACACTTAAAAAAGAATCCGAGCGCCAGGTATCTTGCTGGCTTTTTGGTGGTCTCGCTCATACCAAGTGTGCTAGTCTTTCCAGAAGAACATATACACGACGGGAGAGGTATTCGTTGGACTTATTCAAAGTGTAGATCGGCTGAAGTAGAAATAAGTAAGATGTTCAATACAACTAGGAACGGTTTTAGTGAGATTCGCGAGTTGTCGTTGCTTGTAGAGAAATTTAAAAAGTACGAAAAGTTTTTAACGATTTTAAGTGCCTTGATGATGTTAGTAATGTAGTGTTCCCAATTGAAACCCGATATATTTAACGCACTCATTTAAACCTTGGAGGTAAGAAAGCAATGCAATCTCTTGGCACTAGACCGTCGATGTTTCTCCAACATTATTTTCTTCCTTTGGCTATGAATCAATCTCCCATAGTTATTGATGAATCTTGAATGTAGTTGAATGTGCTACGCCAGTTACAAAAAATCTGGCAGTATAGTTGCACCAAAAAAAATTTATTTTATATCACGATTTTCAAATGACACAATCGATGATATAAAATTCCATATAAAATCTAAGCTTTAAATTAACTTACGTTAACTTTTCATATCAAAAAAATTTTTTATCTTTTAAAATTATTATTCGGGTTGAGATGTTTGATCATATCGTTAATATTAACTTTTGGCTAAAAGGTGAAACTATTTGTTTATAAATCTAGGCATTCCTCGTGTGTGTACAAAAAAACCGCTAGGAAAACCGATTTTTTGAAAATTTTATATCAAATTCAATTCAAAGTTAAACAACCGACGTACATGTATATCTTAAAAGTTTTACTCGTTATGTGCACATTTTAACTTTCACTGAAACATGGTTTAAACCATCTGTATATAATTCTGAAATTATTTGTAACAACTTTCAAGTAAAATGAAGTTGGTCCAAAAATAATTGCTAGGTTCTGAACTGAGGCGCAGAAAAGTAAACGCAAATTAAAGCTATAAAATCTAATTTTTGAATCAAGCAGGGTACTTTATTTTGAAGGTTCATCATCAATTCCATTTATGTATAGAAAATGATATCACTGAAATATTCACCACGGCTAGTTTTACATACGTCGATTCGATGGTCAAAATGTTTGATGACATCTTCCAATAGGGATGTTTGTATGGCATTTATCTTGGTAATGATTTTGTTTTTTAGGTCCTGAATATTGGCTGGCTTATCTACGTAGACTTTGCTTTTCAAAAATCCCCATAAAAAGAAGTCCAATGGTGTTAAATCGCATGATCTTGCAGGCCAATTCACATTTCCTCTACGCCACCATTTTTGAAGTGTTCTTTAATAACTTTAACGCGGTCTTCAATCGAATACTTACGACTCCATAGCGATAAATGGCAAACATTCAACTAACAAAATGACGTAAAGATGACAGAAAACAAACATGGCGTCCCTGTCAAATTGACGTTTACTTTCCTGTCATTTGGTCTTACTTTACTTTACTTTTAATGGCACAACAGCCCATGGAGGGCCTAGGCCGAGCTTTTTCGCATCCACTCATGTTGTGCGTGTTATATTTGTACATGAATGGAAGGGACCTACAGTTTAATGCCGAATCCGAACGGCGAATTGAAAAGCTTTTCATAGCAATTTTTACTCTTGTAGGTTTGCCATTGCCTGCCAAGAGGTGGTGCCGTGTAGAAAAATTATTTTTTTCTGCTTTTTTTTTTTGATTTTGCCTGTGCCGAGATTCGAACCCCGGACATTCTGCGTAGCAGCCCAACACACTACCACTACGCCACAGCGACAAAAAAAAAACTAACAAAATGACGTAAAGATGACAGAAAACAAACATGGCGTCCCTGTCAAATTGACGTTTACTTTCCTGTCATTTGGTCATTCCTTTGTAAATCTAATTGAAGAAGTGTGCGTGACACATCCCAAACAAACCAAATGCTTTTTTGGGTACATCTCCGGAAACATGTAGTACAGTAGAGTATTGAGATGTGGCACAAACATATAGGTTGACAATGTCAAGCTACAGGAAATATATGGGTGGGAAGGGCAGTGTGGCACCTGTCATATACTTGAATTTTTATTGTAGGGTATTTCAGTAAACAATTGCGGGTAGTACCCGCGTGATTGCAACGGTGAAAATGTACAATTTATGATTCAATATGGGTCAATTAACTGGGGAATGCAATTACCCGAATAATTGGAGTACATTTAGAACTAAAAACGTAATACTTCTGTTTCTGTGTCCGCGATTAAACGGGAATCGCAATTCAATCAAGCGTTCATATGATACTAAAATTTGTTATGAAGTTACTATTTGTCAATAGCTTTCTGTGGCAAAAATATGTGTAGGCTTGGAAAAGTAAGCTAACCTAATACTTTTTGGGAGACATCTCCGAAACTACTTACTGTACAATAATAAGATTTGGTACAAGGACGTTACTTGATACTGCAATGGTACAGGAAATATAGATGGAATTGAAACAGCAGGTGTTGCACCTTCCATATAGCCTAAATTTTCATTGTAGAATAACTCAGAAACCATTTGTGGAAAGGTATGATAAATTTTGTGTTCATGCTGGAGATGGTTTCTAAAATTGTAGAAATAATCTCCGCGAGTCAATTCAATAAATATGCTTTAAAATGTATAAATTGAAATTTTAATGTTCATAATTGAATTTAGTTGAATCAGCGCTTAAAATCATGCGATGTTGCGTTGTGTACAGTACTCCCCGGATAATTTAATCCCACTTAATTGCGTTTCCCGTTCAAGCGCGCCAGAAAGATTACGTTTCTAGTTCAAAATGTATTCAAAATATTAAGTTAATTGTATTCTCCGCTTAATCGAAGCAAAAATTGCACATTTTCATCAATACAATTAATAAGGATAGTTTTATAGTTCTATAGTTTTTTTAATTTGTTGAACATTAATGAAAAATTACACACTCCGCAATTTCCCATTAAAGAGCGTTGCAATGCATGCCGGGCTTTGTGCTATTCTATAAATAAAAGGAAAATATTTGTGTTTCCTGAATAAAAAAAAAAATACAAATCATTAAGAATACTACTACTCGGAGCCATGTGAGATATGAGAGCAGTCTTTCAGCTTGTAGCGTCTCGGTCTTACTGTTCGCCGGAATAATTTATTTTTTTGCATAGCTGCATTTCAGCGTCATGGTGCACAAGCAAGAATTGTTTAAGCTCTTCATTCAATACGGCTCGTGTTTCATACCAATGGGTTGCAACGCCACCTACATACATTCACACACACTAAACCATATTCCCAGTGTAAAAATTCAATGCCAATTTCCTGTACATCATTTGGAAGTACCTTGAGTTTGCCATATACAGGGTGGACCATTTATAATGTGGAATTTTTTTTATTTTTTATTACAGTCAACGCTGTGTGTACCCCTGTAAATGCAGAGCATCGTGTTGATTGGAAGCAAGATTGATAGGTGGGAGGAAGGAGTGAGAATGTGATGTGCAATTAGAGGACACCGATAAAGAGATAGACAGTCATTATGGCAAGTTTTATGCCTGTCAGTTTATCAATGTCGACTATGACTATGTAGCGCCAACGAAAGGGATAGGAAGGACAAGGAAAATGTACCGTAGAGGTGATGCTGTGTAGAAGATTGCCTGTGCCT
This sequence comes from Palloptera scutellata, assembly GCA_958295655.1. Lineage (NCBI taxonomy): Eukaryota > Metazoa > Arthropoda > Insecta > Diptera > Pallopteridae > Palloptera > Palloptera scutellata. Next base: position 13,072,505 of record OY282453.1, read on the forward strand.
AGATTAGAAACCCGGACACTCTGCGTAACAGTCCAACAAACTACCACTACGCCACAGCGACCACAATTTGATTTTGGTGTAAATATGAAACGAATAATTTTTTTCAATGAGGTTTTATTATTCGAAAGTACAATCTTCCGGTTAATTGTGGAATACTATTTCATTCAATTGACTTCTTGGGCTGGCCTTGCAGAAGCCCATACCCAATTTTTCAGTACTTGACCGATGGCTGCACCAATTTCGTTCTTAATAGCCTCAATCGTTCCTGGATGGTTAGCGTAACTCTTTAACAGCTTCCCACAAATAATAGTACAACGGAGTCAAATCGCAACTGCGTGGTGGCCAATCACCAAAACGGCTAATAACGCGGTTTTCAAGCTTTCCCCGCAAAAGATCGATTGCTGCACGGCTTGCGTGACACGGCGCGCCATCTTGTCGGAAGCAAATGTTGTCTAAGTGCGGCCGCGCACACCATTCACTATAACGCATCTTCCTTCCTCTGAGCAATAGCGGCAATTTTTTCGGTAGTGTGCACCGTAGGAGTACAAGAGCGTGTTGTTTTATCCAATAAAAATCCAGTTTCACGCACATATTCCACAAATTGCGTGGAAGCACTTCTCTTCTAGCGAATTTTGAACATAATTTTCTTACATTTTCGGTGGAAGATTCACCATTTTCTTAGTATTTCCCAACGTTGTTCAAGCGTATATGGACCCATTTCGTTAAGAGCAAATATAAATCTAATTTTCCGTCATATGTAATACGAATTGCAATTAGAAATGCCACACTCAAAATAGCCAGTAGTTCTAATGCCAAATGTTAGATGGATCACCCGTCTATGTACAAAAAAGCCTATTCAATATAATTTTTTTTTGTACATTGAATGTGTACGAAAGCGGCGCAAAAGACAGCATAAAGTGAAATTTTAATATGATGAAAAGTGCATTTACTGGTTCTTTAAATTTTTTGTATTGTAAAAAAAATTTAAGTATATATGTATGTATGTCTATTAGGTGCGTAAACAAAGACGAGTTCGTCAAAATGCCTTTATTCCTTCCTCTTGTTGTTCTTCCTTCTATATTTTCAATAAGCATACGCGAAGCATTTCACGACAACTAACCAGCGTTAAGCTTTGCCAAGCTTCACAAATCGAAAGATGTACATTTTTATCCGGGACATGCCGTATAAATCATATATAGATTTACTAGTGATGCACATCTCTCAGATACCGGGCATGAGCACTGTGAATAAAAAAATAATAAGTATTCATCATCAACCACAACAACCTCGTGCCGCAGAACAGTAAAATATGAGCAAGCAAAAATTGACGCGTTGATCTTCATTTAAATGTAGGGAGTAGGTACGAGTATGTCTGTATGGTTGTATATAAGCATCTGTGTATGTGTATCGCGCAACGCTAAGAGAACATTTTAACCACAAAAACTGCAACTGCGAATTGAGAAAAATAAGTTTAAAGAAAACTTTAAATTCAATTTGTATCTAAATACAGCAATACCCGATTAATGGAACCAAGCTTAGTTGCGATTCTCGTTTAATTGGGCCAAACATGTTATGTTTTTAAAGGGTGTCCCAATAAGAGTGCATAATTTAATTTAAAAATAAAATGCATTTTCTTTTAGTGAGTGGTGATATTTTTATTGCAATGCAAAGTATACATGTTCCGATTAAGTATGGAATAAAATATCCGGCAAATGGCCCCCTGGGCTCTTTTCACAGACCCTTGCTTTTAGAATGTTATTTTCGATGACATTTTGAGAAATATGTGGCTCTATATCGGGGGCCTGGGGCGTAGGACACAAGGTAAAGTTCGTGACAGTCGCAGGTGCGTCCATGGTCGATCCTTGCGCTTCTACGTTTCAAGTCGACACACAGCCTCCTCGTGGCGTCCCCTGGATAGCGATCTGACAACCGTCAGTAAGTTAACTAATGTGTGCGGCGGGCTTATCCATGGCCTTGAATGAATGGTTGTACGTCGGGCTTGGAACCCACCACGTTAAAATATTCCACAATGAATCCTCAAACGAAGCCTCGGATATGGAACCCCCCTAATGTTGACGACTCCAGCAAACGCCCAAAGGACAACGATTTACGGATATGCACCTGGAATATCCGAACCCTCTACAGGGAAGGTGCCTCCATCCAGCTGGTGGATGTCCTCCAACGATATAGAGCTGACATCACCGCTACACAGGAAATGCGATGGACGGGACAGGGTTGCTCCAAAAGAGCATCCTGTGATATCTACTACAGCTGTCATGCGTCGAGACACGAATTTGGTGTTGGATTTGTGGTTGGGAAGACTCTGCGTCCATCTAGTCTCGAGGTTCACAGCCGTGCGTGAGCGCCTAGCCACTATCCGCATCAAGGCAAAATTCTTCAACATCAGCCTAATTTGTGTCCATGCCCCGACAGATGAGAAGGATGAAACGACCAAACTTCTACGAGCTCCTTGACAAAACTTATGAGCATTGCCCCCGCCACGATGTCAAAATTGTGTTAGGCGACTGTAATGCCAAGGTGGGCAAGGTGAGTCTCTTTGGTCCGACGATCGGAAAATTCAGTCTCCACGACGAAGCCACCGATGACGGTTTGAGACTGATCGACTTCGCCGCGGCACGAAACATGACAGTTAGTAGCACCAGACTCCAACATAAAGATATCCATAAGGCCACTTGGCTTTACCCTGATCAAAACACACGAAACCAGATTGACGTTGTGATCGACGGAAACCACGCTTCCAATGTACTAGACGTAAGCACAGTACGTGGTGCACACATCTACTCAGACCACTACTTGGTTGCAGCCAAGGTCTGCACACGTATATGTGTAGCAAATCGCGTACGGATAGGTACAAAGAGAAAGCTGGATGTCGAAAAGCTGCAATCACAACAGACAGCCAAAGTCTTTACCAACCAACTTGCACTTCTCCTTTCGCAAAACACCCCTCAACTTGATGATATATGCGCGCAGTGGACGCACATTTCCCGCTCTATGTGTATGGCTGCCGAAGAGGTGCTAGGCTACCACCGTCGACGGAGAAATATGTGGTACGACCAAGAGTGTCGCGATGCTACTTAAGCGAAAAACGCAGTTTACAGAGCCACCCTGCAGTCAGTTGCAATGCGAGCTGCTCAGGAGCAGCTCAGAAAGTTGAGGAGGGAGGAGAAAAGGCTTTTCAGGCGCAAGAAAAGAGATGAAGAAAGACGCGAGTTCAATGATATCGAAATGTTGCGGGACAGGAACGAGGTCCGAAAATTCTTTGAAAGAATAAGACGCCTGACTCTTGGTTTGAAGACCGGGGTCTCTTCCTGCAAGGATGAAGACGGAAATCTGGTGACAGATATCCAGGGCATAATGAGATTATGGAGGGAGCAGTTTTCGCAGCTGCTTAATGGCGATGACGGCAATAATCCCGCCACTGCGGAACCCACTCCGGAACCCACTCCGGAACCCACTCCGGAACCCACTCCGGAACCCACTCCGGAACCCACTCCGGAAACCCCAATCACTGACGGCGTTGAAGTACCGCCGCCTGACTATGAGGATGTCTTAACAGCCATTGCTCGGCTGAAAAACAATAAGGCTGCAGGTGCAGATGGCCTGCCTGCTGAGTTGTTTAAGACCGGAGGCGAAGAGCTCAAAAAACGCATGCATGAGCTTCTATGCAGAATATGGTCAGATGAAAGCATGCCAAGTGATCTCAGCGTACTCTGCCCAATCCACAAGAAATGTGATTCCACGATCTGCGCCAACTACCGTGGGATAAGCCTTCTTAATATTGCATATAAGGTTCTATCGAGCGTACTGTGCGAAAGACTGAAGCCCATCGTCAACAAACTGATTGGACCTTATCAGTGTGGCTTCAGCCCTGGTAAATCCACCATCGACCAGATATTCACACTACGCCAAATCCTGGAAAAGACCCGAGAAAAACAGATCGACACCCATCATCTATTTGTCGATTATAAAGCCGCCTTCGACAGCACGATTAGGGATCACTTGCATTTGCAAAATGACACTGACCAACACCACCAGTGCAGTGTAAATTGGGACAGACCTCTCCGCTCCATTTGATACCAAAAGAGGTTTCAGACAAGGTGACTCCCTATCGTGCGACTTCTTTAACCTTATGCTGGAGAAAATAATTCGAGCTGCGAACATCGACATCTTTGGCACTATCTTCTACAAGAGTGTCATTGGCAAAAACGCTCGAGCAGTCAGTGCAGCATTCTCCAACCTGGAAAGGGAGTCTCATCGTGTGGGTCTAGTGGTGAACGAGGACAAAACGAAATACCTTGTGTCAACAAACAAAGAGTCACGGCGTCTTGGACAAAATGTCACTGTTGACAACTACACTTTTGAAGTCGTCAAGGATTTCGTTTATCTAAACACCAACAATAATGTCAGCCTTGAGATCAAGCGGAGACTAACTCTTGCCAACAGGTGTTACTACGGGCTCAGTAGGCAATTGAGAAGTAGAGTCCTCTCTCGACCGACGAAAATAACGCTCTATAAGTCCCTCATCCTTCCCGTCCTAATGTATGGCGCAGAAACGTGGACATTGACCATCAATGATGAGAGGCTGTTAGGAGCGTTCGAGGGGAAGATACTCCGTAAGATCTACGGTCCAGTATGCGTGGACGACGTGTATCGAATAAGATGGAACGATGAACTGTATGAGCTGTACGCCGACACTGACATAGTCAAGCGTATAAAAATCCAGCGGCTTCGCTGGCTGGGTCATGTTGAGCGAATGGAAGAAAGCGCTCCGGCTAGACGGGAGTTTATTCGAACCACGGTGGAGGACCACGCAGAAGGGGAAAGACCAGGTGCAGGGCAACCTGACTGCATTTGGCCTTATCAACTGGCGCCAGCGCGCGCATAGCAGAAGTTTAAAATAAAGCCAATTTCATGGACATTTAAAATAATGTTTTGAGTTTTATTTCAATTTAAAGTTCTCCGCCTCTAAAAAAACAACCGATATTAATGAATTCGTTCGCTAATCGTTAGTGAAAACACTCATTTACTTTACATAACAACCGTTGCCAGAATAATTGTACTTGATATTTTATTTTTTAAGAAGTAGTACAAGCTACTTAGAGTGTTGGCACAGACAAAATCAAGAAGGTAGAAAACAAATTTTCTACACGGCGCCGTTCGGATGCGGCATTTAAGTGTAGATCCCTTCCATTCATGTACAAATATATCACGCACATCAAGAGTTGAAGTGAAATGCTCGGTCTAGGCCCTCCATTGGCTGTTGTGTCATTAAAAGAAAGAAAGAACAGGCCATAGTCTAGTGGGTAGTGGACTGGACATGAAAATCCATTGATTGATTTTATGACTTAAAGCGCACATTTGATAAATATATACGCCTACATACATAAGTATGTATTTATGTATGTAGCAGTAGGTGTATATAAGTATTAACAGGAACAACCAACAACGGAAATGAAAAAATATGACAGGAATTTCAACACCCGCCACAACCTTATAAGACATCTAAGTGAAGGAAGATTGAAAACAAAAAAACAAACAAAACAACAAAAATAGTCAAAATGAACAGTAAAAAAGGTTGAGAGGCAAAAAAAGAGAATGAAAATTGAGATTTACTTTTGTTCCAGCTTGAATGTCTGCCTGTACATTAATGATGCTGTCTTGGGTACTTAAGCCTTTCGGCTAATCAATGATATTGATAACAAAAAACTACAACAGTAACAACAACAGCAGCTGCAGCAGCAACATCAACAGTCAGCGCAAACTTGTGTATAGTAAAGAAATAAGTATCAACAAAGAAGAATAAATTTTCAAATTCCATTACCAATTCTGAAGCAATTTCCATACCGTCTGATTGCATCGAATTAAAAACCATCCACAACAAAAACAAAAAAAAAACCAGTAACAAAAAAAATTGAGAATAAGAAGGATATAATAAAAATTTTAACTTATACACGAGCAATAATCATGAGGCTCAACTGCACATTTGCAACAATAGCATCCACTATAATTACCTCCAACGCCACTTCCCCCTTCATCGTTACTATGTACACATACTAAAACATGCCAAGTCGTAGCTACACTTGGGAAAAAATATGGATAGTAAAAAAATATTATTCAAATCTTCAGCTTTAGTGAATTGGTCCTTAAAATGTTAACATTCTCTATACTTTCTCTATCCCGCTTAATTTCATCATTGAAAATGTACACTTTATGGTTCAATTAAGCTTAAGAATGTAACTTATCGAGTAATTTTAGTATATTTTGAACTGTAAAAAGTGATGTTTCTTGTACAATTAAAGTGGAAACGTAATTAAGCGTGGTTTACTTAACTCTCACTTTAGAAGTTATCACAGAACCCCGTGATAAGTTAGAAGTTAAGGCGGTTACGTCTAGGGTTTCTAACTCTAAAACTAGCAAATAGCAAGAAAATGCGGAACAGTTTTGAAACTCAAGTACAGATAATTGAAACTTGTGCCCTTCCTAAGAAAGGTCAAAGGCTAAGCTTAAAGCTTAATTTTTATTTTTTTGATCCGAATTTACTATGACTTTTTTGACTGATTTTAACTATTTAGCAATGTTTAAGTTTTGATTGAAATATTGAAACCTTACCTTGGTTTAGATAGATTTTTTCTGATTTTTGGTCTGAAATTTGCCTGACTCTCGGTCTGATTTTAAGTCTGCATTAGGCCTCACTTTAGATGGGAATATCAGTTTAACTCTAACTTTAAATTTTAAATTGCGGTTCGTTTGCCCACGTTTCGAGTTAAATTTTGGTTTGTAATTTTTGGGTCTGGATTTTTTTGTTTGTATTTTGCTCTGCTTTGATCTGATTTTTAGTCTTAGTTTCATCTGTCCTTTGAACTGAAAATATATTTGGTTTTTGGATTTTAGTCTTAATTTTTTAGAATTTAGCGGAACCAGCTGCTCCAAAACCCAACTCCTAGATCTAAGGAGAATATTTATTCTACTTAGAATTCTTACAACGTTTCTCGTCCTAAAAACGAATTTTTACTTTTATACCAACCCTTAGACTCTTTTCGAAATTTTTTTGTAATTTTTTTTTTAAATTATTAGCGAGGATAAATGGATTGAAATTCCAGTTATGTCTGACTTGTTCAGAACTGAAATATGAAGTGTTAAATCTGCGAAAATATTAGCATTTGATATTGATTCTAATCTGTAAAACCTGCTGCTAGGTATTAATTTTTCACAGTGCAAACTTTACCACTACATACTGACATCATCGACACCACTACCACCACCGCATACTTATACCTCAACATAGGTATCATTATGCCAAGTTGTTGTTATTTCTGTTGCCAGAGCAATTCGGACACAGTGTTATTGTTAGCAGCCAACAGCAGATGCGCTTATCCAATAATAATTCTAAGCATAGTTTTGGGTGTTATATTGGAGGCGTTCGGTTGGAAGTAAATAAGATAAAATGCATAGCAAAAAAAAAAACATAACATAAAGAAGATGAAGAACAACAACAGACGTGTAACAAGTAAGCCAGTCTTGACCGAATATAGATTCCGCTATGCATATGAATGCACGTGCTCTTAGTTGAATTTAGTTGATTTGTTGAAGGTATAAAACTTGGGCCAATAACAAGTTGGCAACAAATTTTCTAACTATTATTACCTATGTTTTGGCAGCTCATTTAACATATGCAAATAAAACGATCAAGTTGTTAACTCTATTCTTCGTTGTGTTATAATTCATGAATCTGCTGGATTGAGCAGCTGGCAGCGAAATGTGATTTTCCAGTACATGAGTGCACTTGTCCCTACGCACCACATAACACTTTTAATCTAATTTTTAGCTCACTTCTTTTCTGCTGTGGACATTTGAACATATTTCCTTTTTACTTTTTTCCCAAACTGTCCTTCTTTTTTCTTTGTTGACAGATCACAGTACTTAGGTTTTTAAACATTATGCTAGTTATGTATAAATAATAGCTATAATTATACTCAATATCTTTGCAGTTTTTGTTTTTATTTCCCATACAATTATAACAGCTAGATATACATAGGATAGATTTTCTGGGGCAATTAAAAGGAACGAAATATTAAGTGTGATTTAATTAATCAAGGATTACTGTAGCAGACTACACGGCGACAGTTGAAGCCGACCGCATTTTGCAGTCATATGTTCGTGTAGATGCTGTGGTCAATGTATATGAATTATAAATCCTTGATATATATGTACAGTTAATTGAGCCAAACTTAATTGCATTTCCCGTTTAATTGTACCAGAAATGTTACGTTTTTAGTTCAAAGTACTCAAATTACTCAGGTAATTTCTTTTCAACAGATTAATTGAACCATAAATTGTACATTTTAATCAATGCAATTAAACGAGGATTACTATACCACACAAAAGAAAGTTGGGAGAGAAGGAGAGAAAGTTGGGAAGTAATTTACTTGATTCCTATCCTAAATCATCTCTAAAGACTCTGGATCGTACATATACTAATATATATGCATACATACATATATCTACATATATATATGTTTGTGGCATTTTGACACATTAGCTTAAGTCTGAATATGTAGTTTTGAGAAAATGCAAAAGCGATTAAAGCAATTATATTATATAACTAAGGTTTTGGGCTTCATTTTAAAATGAGTACAAAGTTAAAAAGCAGTTTAACTCAGTTTTAAACCTACATATGTCTTACTTAAGTTACTATGTCATGTTGACCATAGATTTTTCATATGAAATTAAATTGGATTATTAAGTAGGAGTTAACTCGGAGCAAAGTATTGCGTACCCCGTTCTAAGTAGAAAATCAATGCACTTGGTGTTGCTTAAATCAGTAGGTAAAATATTTGATTATTTTCGAAAACGGTGACACACTTGAATGAAATGAATACCTAGAACGTCAAGAGAACCGCCGATACTAACACGGATCCTCCCAAAATGCCCAAAATCTGGGAAAAAACGAAAATACAGTAGTCCGCGCTTAGTGGCATCGATGAAAATGCACAATTTATGCTTCAATTAATCGGGAAATATAATTAACCGACTACTTTGAGTACATTTTGAACAAGAAACGAAATATTTCTGGTGGAATTAAACGGGAATCGCAGTTAGGCATGGTTCAACTAACCGGGGATTACTAGATAAGGGTTAAATATGTTTTTGAGGACACGGCCCGATAAACTTAACTCCATTTGTGAGCCAAGGCTATTTATTCAAAAACCTCCGAAATCCATAAGGAAAACAAAAAAATGGGAATCTTCATGAGAAGATCAGGTATGAATTTACGACCAAATATGATGATAAGAAAAGTCTTTACCCTGCTTTTCTACCGTGCTTACAGAATGATAATAGAGTACTTAGAATTCCGTCCATCACAACTGCGGTTCCAAGTTGGGAATTCAGACAGGCTCCGTATAAAACATATGAGGGACGTCAGACATTGCAAACTAAAATAGATTTTAGAATATTTGCTCAAAGTTTGATTGGAAACATTAATCACAACACACAACCGAGAAAACGGTCACTTGGTATGAAAACTTAAATTCCAAAGAGACAAATTATGGAATGAAATAAGAACCAATGTCAAAGCGTGTAAATATGGAAAAACCTTGCTTAGTTGGAACTGAGAGAAGTGCGGTCATAATCGACATTGATAAACTGAAGTTCATTGTGGTAAAGGCATAACACTTGCCACAATGGCTGTCTATCTCTTTATCGGTGTCCTGTGTGCATTCCCTCTCTCATTCTCGCTCCTTTTTCTTCCCACCTATCAATATTCCTTCCAATCAATACAATGCTCTGCATTCATAGGGGTACACTCTGTGTGTTGAATGTATGAAACAAAAAAACAAAAAACACCTTTAAAGTCGCCGCCCAGGCATGTCAGGAGGCAGGGCCGTGGAGAGAAAATACGGACCCGGGGGGCAAGAGGATGTTCATCTTACGGGCCCTTTTTTTTTGAAATGTGTACATAACAGATTAATTGAACCATAAATTGTACATTTTAATCAATGCAATTAATCGAGTCTTCAAGCGTTATAATGTTAACCCATTTTGGTTTTTCGCACACAAATTTTAAAAATCTATCAAAAAAATTTAAAAATTTCTCAAAAGTAACGATTAACAAAAATTTGTACAAATTCTGGCTTTTAGATTGCACTTAAATCATTTAAAATTATTAGGTCTCATCTTGCTAGGGGTCAGTTAAAGAGAAATGCCTGTTTGGAAGGGATGTACGTATTGGGTCATATAAGAAGTATCTGCGGTTAGTACCCACAAATCTGTCACGAATATGATGTTTAGTGCCTCCCCATCTCCTGTCAGCTTGCGTGTCGATCTTGTTTCACCAGTTGCAAAATTTCCATAACGGAATCCTTCGTTCAATCACAGTATCCTCACCGGAAGCCGCACAAAATTTTCGGCTTACATAGCGTATTTCTATGTTAGTGGATACTTTTTGTATGACCCAATACTTAGTTCCCAAAATCAATAAAAAATACTTAGATTAATTATTTTGCATTTGATATGCGAGACCGATCATCGGTTGTATTGCCAGCTAAGTAAGTAAGTATGCAAAATTCAGGTAGATAAATTAACAAACTTGATATAAAATTATAACCTCACAAGTCAGATATTCTTGTACTTTGCAGTAAAAAGTTTTTAGAAAAATAGGAAAATTGGTACAGAAGTTACATATAAGAATTGGCCCCTCTAAAAAATTAGGGTATGGAGGGAACCACACAGTCCCTACATCCTCTCGTCAGGACTGTGGTTGAATAGGTGCTCGCAACTCTGAATCGTACAATTATTTATTTATAAAATTTCTGTTTTCTTAGATTCCAATGGGACCGAATGTAATTCTTCAAAATACCCAATGATGTGATCTAAAATATATACAAACATACATAAATTCGTATGGAGAAACTAAAGACACAATACTACACACACGACTATGATCGAACAAAAAAAAAGGAGCCCGTTCTTAACCTTTTTGTATCTGTATTATTTTCGCGTACTATTTCTGATGATATTTTACGTACGGTATTGTGTAGAGTTTGGAGTGTGGTGTGCGGAGTGCTGCACTTCACTAATTGCAAATTCGATGGATACACATAATCGTTTTTGCATTCTTAAGTAATTTGTAATAATTTCCTCAAGGGTCAGCGTATAAATCTCGCAGCGTACAAATCGTATCAAAAAATATAATACAACAGCAGCAAAGGGTACATACATACGTACACACAAAAATACGTACGTACATACAAAATACGTACAAAAAGGCAACAGAAATTTAACTCGGTGCTTATGGGGAATGATAATATGGTTTCTTGACTCTTGGTGTGTAAAAAATAACAACAACAACAATAACAATATAAACTTAGAAAAGAAGGAAAAAATAAAAAACTTCTGCATAACCAAGTAAGGAACGGAACTCGAATCATTGCACCACAAATTATAATTATGATGCTGATGATTATGATGACGGTGATGATGATGGTAATGGTGATGATGATGATACTGACGTGGGAAGCTATGTTAAAATTTTAAAATGATTGAAGCATCATATCATGTTTTTATAGAACAAGATGAGTTTAAATGTAAATTTCAAATAAGTGCGCTGCCATACTGTACTATACTAGTAGTAGAGTGCATGGAGGTGGGGAGTAGCAGAAGGTTACCGTCCATGTAGCATGGAGGTTATTATTAAGAAGGAATTTAAAAACCTTAATTGTATACTTAGTAGAAGTTACATATAAGGGACTAACAAACATTTCATATTTTACTTGAATGTGGTGCCATACAGACTACATATATCCAATTACAAAATTCAATCCAGAAACTATGAGCATGGAATATTATTATTCGATGAACAATATTATATCTTAGTTTTCTTCCCATTCTGTTTCTCAATTATTTTGATAAAGCAGTTGAAGGCATGACAGAGATTTAATTAAACATTTTTACAATAGCTATGTGTAATCAAATATAAATTTTACATTCACTATGTAAAATTCGATTACTTTGGGGGGGCGGGGGGGGGGGGGTGGGGTTAGGGGGTGGAGAGGTGGAGAGGTGGGAGGGGGAGTTCCATTTTAACCTATAAGATTATTTGTACGCATTCATGGGCTTATAGTATTTCCAAAAGTCTACAGAAGTTCCTAGTATAGATCGTAGTACAATGGAGTTCAGATTAAGTTCTGGTATTTGATGGTTATCTGGGAGTTGGGTTTGGAAAAGATGGTTTTGCTAAATTTAAAATAATTACGACTAAAATTCAAACCAAAAGTCAGACAGAAAATCGTATCGGTAGTCAGGCGAGATGCAGACTGAAAATCAAATTGATATGCAGATCGAAGGCCACATTAAACTCAGGTTAAAAATCAGAGCAAAATTCATATAAAAAAAGGAGAAAAAACACAGATCTAAATCCAGAAAAAACTCATATTAAATTTGCATAAATCAAATAGGGCGGGAAGAATGAGGGACTTATAGAGCGGTTTTTCGTCGGTAACACATGTTGGTAAGAGTTAAGAGTCATCTCAAGACTGACATTATTGTTGGTGTTAATGCTGGATCCTATGTAAACGAAATCCTGACGACTTCAAAAGTATAATTGTCAACAGAAACATTTTGTTCAAAACACCGTGTCTCTTGGTTTGTTGACACAAGTTATTTTGTTTTGTCTTCGTTCACCACTGTCTGCACTGGCTGCTCGCGCGTTGGTGCCAATGATGTCAATATCATCAGCGTATGCTAGCAGCATGACACTCTTGTAGAAAATAGTGCCAGAGATGTCGATGTTCGCAGTTCGAATTATTTTCTCCAGTATATGGTTAAAGAAGTCGCACGATAGGGAGTCAACTTGTCTGAAACATCTTTTGGTATCAAATGGCGCGGAGATTTCTGTCCCAACTTTCACAGCGCTGGTGGTGTTGGTCTGTGTCGTTTTGCAAAGACAAAATCAGCCATGGCGGCGTCCAAGTTATCCCTAATCGTGCTGTCGAACAACATCTTCCACCCTCCCCCCGGGCCCGTAGATTGGCCTATATTTCCATGGCTCTTCCAATTGTTCTCGATCTAGACTGAACTTAATTTCGTATGCTACTTATGCAATATTTTTAGTTTAGTTAGTGAAACTGGATGTGTTTGGTTCTGTGTTCTGACTGATTCTAAATGTGAATTTAATTAAGAACATAGCAAATATACATTCACACATACATATGTGCATGCATATATACATACAAACTTAATGTGTGTAGGGATGTGCCTAGTTCCAATAATATATGTTTGTGTGTGTATTTCCATACAACAATCAAATTTATACCCACACATTATAAGCCTAAGCTGATTTTTAGCTTTTATGCAAAATAGCATGTAATGTGTGCACTACACAATGAGGTTTAACCTTTTCCTTTTTTGTTATTGTTGTTTCGTTTTGTTTCGATTACACTAGTCAACACTTGAAAATATATATGTAAAATTAGGTGTCTATAAATGTTAAGTCATCATAGGCTTCTATATTTCTCATTGGATTTCGGCATAATACCATAAACTGGAACTAGGAATACTGTTGTTGTCCAGTTTAATTGTACAGAATTGTGTTGCTCTTAGCATTATCACTATCTAAAGCTTGCTTGGTCCTTACTTATGAGGACGGGCCACGGTTGATTCGCTCTGCCATTTGTTGCATATACTTTCACCATTTCTCGGATTCCGCGATCATCGACACCGTATGTCCCCCGGAGCTTTTGTTCTACGTCAAAAGCACTGTACAGTTTTTCTGGAGTATTTTTGATCGTTGATCACAAATAAGTGAACAAAATCTTGAGGTTACGTCAGGTTTTAAGTATATTTGTAAATCTTCGTTATTTGGAAACTTTACAAGGTAAAGATGAAAAATACACGAAAAATTTAAATGTTATGAAAATTTTTTCCTAAAATTTCATAAAACTGAAATTTTACGAACATTTTTTTTTAAAACACCAAAAATTGCATAAAAAAAACCCAGGTCACGTCAGTTTTCGTGTATATTCCTAAACCTTCGTTTTTTTAAATTTCATAGATTATTGCACGAAAAATTAATTTTACGAATATTTTTTTTTTCATCCAAAAGAAAAAACTATAAATTCTTAATTCTTGTAGAAAAACAATAAATAATTAGAATAAATAATTTCATCGCTGGACCCTTAATCATGGACTTTAAACCCCTAGAAGTGTATAATTCGTGTGAAAAAATTTACTGTTTTAAAATGATATTAGTGTAAATACATTAAATATCTATCACCCACATCTAAAATCAAACTTTGCAAAATAGTTTAATATCAGTTTGACATTGCCACAGTACAAACTCAAACTCTATTTTTGTACACATGTTGCTAGATTCCGTAGTTAAAACCAAATAATCAATTTGTTGAGTAGTGTTTATGTTGCTTGATTTTAGTTGTTAGTTAAAGTTTTAGAAGACCGGGACATATATATGAATATATATAAGTGTGTACTTATATCCAAAGGAGAAATGGTAGGCATTTTCCATTATGCAGGCAGGCTGGCTGGCTGGGAAGCAGATAGACACACAGAAACATACCTCACCGGTACCTTATTCACAACTACTACTACTACCCAAGACAGCAATGCAGTACATAGTACTATACATATAATATTATAGTTGCATGCAATTCAACGCAAGCCACAACTAAAAAAACTAAAGCAGACAGAAAGATAAACGACATACAGAGAGACAGTCGAACATAACGACGTTGTATGTTTGATGAATTCCTTCTTACAATTATTTTTTATTTTTTATCCGTTTTTGTTATACAAAAACCGATAACAATTATGTAACAAATATATAACAATTGTTAAATCAATTTTAATTGTACGATTTAATAACATAGGCAGCAGCTAATAGTAAGCAGCTAACAAAAATTAAAGTAAGAATTAACGAAAAGCTATTATATATCCAATACTTTTACTTTCGGGGTTGAGTTTAAATGCAAACGAACTTGCAAGAGACTAAATGCCACAATAAATTGCACTTCCGAAGGGGTAGAATGTTTCTACCTAAATATTCATTTATATATTATGGTGTCAAGTAGAATTGTTTTTGTAAACTCGTTTCTAAAATATATGCAAGATACAGTAATTGAGTACAAATTGCTCAAACGCTATTAAGCCTGGTTCAATTAACCGGGCATAATTGTATATGCTGCTATCAACGTTTTTATTTTAAGAATCGACAAGCTACATAAAGAACCAAATTTAACGAAACTCCGCACAATTTCTTGCAATTGTGATATTTTCAACTGACAAATATCAAAGGAAATATTGATGCTGCTCACGTAGTCAAGCTGATAAAAATTAATACTTGCTCCGTGATCCATAAAATCAGCCGGTAAACACGTCCACAAAGGGAAGATCGAAACCTTTTTACAGGTATCAAACGCTCTCGTACTTTTCACGAAACTAATTAGTTATACCTTATATGAGGCCAGGACACTATGGTGTGAATGTCAAGGAAGTGGTTGATGAATTGGCCAAACTCGGTACCGGGAACCAATCATCGGCATCAGTTTGGCAGTAATTATGGAAATAAATCAATGGAATCCAAGAGTTATGTCCATAGAGAAAGGTGGTCCAGATGTCAACCTCTGCAAAACAATAAAGTGTATTGTGAAAGTACCTAACAGGAGAAAACCTGAATACCTTCTCCATCTGTGTTTGATGTGTGATCAAGTACCTGCGTGGTCAACTTATGTCGAGCCTGGGTGTCATTGCCGAACCAATATGTGAATTCTTCCTTGAGGAAGAAAGGGACACTACAGAGCATTTTCTCTGATATTGTGCCGCCTTCGTGAGAAGAACGAGCGCCTGCTGGGTAGCGATGTCTTAACGATGAGTTATACTCACTCCAGTATCTCCCCTACCTGATCTTCTTACGTTTTTTAAAGAGACCAAGAAATCTTCTCTTCACTTCTCCTCTATCTGTGTAAAGTATACTGGTCCAAAGATAGAGTGCTATGGAAGGACTATATCCCTCCTGAACACCTTCAAATCCATGGGAAGATAGAATTAAACACCCTAACACATTTTAATTATTTTTAATTATAAAAAAGTAAATCAGACATGTGAATGCAATTCACTATTGTATTTTATGTTATTTCAAACTTACTAGACAGTATGTATTGTAATAAATATTTTAAATTGGGTATATTGGTATATCCCGTTTATGAAACACTTTGTCAGTCATTGAGTGGGAAATTTTTTTTCTTCGTCCCGGTCCGTTGATTTGGTTCATGACATGAGCACCTGCGTATCAGATTTGTGGTCGTTTTAAAGCAACAAATCTACTATTATTGAAATAGTCTCATTAAAACACAATGACTTGGGGAACCTTCTTCCCTTTCTTAATACTTATGTATATATGTACCGCCGATTCTAATCTATTTATGTCTACCAGCTTCCTTCTCTCTCTGCGGTCGGTTCTATTCTGAATAAGTTAAATCAAGTTGAACCTTAAGGGATGCGAATTCTTATATATTTGGTTTTAATTATTGCCATTTACATGCTCGTAAATTATGTGTACATACTTATGCATATACATCCATATGTAGTGTGCATATGTGTGTGTGCGTGTGATCGTACTTTGTATAAACCTTAAGAACTGTTCAAAAATAATGTTCTTGTTGCCTTTACGTTTATTGCAATACGTTTCGGAAGACGGAAAAAATCAAAAGTCACTATACTGCATCATCTGTGGATTTACATACATATGTAAGCACATACATACATATATTGACTTTTAAATCACAATCGAGCCAAATAGAAAAAAAGATGGATGTGAGCTTTTGACTGTGTTAATTGTGGTATGCCGTGGTGTTCCTTAGCACTGTCGCCGCCGTCGTTGCTGTCGCTGCGGTTGCCTCTTGCTTACTGTTTGCTGACAACGCGCTCACGGTGACGACGACGATGACGTTAATGGTAAATAGTGGCGGTGAGATGGTGCCAAGTAACGAGTACGCAAAAACGAAAGAAACCGTACCGTACCACCACAACAACAATAATAACAAACACAAAAACAACATAAACAATTCGCGCAAAAAGAAAATGAGAGAGAAAAAAATTAAACTGTATGAAACCTCATTGAAGGTTATGAATGGAGCAGCATACCAAAAGAACAATCACCCCAGAAAAATTTAAGTAACAAACCAAAAAAATAAAAAATATATGTGTATGTGCATTGAATGTATTGTACGTACAAACATACATACATATATGTATAAATAAGTATGTATTGAATCGTATGTATGAAAATATTCACTCGCTTTTATGTTTATTTTTATAAAAAATTATTTATTTGTTTCATCTTCTATTGATGCACAGTGGTTTGAAGAACGAAAATAATTGGTCGAAATGTCCAAAAGCCTTCGAAATCAACCCAATCCAAGTCCAAGCTAGTCCAAGAAGTTCTAGTGGTAGACTCTCTCTCAACTCTGGGGTCCCGAGTTCTATTTCCGGCAAGGGTTGGCTTCTTATCACACATACTCGTAAATAATCGTCACATTCGATTATCGACATTGTCAATACTGCAGTTAGGGTTGCCAACTGTACCGGATTTACCGGGACATCCCAGAATTCTGTTTTTTGTAAGACCCGGAGAGAGCATCTGCAGGACGATAAATGCACCGCATTCAGAATATTAACTGAAATTTTACTGCGCCTTCCGTAATTTATTGTGAGAGACATTTTTGCCAAAAAAAAATATATCGTTATTTCAGAAAACACTCCCAATAAGCAGGGTCTAAGGGGTGAGGGTTGGTGTAAATTAAAAAGAGTTTCTCTTGACGAGGAATGTTGTTGGAATTCTAAGTAGGAATTTTCACCAGTAGGTGATCTAGGAGTTGGTTTGGGAGAAGCTGGTTTCGCCAAATTGTAAAAAAATAAGACCAAAATCTAAGCCATAAGTGAGACTGAAAATCGTTTCGGCAGTCAGACCAGAAGCACACCACATACCAAATCGATATTCGATCGAAGGATAGATAAAACTCAGACTAAAAATCAAAAAAGACAATATTTAGAAAAAAAACAGACTTTTGGTCTGAACAAAAATCATGCCAAATTCAGGTCGAAATTTAGATCCAAAATCGGCAGATTAAAATTTAAATCAAAACTTATATCGCTTTTCAGATCGAAAGTGAAGCCAAATTCGCTCTTAAAAGAAGACCGAAACTCAGGCTGTATTCTGACATTGAGTTGTATTCTGACATTTTTTGGGAGGTGCACAAATTGCATTTATCTGTACGTTCCATTTTATAGTAATCTCCCGTATTTTTAAACTTTGAAGTTGGGAACGAATCTAATTGAAACTGTTAATTCTTTTAATCCAAGTCCGGTTTTTAAAACCAAACGTTTCACAAAAACAAACATGTATATTGAGTAATAGGTTGAGTATAATATTGAGAGATAGCAATGCGTTGCTTTGCATTCTAGGGCTTTCGCCAGGCCAATACTCAATGCAATAATATAGGTCTTACTACAGAAGTGTATATTCAGTGTGTGATCTTTGAACACATCGCCGCAAGACCGTCATAACTCAAAAAATATAAATTCTGAGAAAAAAGTGTTTAAAAGTTTCAATTTACATATCACTCCATAACGATAAATACTCTACTGTAGAGTAAATTTGGTAATATACTATTATGATTTTCAACACAAGATAAAGCACTAAAACAGTTATTTCTGTATACTTACTTAATACAAAATATTTGCTTTTTTACACGGTCGCAAGTAATATACAATAAAAATTGGTTGATTGGACCACGCTTAATTGCGTTTCCGGTTTCACTGCATCAGAAATATAAAGTTTTTAGTTCAGAATACACTGAAAGTAGTCAGTTAATTTAACCATAAATTGTAAATTTTAATCATTACTATTGAGCGAGAATTGTTGTATGAACATTATGTTTGGTCAGCATTTATTAACCAACCCAAAAATATCAAATCCCTATTTGTGTAAGGTAATAATAAACCAGTAAACATAAAAGTTATTTAAACAAGGGTATAGCTGGTGCTAAGTTTCCAGTTGTTTGAAAGTAAACTAAAGAAATTAGAAACCAAGTTAAAAATATGCAAACTAAAGAGTTGGAGATCGAATTATTGCAAAATAAGACTTCTTTCTCTTTTTCTTCTTTTAATGGCACAACAGCCCATGGAGAGCCTAGGTCGAGCTTTTCGCATCCACTCATGTTGTGCATGATATATTTGTACATGAATGGAAGGGACCTACAGTTGTATGCCGATTCCGAACGGCGAAGTGAAACGCTTTTTATAAGCTATCGTTGCCTGCCAAGAGGAGGTGCCGTGTAGAAAAATTGTTTTTTTTACTTTTGATTTTACCTGTGCCGAGATTTGAACTACATTCTGCGTAGCAGGCCAACGCATTACCAACTACGCCACAGCGACCACCATCTATCAAATTTAATTCTAGCTTAAAGTTGTAATTATACAGTAATCCCCGTTTAATTGAACAACGCTTAATTACTTTCCCCGTTTAATTACCGCAGGAATATTACATTTTTAGTTCGAAATGTACGCAAATTACTCGGTTAATTAAATTCCCCGGTTAATTGGAATTTTCATCGATGCTATTAAGCGGGGGTTACTGTAATACTGTAACAATATGATAATATTATAATGGAGTCATGTTGCATACTGGGTAACATTATTGATATGATAGATACAATTGAGTGATAGAATATTGGAATGTTGAAATGTGTATATATAAATAGTCAAGTAACTCAGCGAAGTAAGTTCAATCTGATCATAATTTATATTCTGATTAGATTCAGTGTTTAAAAAATAAAAATCGAAGAATTTGATTAAAGGATTATTTATAGTTAAAGCAGTAGTTCACCTAAGCGCAGTGATATCATGATAAGTTGTTTTTCCCCCCAAAAATTATCTGTAACTTATTAATTTTTATATTGAGATTGCTAAAGTTTTATTCGAGTTATTGCGTACACAGACAGACGGACAGACGAACATGACTAAATCGACTTCATATAATAATAATTATTGTGTTTATTTTGTCTCGAGAAGGAAGAGCACAAGATGCAAGCATTCAGTATTTAAATTTCATTGTTATATCAGTGCCGGCCAAACAAGCAAAGCTAGTTCTAAAAAATAGCTTTAACTTCTTTACGCCACCTGGCCGCAAAGTTATGAATATGTACAGGTTACTTGAAAAGTTTCTACGCTAAATATGAAAACACAGTTATTTTGGATTGAGTTTTGGTTTTTTATTCAGTATAATCTCCTAACAGTTCAATACACTTAGTCCAGCGCTCCTCCAATAAATTTATCCAATCATTTAAGGTCCCTCCCGAAGGTCTGTTAAATATGCCTCTATGGCTGCTATAGCTTATTTACGATTTCCACGAAGGAACTGTTTCAGGTTTCGGAACAGGTAGTAGTCGCTGGGAGCCCAATCTGATGAATAGGGTGTATGGTGAAGCAATTCGTAGTTTAATTCCTGGAATTTCGCCATTGTGAAAAGACTTTTGTGTGAGGACGTGCGTTGTCTTGATGAAAAAGGATTTTTTTCTGGTTTAAACCAGGTATATTTTTCGCGAATTATTGTATCCGGTTTATCCAAAAGGTTACAATAGTATTATGAGTTTATTGTTTTAACTTTCTCAAGATAATCAATCAACAAAATCCCTTTTGCATCCCAAAAAACAGTAAAAAAAAACAGCTTCAGTCCACTTTAAACGTTGCTGTTTCAATTTAGGATCATGATGGCACACCCAAGTCTCATCAACAGTTATGAAATGTGGATAATTCTGCTTAAAACGTTCCAAATTGCACTGAGAAATTCGTGTTCGATCGAGTTTTTGGTGAATTTTTAACGTATGCGGTACTACTTACTTTTCCAAACAGCTTTTTGTAGTTCTTCATGTAAAATGTGGTTTACTCGTTCCTCTGAGATGCCTATGGTATCAGCTATTTCACACAAAGTCGCACTTGGATTTTCTCAAATATTAACATGTACATTTTCAATGATTTCTGGTGGCGAGGCACTTTTTGGACGTCCAGTGCGTGGTTCATCTTCAATACTTGTACGACCACGTTTAAATTCAGCAACCCACTTTTTTTTATGTTGCATATGAACGAGTACATTCACCTAACACCATATCGGCATGGATTTCTTGTCCAGATAAACCTTTTTTAAATAAATGGCACGATTTATCAATTTATCCATTTTAAGAAAACACTGTGACACGTCAACTTCAAGTAGCTGTTAAACAAAGAATGGATTGCCAAATTGGTATGAAACTTTGTGTTCATACGAAAGATGAAATCATATCAGATATCTCAGATATATCAGATATGTGTCAGGCTAGAAACTTTTCAAGTAACCTGTATATTAGTTCATAATCTACTCTCAATTATCTTCGATTTCAGCTCCTGTGTTTTAAATAGTTCTCGCCTGTACTCACCTCCAAGTTTCTCACCTTCCGGTTGGTTACTTTAATTGACATCAGTGACTTTCATTGACTTTAATTACTTCAATAACTTAAATTGATTTAATTGACTTACATGACATCAATTAACCCCAATGATTTCCATTGGCCTCATTGACTCCAATTGATTTCAATGACTTAAATTGATTTCAGAGGGTTCAATTGACTTCAATGACTTCAAGTCAATCAATGAATTATTTAGATCGATACTTCAACAAGAGACTACACATTCGTGACTAAAAAACATGATTTTACAAAAGAATGATCAGTCATTGACTTCAAAAAGGCTTATTACTTTTTGATCTTACTTCTTTCTTCATTAACAAAAAGAATGGAATAATTTTGTCAATCAATAAACTTAAAACTTAAAATGACTGCATTATTTTACAGCTCTGAGAAAGAGACTATTTAAACGTTAATTTACTTTACTTTTAATAGCACAACAGCCCATGGAGGGCCTAGGCCGAACTTTTTCGCATCCACTCATATTGTGCGTGTTATATTTGTACATGAATGGAAGGGACCTACAGGTTAATGCCAAATCCGAACGGCGAAGTGAAAAGCTTTTTATAGGCAATTGTTACTCTTGTAGGTTTGCCATTGCCTGCCAAGAGGTGGTGCCGAGTAGAAATATTCTTTTTTTCAACTTTTTTATTTTGCCTGTGCCGAGATTCGAACCCCGGACACTCTGCGTAGCAGTCCAACTCACTACCACTACGCCACAGCGACCACAACGTTAATACATATGTATTTTATCAGTGATGAAGAATGGCTGTTTCTGATTTAAAAGTAGTGAAATATAAATTGTGTGTGGTTAAATGGCTGCCTATTTAGCAATAGCATTACTTCTTTGTGCATTGTTGAAAAATTCCTGTAAAGGTTTACAAATTTGCCGTACCCTAAATGAAAGATTTGAAAGTTGAAAGTGTTTTGTTTTATATTATTTTATTTGGATAAGAGCTAAACCAAAACTGAACAACTGTACGTATTTCATTGTCATTATTGTTCGCAGAATATATTTTCTTTTCCTTGGTTAGAGGCTGAGCAGAACTTGGGTACCATATTTTTATCTTATAATGAGGCATTATTATTGTCGTTGTTGCAAGCAAAAATAAAAAGTAACAAAAAGAAGCCTTTAACCACTAGGCATTGTTTTCGGTTGCACATTTGTTATTCAACTTCATTTTTGTATACATATGTATGTATAAACAATATATGAATATATTTACATAAGTCATATACACACTGAGTAAGTAGGTATATGTGATGCGAAAAAACGAACCGAAATTTGCTAAATTTTTCTTTTAATGCTTGAGGAACAATTATTTGGTGGTCATTAAGAACTATTTTCAATTGTGTACGTGAGACCGGTCTAAATGAACTGACCAAACTCTTGTGTTTAATTTGTTTTCAAATAAATTTATTATTATATGAAGTAGATTTAGTCATGTTCGTCTGTCCGTCTGTCTGTGCACGCAATAACTCGAGTAAAACTTAAGCAATCTCAATCAAACTTGGTACAGACATTCATCATAATCAGAAAGAGGGAAAATAAAATTCTGAAATGAGAAAAATCGGACCCAGTTTGCTGGATAAATACTGTAACGGCCATTGTCCTCATTCCTTTCTACTAGGTGGGTGGAAAACTTGTGGTTTAGATTCATATTAGAGCTGATATTTGCTATATTTGTATGTCTCGGATAAGAATCTTGGCATGTCTTAGGCCCGATCTGAACAAGAGTAATATGGGACTAAAGGCTTGATTATGCATACGTAGCGTGACGTAAACAATCTATTGATGATAGAACTCTAAACTGCTCAAATCACAGATCGATATGTGATATTTCGCAACGTTACGAAACGATAAGTTACGTATGCACAATCAAGCCTTAAGTCTGGCAGTTGACCACTTAGCTTGTTCCTTAGCCAGAAGTGCAGTTGGTACCAGTGAAGGATTGAAAATGGAACTTTCGTAGAGATAGTGATAGTGCCCCAGTAATCGTTTTCGGACCTAATCCAGTGATTTTCAAAGATAGCGAATTGGGTAAAATTCAATACACATAGTCTTTTGAACGACTCTAGTTAAACATTGGGAAAAAGCCACGCCTACTTTAGAACCAAATTCGATATATACAGTTAAGATATCTTCAAAAATAAGTGATGCGAAAATTCTCTCAAATGTGAAATGAGCTACTGATACAAATACAACAAAATTTGGCATAGTGAGCTAGGTGCTGAGTGCAATGAAAATTCCAACATGTTTTTTGAAATTTGCCTTATATGTACATACATGAACAACAGTAAGGTACATATCTTTATTTGTTTTTGGAATGTAAATATAAAAACAACAGTATCTGATAGGCAAAAACTTGTGCATGCTATTGGGATGCTATGGACAAAAAAAAAAAAAAACAACGGCACAACCATAGCAATGAGCAAATGCTTTCAATTATAACGAAAAACTTGTGAATACTTTTCTAGGATTGAGTGAAATTACAGCATAACATTTCAGTTTTACTTCCAATGCTAAAAGAATTTTGCTAAGAATTTTCACTTCAAAAATATTTCATACATAAACTAATATAAAAATTCACCGTTGAATGCAAAAATGTGTTTTATTTCAGAGGGTGGGTAGAGAATATAAAAATTTAGGCCACGACCGAACTTAGTTTTCCGACTACATAGATGGAATAGTTATGTAACTTCTACGTGAAGGTAATATTAGGTAATATTTTCTCTTAGTTTTCATATAAGCTCCTTAAAAAGTGGTATGCCTGTTAAACTAGGAGCAATCTTAGCCAGGTGTAAAACGAAATAATTTTTGATTATGACATGCAGTTACTGTAATCCCCGGTTAATTTAATCACGCTTGATCTTAACGATTGGGTTTCAGTTTGGATCCTTGCTTTTGAATTTAAATTCAATTTTCAAATGGAGCGAAAAACTTACGAATTTATATATAATAAATAATCACTAAATGGATATGTAAATATTTATCATATCGAACATATTTATTTTTATTGTATGTATGTATGTATGTATGTTTATTCCTGTGTGCTACCTATGTTTACCTGAAAAAGGAAATAAACGAACACTCATTCATATACTCGTGAGTGTAGTACACTCAGAGAAAATACAGATAATAGTAAACAAAACAAACTGTTCATTCGCAGTTTGCACATATATATTTTTCCGAGTGTATGTATGGTATGTACATATGTGTATGTTTGTACTTACGACGCTTTGCAACAAACAAGCGAAAAATAATGCAAAACCTCACCCACAACAATGCACACTGGCACAACATGGAGGACAAGACATACGGACAACTACAAAAAAAAAAAAAAATAATACTAAAATAAAAATAATGATTTTAGTTGTTTCTTTCTTTTTTGCTATGCTGGTAAGTTGAATTTGTGGCAGTTGCGAATACAAAGGAATAACTATCAATGGGAAAAAAATCTGGAGTGTTCCATACATACTTATGTATGTAAATAAATATATACATATGTATACGAGGTACGATAAAAAAATAACCGTTATTTTTCAAAAAGTATTTATTTATTCATCAACAACTATCTTGTCCCCTTCAAAGTAATCCCCCTCAGATATAATACACTTATGCCAGCGTTTTTTCCAATCTTCGAAACACTTCTGAAACGCGCCAACAGCTCCCGTTTCGATTTTTCTTTTATCTCCTCAATCGTAGCAAAACGCCTTCCTTTCATCGGTGTCTTCAGTTTTGGGAAGAGGAAAAAGTCAGCGGGGGCCAAGTCCGGTGAATACGGTGGTTGAGGCATGATAACGGTTTTGTACAAACTTACGTACAAGCGACGTTGTTTTTGCTCAAAATTTAGCAATTTTGGAACAATCTTCGCTGCCGCACGTTTCATGCCTAAAACATCCGTAAAAATTACTTGGCATGAGCCGAACGATATGCCAACATCATCAGCAACCTCTCTGATAGTGATTCGACGATTATCCAAAATCATTTTCTTCACTGCGTCAATGTTTTAATCGGTTGTTGACGTGTTCGGGCGACCAGGACGAGCATCGTCATTGACATCTTCTCGGCCTTCCTTAAACCGGTTATACCACAATTGAACTTGTGTTCTGCTCATAGTAGACTCGCCAAAGGCCACAGTCAACATTTCAAATGTCCTTGCGCATTTAATTTCATTTTTTACACAAAACTGAATACAGTTTCTTTGATCCATTTTTTCGAATAGTAAAAAATCGAAGAGCACACCAAAACACGACTAACCTTTTTATCTGTCAAAAACAAACTGACAATCCAAAATGGTTGGTATTGCCAACATATATAACAGACATGTGTACCAACATAACGGAAATGCGAAAATCGAGCATACGTAACTCGCGAAATTTGAAATTTTTTGATCACACCTCGTACTAGTAGTTATGCTAATGGCCGTGTATAGAAAATACGGGCGATGACCAGCTTACGGGCCAGGCCCTTTTTTTCGAAACGTGCATATATACATAAGGTTAAGTCTTCAAATTCATTTTATTTTTTAAACAAAAATTGGAAATAACAAAATAAGGAAGATATCAAAAATGTATTTCTATCAATCCCGCTTTTCTGGGTTCTTCTTCTATTTATTATACTATAAAAAATGCTAGATGCTTCGACTTTTCTCTAGCTTTTGACCAAGTGGTTTTTCTAAATTTTTGAAGTTTACTTCTTTAGAATCGGTTTTTATATTTTCGCCGGGGGTAAGATGATCGTCGGCAGCGCCTTCTATAAAAAGTAGCGTATGAAATATTATGTGTATACACATATATGTACATCCTAATTTTTTCATACTTAATTGATAAGCCACCCTAATGCACCTTTTCTTTCCTATTCATTTTCTCTATACTTTATTTTCGTTCTATTTCTTTTCTTGCTATTGCTTTCTCTAAGTTCTTCTCTAGAACACTTTCACACCGGTCGGTTGGGCTCTTTAATATATTTATTGTACAATTTTTCATTTTAATAAATGTTGTTAAATATTAAATACGAATTCACAGTGTTTAATTTCTTTAAAATAATTCATTCCTGAATTAAACATGGTCCTTCGAGCCGGATATAAATTACGAAGTACAAATTTCTTTTATTTTAATATCCCATTAATTCACTTCTGAATTAAACACTCGTCAAATTTGGTATTTCGAAGAAAAATTTTACATTTCAAACAAAAATCGTTAGAAATTTAAACGGTCTGAAGAAGTAAACTTTTGTAGAGCGTCCCATTGATGTACACAATTTTTAATTTAATTTTAAATCTTAATTCATGTTTCTTTTTGGTCTGGGTTGGGTTCTGATCTGACTTAAAATTTTAATTTGGTCTCAATTTCTATTTGAATTTTGGTCAGAAATTCGGTTTAATTTAAACAAAAGAAACGGCTTGAATTTTTTTTGAATTTCGATCGAATTTTTCATTTTATTTTTGAAGTGATTTGTTGTCTAAATTAGGTTTACATTTCGAAAATGAATTTTTAGTCTGAATAATCTGATCTTCTCTGAAACTTCTCTGGGTCAATTTGTGTTTTTGTTGTGTTTTAAATTTACATCACACATGATCAACAGATTAAAGTTATTTCTTTTGTATTGTATAAAAATAGCAAAGTCTGATAGGCATAAACTTATGCATACTATTACTATTTTTTACTATTCTACTACTATTTAGAACTACTTTACCACTAGTACAAGGGTCGATCAATAAGTACCCGTGTGTGAAGACAGGTGGCGTTGCTGAGGGAAGTTGGCATTACCGTCGTGTACTGCCATCTGTCACACGACACCACACTAAATTTCAACTGATTCATAGGTAAGTTTTTATTTGGCAGCCATTAGTATCACACTTGTTTCGTGTTTCGCGACAAAATGGAAAAAGAACAATATTGATCCGTAATTCGCTTTTTATTTTTGGATGGAAAAACATGCGAAGAAATAAAAGCGAAGTTGGATGCTGTCTATGGGGATGCTGTCTATGTCACCATCTATGACAACCGAAAGATATTGGTTCAACGAATTTAAACGAGGTCGTACATCTGTTTTTGATAAGGAGCGCCCAGGCCGCCCGGCACACGTGGTTACCGAGAAAATCGTTGAAAAGGTCCACGACATGATTCTCGCTGATCGCCGAACGAAAGTGCGCGAAGTAGCAGGCCGTAGGAGTGTCGTATGGATCGGTAATTAATATTTTATAAGATAGGTAAAGCATGAGACACGACCCCATTTGTCTAACAAAAAAGTACTGTGTCACCACGATAACGCACCAGCACATTCATCCGGAATTGTCGCGGCCAAATTGCATGAATTGAACTACGAATTGCTGCCGCGCCAACAGTACTCGCCCGACTTGGCTCCCTGCGACTTCTATCTGTTCCCCAACATGAAAACGTGGCTCGGGGGAAAAAATTCAGCTCAAACGAGGAGGTTATCGTCGAGACAGAAGCGTATTTTGAAGAGTTTGACAAATCATATTTTTTGGAGGGGTTAAAGAAATGGCAGAAACGTTGGGAAAAGTGTATTGTACTAAGAGAAAATTACGTTGAAAAATAGAAAAAAAATTTGTGGAAAACTTGCCTCTTCATTTCTAACACGGGTACTTATTGATCGACCCTCGTATTTTTGTAAAGTGAAAATTTCTGAAACTGAAAAGTGACTCCTCACACTAAATTTCTATATAATTCGCAAGCTCTGACCACAACGGCGTACTCAATTTTTCGCTATCACGTCAAGAATAATAGTGTAAAAACAGTGGAAAATAGTACTATAAATGTAGTAGAAAAGTGGTGAACAGTAGTTGAAAAATAGTAGTAGAATAGTATTAGAAAAATTTTTAGAATATTTTTAGTATAAAAGTAAAGTTGTGTCACACCCTTTTTATCAATCTCACCTACATCTTTCCTGTAGCATGGCCTAGTTTCAGTACTGTGATGTTAATAGTTCCAAGGATATACCCAAAAAAAAACATTAGGACAATGTTGGACAAAAGTAACGTCAAAATATGAATGTGCCATAAATTTTGCAAATGACTTTAAATGTCATTTGTGCTTTGACATTTATGTTGTAGACAGATAGGTAATTAGTTGACAACAAGCAAGGGTGCGATACATAGCTCGGTCAATTATAGTGGATTTTGAAACACCAATTTCCGGGCCATGTGGCGGGAGATCATTTTGGCGATTTGAACTGACCATTACTTCTGACGGCGTCTTCTTTCTTATGGATGTTTTGCGAGCAACAATTCAAAATGCCGTAAAACGAGCTCAAATGTACATCAACTCAGAAGGTGGTCATTTGACGGATTTAATTTTTTCAACTTGCGAGTACTGCCATCAATTTTACACCTTCAAATATACTTTCCGGGAAAACATAGCCCTATTTTTTTAATTTCTTACAAAATGGCAGCCAATTCACATTATGAAATTAGTTTTGCACCACCTTATATATATCTAGGGACATTCTCCAAATAAGTGCGTGCGCATTTTTTTTTTTATTGTTACAACTAGCATGACTAAATTTCCTCTAAACAATTAATATTTTCGGGTAATTCACACCAAAAGGATGTTTTCATGTTTCCCTAAACTGGTTAACTTCGTGTCTTAGTTCTCTAGTCTATCAAAGACTTATCATCCGAAAGAGGCACCATTT
Source organism: Palloptera scutellata (assembly GCA_958295655.1). Taxonomy (NCBI): domain Eukaryota; kingdom Metazoa; phylum Arthropoda; class Insecta; order Diptera; family Pallopteridae; genus Palloptera; species Palloptera scutellata. The sequence continues at coordinate 13,101,695 of OY282453.1, forward strand.
ATCACCACCAGGAACCATTTGGCAAGTTGCATATGCCAACGTTTGAACATGTTAAGGATAACTTTTCGTAATCTATTTCTATGCGCTAACAAGTTAATGTATTCTTTGGTTTATAAGTTTTAAGTTACCATACTTCATATCATCTAACGAAATGCTGCTAAGTCGGTTTTATCGGTTTAGTTACAAATCAGGTATGGTACTTAATTCTTTGCTTTTCATTAAGACATTGTAACTATACCTAAATACATAGATAAAGTACATATACATTCATAGTATAAATAAAGCGTGACTCACCTTCGTTGTTATCAGCCGGCAAATAGTCGCATAACTTGAACACATCTTCTAAACTGGGAGTTTCAAGATTTTCACTGCGACGCTGTAAACAAATGAATTGTTCCACTTGTAAATGTCGTAAACTTTTAATATGCTGTACCATATCGAGCAAGTTAACTGTACTAAAATTGCACAATTGGCACAAGAGTGCCTTTTTGTTGCTGCTGCTTAACTGATGGTGATGGTATTGTTTTTGCCGTAGTTGCTCCAGACAATCTGGCTCGATTGTGCTGGCATTGGCTTTTGCCGCACTATTATTTGCTGTTGTTGTTAAATCATCAGTCGTTGTTGTTGTTGTAGTCGACGATACTACGGCAGCCACTGCCAAGGATGATGATAATGGTTTCGCGGTTGTCGATGTTGCTATATTGTCCTGATCATCGACACTGCTTTGTTGCTGCTGTTGTTGCTGCTGTTGTTGCTGCTTTATCAAACACAACAAATGCTGAAATATCATGCGCATCGTATCATGTCGCATATGCTGTGTGTGCAACGATAATTTTTGTATGGAATTTGTATAAAAATCGCAGCAGTTACATTTCAGCTGAACCGTGTTAGTTGAGATTTGTTGCTGTTGAAATTTCAGTTTATATTCGTTGAGTGGCCCGCCCTCACGTATATGATTGATAAAGTTGAGTTTCTGTAGATGCTTGTCTGTTTTGCTATGCAACTGGAAATTTGCTTTTAAATTTGTCTTGTAATTGCACAAGCGGCATATGTAGTTGTTATTCACTATCACCATTATATCATTATTGGGATTATTGGTACCACCCGCAAACTGACGTGAACGATCGATCAACAAATGTTGATTCAGCTCATCCAAGCTGTTCGTATTGAAAACAGAGCATACCAGACAACTATAGAGCGTAGTAGGACAGGGATCAGGTTTGATGGGCGGTTCGAGTGCATCACCACTTGTAGTGGTAGTGGTGGCGGCTTGTATTGATGATGCTGCTGCTGTAGAAGACGGACATAAATCGCTTCCAGTAGCTGCTGTCAAGTCTGAGAGTAATAAAGTTGGTGACGTGGCATTTTTTGGTGAGAATTGCTGTTGTATCAGCTGCGTATTGCCATCATCAGTAGCTACTAAAGGCGTTGACGTGGGCGAGGCTGCTGATATTTGTATGGGGGTTTTCACACTTTGTTTCTGTTGTTGATTTACCGCCGCCGCCGCTGCCGCTGCGGAATTCTGTTGATGCAGCAATTGTATCATTAACGCTTGATTGTATGCAAGATCAGCTAATGCTACTTCGGGCAAAAAGTTACCACAACCCATATCGCTTGGTAGCTGTGGAAGATTTGTTAAATTGCCAGCTGCAGCCGCAGCAGCTACGGCAGCGGCTGCTGACGAGAGCTGCTGGTGCTGCTGTTGAGCTACTTGATGTTGTTGCTGTGCGGCTGCTGCTGCCGCCGCCGCTGCTGCTTGCTGATGCTGTTGTAGTATACTAAATGCTTGTATGTGTTTAATATTATTTTGTAGGACTGCCATGTTGTGTGTGTGCTTCTCACTGGTCATGTGTATGCGTAGATTGCGTGCAACTGATGTCTCATAGCTGCAAATGTCGCAACGGAAGGAGGGTTTCGGCTTGTTACCAGAGGCTACGGCTGTTGCAGTTCCCGCAGCGGAAGTGCCGCTATTATTGATAATACTAGCAGCGCCGCTGCTGCTATTACTATTAGCTGACAATGCAGCTGATGATTGTTGCTGCTGCTGTTGTTGCTGGTGCTGTTGGTGCTGCTGTTGAGCGGCAGCAACTGCTACACTTTGCTGCTGTTGAAGGCTCATGTTATTGGAAGACAGGAGCATTTTGGAGGTTGTATCAGCAACAAGCTTGCTCGTGGCTCCACCAACGCCGCTACCAGCACCAACACTAGCCGCCGCCGCTGCTGCTGCAGCAACCGCTACCATATTCTGTGAGCTATTCAGTTCTTGCATGTTGTTCAGATGCTTGTCAGATTGCATGTGTATGGATAAATTTCCCTTGGTTGTAGTCGAATAATTGCATATCTCGCAGCGATATGGCTTATAGCCGCATGAGTATGATTCACCGCGTGCCAAACGTGGATGCTGCTGACCTAAAGAAGCAACAGCGCAAAGTAAGGTAACGAGACAAGAGAACACACGAAAAAATAAGAGAAAGTACACGTTTATGTAAGTAAGTGTGAAAACGTATTGCTGGATAATAAAAATAAAAAAATAACTGAATTTGAGTGTGTGTGTGTGTCACTTTACGGGTTAATTAAGTGCGAAAGGGTTGTTAACAACTAAGAAAATATACTAAGCAAATGAATGAATGATGATGCCGTTGCTGCTGTTGGTGCTGTTGATCACGATGATTATCATATAAATATGTTTAATTTGCATGTATCGAGGCGTCGCCGCAGCATGTGTTGCGTGTCATATTTCAAATTAATGCTGCGATTTGCATGCAAATTTAAAAAGGGGGCCCATTTCGTATTACGCCTGATTCTACAAGCTTCGACTAAACACAGACATACTTACGTATATACATATAGATATGCATATCACATACAGGGCATATAAAAGGCGTTTTAAGAGCTCCACACCCTCCTCCTTAAGGTTAAAAAATTAATGGATTTATAATTTTGAAATTATGTACATGGAATGTTCAAATGAAATCCCTACATATATTTAATTCAATACAGCAATTAAGAATTCTTGATACACAAGATTTCAACGAAATTGACCAGTCATAGGGATGTCTCCAGTGCAAGAGAAAATGCAATTACTTTCAGATTTTATTAACTTTTGTACCAGTCGTTGCTAAGGGATAATTTTTAGATCACTATAAAGGCTAGAAATACATATGTTCCCTGGCTTTAAAAAAATAGGTACACAAACATACACCACAACCGGTCGGTCTATATGGAAGTCTCTAGTACAAGAGATTATTCAATTTATTTCTAGTTTTCCTAACTTTTGCTCCGGTGCCCCTTAAAAATAGAGCCCGATTATTACAACAAAATCGCTCGGTCCATAGATAGATCGGTCAGTACAAGGAAAAATTCAGCTCCTCTCAGGTTGTACTAACTTTTCTCCGAAGCCCCTAAGGAACAATTTTAAGATCAAGATGAAGATGAAAAATGTGTTATTTGGTCCAATCGCATATAGCGAAAATATGTTGCCTGTAATGATATACATATGTATATCACTTTTCGATGCTTCTCCTCTTTTCAAAATGCGATGTCATGATAGATTTATCGATCCACCCTAATATTCATGGATTACTATTTTTTTTCCATTGATTTCAAATTTGACCAAAAATTTTGAACTCACAACATTTGCATTGCCATTTTTTTTAAGGTTATTTGTGCTTCAAGTTATTTGTTTCTAAAAAATTTAAAATGGAAAATGTTAACTGATAAAGACGATAACGGGTTTCTTGCCATGCTCACAACTTTTTGCAATTGACTTTTATTTATACTAATTTTATTAGCTTTACATTATATTTATTTCATTATTAATAATTAAGGTATTATTAATAATGATATTGTTTGAATAACTTGAATTGTATAAATAATAATAATAATAAAATAATTAAATAGAAAGTGTTTTCTATTTCTAGTTGTACAAAGCTTCTATTATCGTGTGTCTATAACCCTCATTGCGCTAATAGTTTTAAACCATTTTTCTTGACGTTTCAGACAGATTGATTGACTATGACTATCATGTTATTTGTGGTGACTTTAATATTAGTTTATTGATGAATGATAATTTTAATCTTAACTTTTTAGACTACACATTTACTAATGCTCTTACTGTCGTTAATTCTCTCTCTCCCGTCCGTTACTCTAATACAGCTGAGCCTAGTTTATTTGACCTGTTTCTAATTTCTGATAATTCTATTTCCTTAATTTATGACCAAATATCATTTGTTTCGGACCACGAATTATTTTTTTTCTGTGTTGATATATGTTTTAATCGAGCCACTCATACTGAATATGTCTCCTATCGTGACTATTACTCAATTGACTAACCTACTTTCTTTAATGAGCATGCTAAAGCTCGTTTTTTTTAAAACTAGTTTTAATGGGAACAAAGCGGTCAAAGGGTTGCTTTACAAAACAGCTCGAAAAGAAAATCTAACTTGGTAATAAGACAAGCTAAAGTAAATTTTTTAACTCCAAACTTCTCTCTAATCTTCCGTTAAAACATCTTTCTCGCGATATTCGCCAACTTAAGATATGCAACAAAAATAACACACCTTGTACTGTTAACTTCGAAGTGCTTAGCAATTTCTTTATCTTTTCTACCAGTCTTACCACCAAAATAGTATTCTATCAAGTGAATCTCAAGAACATTCAATTCCTTATGACGACAACGCCTTTCGTTTTGCTGCTGTTAGTGAGTATGACGTAGCTAAATGTGTGTTTAGGATTTCTTCCAATGCTGTTGGAGTTGATGGCATTCCTATCAACTAATTATTCCATATGTACTACAGTCCTTAACAAATATTATAAATCATTGCTTTACTAGCTTTGATTAAGCTTGATTGTACTTTGTTTCCTCCTTTATATTTTACTTATTGATGTAACTACTTTAAAAGAAGTAATTCTTTACGTACTACAAATTATAAATAAATAAATAAAATAAATAAATTAATAAGTTTTTACTTATAAATCATAATTTATATAATGTGTTTTATCCGTGTAGTTTGTTTAATTATTCCATTTACTAACAAACAAAAGTTTTCTTAAGCTGTTAAACCTTGAATTAAAAAATACGAACAAAAAAATTATATATTTGGATCCGCTAAAGTGTCCACTGATGTATGATGTATAGTATATATAGATATATATGTATAGGATAGTGTACTTTAAATTGATTGAAAACGATTTCATTACGCTTTTCAATTATCTATTGTTGCTACATACATACTACATATGTGATGCAAGGTGGGTCAAAAGTAATAATGTGAATTAGCTGCCAATTTGTAAGAAATTAAAAAGTTGGGGTCTGTTTTCGCAGAAAGTTTATTTGAAGGTGTAAAATTTATGGCAGTAGTCGTAAGTTGAGGGGGGCCTGGGGCGTAGGACACAAGGTAAAGTTCGTGACAGTCGCAGGTGCGTCCATGGTCGATCCTTGCGCTTCTACGTTTCAAGTCGACACACAGCCTCCTCGTGGCGTCCCCTGGATAGCGATCTGACAACCGTCAGTAAGTTAACTAATGTGTGCGGCGGGCTTCTCCATGGCCTTGAATGAATGGTTGTGCGTCGGGCTTGGAACCCACCACGTTAAAATACCCACCAATGAATCCTCAAAATAAGCCTCGGATAACGAACCCCTTTAATGTTGACGACTCCCGCAAACGCCCAAAAGACAACGATTTACGGATATGCACCTGGAATGTCCAAACCCTCTTCAGGGAAGGTGCCTCTATCCAGCTGGTGGATGTCTTCCAACAATATAGAGCTGACATCACCGCTATACAGGAAATGCGATGGACGGGACAGGGTTGCTCCAAAAGAGCATCCTGTGATATCTACTACAGCTGTCATGCGTCGAGACACGAATTTGGTGTTGGATTTGTGGTTGGGAAGAGACTGCGTCATCTAGTCTCGAGGTTCACGGCGGTGAACGAGTGCCTAGCCACTATCCGCATCAAGGCAAAATTCTTCAACATCAGCCTAATTTGTGTCCATGCCCCGACGGATGAGAAGGATGAAACGACCAAAGATAACTTCTACGAGCTCCTCGACAAAACTTATGAGCATTGCCCTCGCCACGATGTTAAAATCGTGTTAGGCGACTTTAATGCCAAGATGGGCAAGGAGAGTCTCTTTGGTCCGACGATCGGAAAATTCAGTCTCCACGACGAAGCCACCGATGACGGTATGAGACTGATCGACACAACAAACACAACAGACAGCCGAAGTCTTTGCCAACCAACTCCTCCTATCGCAAAACACTCTTCAACTTGATGCTATATGCGCGCAATGGACGCACATTTCCCGCTCTATGCGTACGGCTGCCGAAGAGGTGCTAGGCTACCACCGTCGACGGAGAAATATGTGGTACGACCAAGATTGTCGCGATGCTACTGAAGCGAAAAACGCTGTTAACAGAGCCACCCTGCAGTCAGTTGCAACGTGAGCTGCTAAGAAGCGATACAGAGAGTTGAGGAGGGAGGAGAAATGTTTTTTCAGGCGCAAGAAAGAAAGAGATGAAGAAAGACGCGAGTTCAATGATATCGAAATGTTGCGGGACAGGAACGAGGTCCGAAAATTCTTTGAAAGAATAAGACGCCTGACTCTTGGTTTGAAGACCGAAACCTCTTCCTGCAAGGATGAAGACGGAAATCTGGTGACAGATATCCAGGGCATAATGAGATTATGGAGGGAGCAGTTTTCGCAGCTGCTTAATGGCGATGACGGCAATAAAAACAATAAGGCTGCAGGTGCAGATGGCCTGCCTGCTGAGTTGTTTAAGACCGGAGGCGAAGAGCTCCAAAAACGCATGCATGAGCTTCTATGCAAAATATGGTCAGATGAAAGCATGCCAAGTGATTGGAATCTCAGCATACTCTGCCCAATCCATAAGAAAGGTGATTCCACGATCTGCGCCAACTACCGTGGGATAAGCCTTCTTAATATTGCATATAAGGTTCTATCGAGAGTACTGTGCGAAAGACTGAAGCCCATCATCAACAAACTGATTAGACCTTATCAGTGTGGCTTCAGGCCTGGTAAATCCACCATCGACCAGATATTCACACTACGCCAAATCCTGGAAAAGACCCGAGAAAAACAGAGCGACACCCATTATCTATTTGTCGATTATAAAGCCGCCTTCGACAGCACGATTAGGGATCACTTGTACGCCGCAATGTCTGATTTTGGTATCCCTGCAAAGCTCATTCATCTTTGCAAAATGACACTGACCAACACCACCAGTGCAGTGAAAATTGGGACAGACCTCTCCGCACCATTTGATACCAAAAGAGGTTTCAGACAAGGTGACTCCCTATCGTGCGACTTCTTTAACCTTATGCTGGAGAAAATAATTCGAGCTGCGAACATCGACATCTCTGGCACTATCTTCTACAAGAGTGTCATTGGCAAAAACGCTCGAGCAGTCAGTGCAGCATTCTCCAACCTGGAAAGGGAGTCTCGTCGTGTGGGTCTAGTGGTGAACGAGGACAAAACGAAATACCTTGTGTCAACAAACAAAGAGTCACGGCGTCTTGGACAAAATGTCACTGTTGACAACTACACTTTTGAAGTCGTCAAGGAATTCGTATATCTAGGATCCAGCATAAACACCAACAATAATGTCAGCCTTGAGATCAAGCGGAGACTAACTCTTGCCAACAGGTGTTACTACGGGCTCAGTAGGCAATTGAGAAGTAGAGCCCTCTCTCGACCGACGAAAATAACGCTCTATAAGTCCCTCATCCTTCCCGTCCTAATGTATGGCGCAGAGACGTGAACATTGACCATCAATGATGAGAGGCTGTTAGGAGCATTCGAGAGGAAGATACTCCGTAAGATCTACTGTCCAGTATGCGTGGACGACGTGTATCTAATAAGATGGAACGATGAGCTGTATGAGCTGTACGCCGACACTGACATAGTCAAACGTATAAAACTCCAGCGGCTTCGCTGTCTGGGTCATGTTGAGCGAATGGAAGAAAGCGCTCCGGCTAGAAGGGTGTTTTATTCGAACCACGGTGCAGGAACACGCAGAAGGGGACGTCCTAATCTCCGTTGGAAAGACCAGGTGCAGGGCAACCTGACTGCACTTGGCCTTATCAACTGGCGCCAGCGAGCGCATAGCAGAAGTGACTGGCGAAGATTTGTGGAAGCGGCCAAGACCGATCATCGGTTGTAGTGCCAGCTAAGTAAGTAAGTAAGTAAGTCGTAAGTTGAAAAAATTATATTCGTCAAATGACCACCTTCTGAGTTTATGTCGTTTTACGGCTTTGGATTGTTGCTCGCAAAACATCTGATTTCATTTTCAATGTTGGCTTTCAAGATTTGCAAGGTTTATGGTTTGTTGTGGGTAAGCGCGAGATATCAACAACAAAGGAAGAACACGCCGTCAGACGTGATAGTCAGTTCAAATCGCCAAAATTATCTCCCGTGACATGGTCCGGAAATTGGTATTTCAAAATCCACTATCATTGCCCGAGCCGTGTATCGCTCCATTGCTTGTTGTCACCTAATTACCTATCTGTCTACAACAAAAATATCAAAGCACAAATGACATTTGCAAAACTGATGGCACATCCACATTATGACTTTACTTTTGTCCCACCTTGTACATATCGTTACCTTAATGTATAAAGGCCCTAACTAACATTTTTTTCACTATCGGCATTTCGGATTTTCACCATTCGAATATGCAAACAATTTGATCTTGAAGAAAAATGTTAGTTAAGGCTTTTCTACATTAAGATACCGATACCATATGTAGATGGACCATAGATACAACAGCAAACATTTTCTAAATTAATAAACTTACCCGCTAAACAATAACCGCATGCGCTTTCACCATCTGGATGTTTCTCCCTCATATGAATTTCTAATGTTTCTTGATACTTGTAATGCCAATTGCATTGAGGGCATTTTAGTGTTTTGCATGAATTGCGTGTCGACATTTGTACACCGCTGTTTAAGCGTGCTGAATTTAGTATCATTTCACAACTGAAACACAAAAGAAACAGAAAAAAAACATAGTAATGAAAACAAATTTGATGCATGTACATTAAAACAATGTATATATAGGTAATGCACAAGGTATCATAAAATCATAAAGTCCTATTTGAAGAAAAGTGTTACATGAAGTATGAACACCCTATCACTCTACCTATATATTTTAATGTGATGTTGAACATTGAATCAGCTGATTGTTTGAAAAATTTAATAAAAAAAGATCAAAAATTGTCAATGACATTTTAAGAGTAAGAAGACGAATCAAAGCAACAGGAAACAGTTGATTTAATAGGGCACTCAAAATCATACGTACAGTTATACTTACTCGCGTCGATGAAAGTGAACAATTTATGGAGAGTGTGCCCAATCGTGAATCAGGACGAAAGTCATTCACGCGCCCAACTTTAATTTAAATACAGTTCTATATTTTCATCGATGCAACTAAGTGGGAATGACTGTATTCTGAATGCCCATTTACATAAACTTTAGCTGTCGGAGGTTTTTATATACGGTACGGCTGCTCCTAAAGAAACAGGTTAATTAAAATTAAAAAATTGCAAAGGTGCTCCCAGAAGTTTGTGTCTGCGTGCTGCTAGAGTAAGGTATTTCCAGCAGAAGGAGGTGGAAAATTATTTCTGCCTCCTCTTCATTTCTACAGCTTCAGCAAAAGACATTGTAGGAAAGGCCTAGTCTGCGAGCGTGATTGCCAATGCAACAATGCACGGTAAGAATATAAACTACCCTGTTTATGTATGTGGATTCGGTCCAGGTTAATGATTACTTAAGTGTGTTTTTGATTAGGCATGGGTCATAGGTTAAGTTAGAGTGGCTGCCCTATAGTAGGTCAGAACAGCCCATTGTGTTATCACATGGGCTATAACTGTCTAGCAAAGTTGGTTTCATTCTCCATCTGCTTTCTCAAATATGGGAATGATGGTTTTTTTATTAAAAGTTTTCATGTGGCTAGTGATATACTCGCATTGTCGGTGATAAGTGTTCCAAGTCCAGTGAGGTCAGCAGCCTTATAGTTTTACTCAATGTCGCTATGCCGAGGTACCCATATATGTAAGTTGCAGATTGTAGGACATGGCTGTCTCGTTGAAAGACAATCTGCATTGCAAGGCTTTAGAGTTATTAGCAGGACATTGTAGGTATTCTATTGCCGCTTGGCTAAAATTTAAGCCAGTCGCTGTAATAGAAATAATATGAATTCAGTTCAGTTTGTGGAATTGTTGGGTCGGCAAACAACAGTTGAACTTTAGCTAATTATGGTGAATGCTTTAGATGCAATGGAAAAGTTTCAGTTTCATTTGGTTCGTTATCCTGATATTCATATGTTTCTATTAGTCTTTCAAGACCTTTAATAGAAATGATCAAAATAATAGAAATAAACGTTAAATTGGTGTAAAGTCCGTCGATTTGGTATAAGAAGTTTTACTCCTTCTTTTCGGTATAACAACTATGCTCAGTTGAGTAAATTATTTTGGTATATAAGTATGTGAGAGCTAAAAAACCCGTTTCGAAAATATAATTTTTCTAAGTATATTAATTTTTTTTACACCATGCAACTCAACCCACTAAGCTTTTTATCACAAAAATGTATTATTGCCAGGAATTAACTTTACTTGTGTTTAAGGATACCAATTCCGAGACACCGGAATTTAACTTAAAATGATGTTCGTACTTTACAAGATTTTAGGGATTATAAAATAATCAGCATCAAAAATTAAAGAATTTTAGAACATCCATCACAATCAGAGTACATACACTCAATGGGCAAGTGATCGACTATAGTCAAAGATCTGCTTTGGGTCGTTTATAAATAAGAGAAGAATACACAACTAAACTACGACTTACCACCACGAAAGAGTAAGAGAGACTGACTTAAATTCATGGAGACGCGATCCTAATCTGGGCAAAAATTTAGCACATCGGTGACGTGCATGATATGCATGATTTTGATATTTCACATAAATAGCTGCTTCAAGCGATTTTTAGGAAGTTTTACAATAATATTTGCACAAGTAAAGGCGGAGATATACTTAATCGAACATTCTTCAGCCATATAATCTCAACTGTTGACCGTCATGTTTTAAAGAAATCCGAGTGGATTCCAATGATACATGAAAACCAACCTCTGTTAGAGGATATACAATTGAACAAAGATCCACAACGAAAATTAAGAAAAAATTCGTTTTGTTTAAGATGACTAGTCATACTTTCCGGGAGAGGTTTGACCTCATTGACAAAATTACATTGACGAATTTTTCATTTTCGTTTTAAGTTTTCCTTGGCACTTTCAACTTTCTCATTGCGCATTACATACATACATACCCTTACCTTGAACATATACAATAACTCCCGCTTATTGCATCGATGAAGATGTACAATTTATGGTTCAATTAACCGGAATGCTATTAACCGACTAATTTAAGTATATTTTGAACTAAAATCGTAATATTTCTGGTGCAATTAAACGGGAAACGCAATTAAGCGGGGTTCAATTACCAAGGAATTGATCTTCTTCTGCTCTTAGTGGCACAACCGCCCTTGCAGGTTCCAGGCCGAGCTTTTCGCATCAACTCATGTTGTGTGTGATATACATATTTGTACAGGAATGGAAGGGACCTACTATTTTATGTTGAGTCCGAACGGGGAATGAAAAGTTTTTCTCTAGTAGCCAAGAGGTGTTGCCGAGTACTTCTACTTTTTGATTTCACCTGTGCCGAAATTTGAACCCCGGACACTCTTCATAGCAGGCCAGCGCACTACTAACTACGTCGCGGCGACCACTTACTGGGAATTAGTGTATATATGTATATAAATATACTTACACACATATTTATAAATACATGAACAAATTTTTTGCAATTGTTGCTCTTCTTCCAGCAGTATAACCGCTATGTTACATTAACACAACTTTTCATACAATTTGTTTGTGCTTCAGGGCATTTCATAGTTAATTTGTAAGCTTGTAAGAGCGTCGAATGTTATTAGCTCGTTTCTATAATATTTACATTCTTGCTAGAACCCAGTAACGCTAGCTAGTGCCAACTAGTGGGTGAGTTGGTGAGAGGTATTACTCTTACTTCTTATACCCAAACTGACTCAGGTACAAGAATAATGATGATAATATAATGATGATGGTTGATGATGATGTTTGATAGTATTGGGTAATGTATGGGGTTGCTGATTATGCTGATGATGGTGGGTGGGTTGTGGGCTGTTAGTTGAAGGGTCGTACAATACAAGTTAGCACGTTCAAAAAATACTTTTTTTTTGCTTAATTGCGTTGCGCCTTGGCAAGCTGATTGTGTTGATTGTTGTATAAAGATAATCATAATCATTAACACAAATGTGGAAGGGTTCGTTATTATTAATAATTTTTTTTTTTAGTTACTGGTTCAACTGTAATTTGGTTGTTGCTTTGTTTTATTATGCATAATTTTTACTACCGTTGTGGTATTTACTATTATTATTTTTCAAATGAAGCTTTTACATAAATATGAATATGTAAATACATATGTACTATTGTACAATAAGTATTGCGAATGTATTAGGGGAGTTCACAAAAATCTTAATGAGATTAGACTTTTTGCACCAAGCACGGTGTTTTATTGAGTAATTCACCAATCTTTCGTTTTCTTCTTTTAATGGCTCAACAGTTAATAAAGAGCCTGGGCTGTGTTTTTTTGGACCCATTCATATTATGTGAGATATACATATTTTTTTCGAGAATAGCAGGAACTACAATTTTCTGTAGAATCCGAATGACGAATTGAACTTTTTTCTGTACCAGAGTAAAACCTGTCTACAAAGGATTTTCTTTTCTGACGTTGGGATTCGACATTAAACTATAGATCCGTTCCGTACAAATATAACTCTTATAAATATGCTCTTTTACCATTAAAAGCAAGTTTAAGATTTCTCAATTTACTTTAATTACATATGTCGATGAAATTTCTTCTCATTAATTGTCGGCTATTGTGGACAACTCCTTGGACTTATCGAAGTTATCGAAAATTTTTCTTAACGATATCCCTAAAATTATTAAATTCAATTCTTTAAAAAACCAAAAAAAAGATATCACATCATTTCAGCTAATTTATTAATCTATAAAGAATTTCAGCTATTCAAAAATGTGATCATAGTTAAGTTTTTAGGTTTTCTTCTCTGCGCTGAAGTGGATGGAACACAAAGATATTTTGCAACAACTTAGTATAAAAGTGAAAAATAATTGTTGTATATTTGTTAAAATATATTGACCCGATTTCAAAAATTGTTTGTTCACGCCCACTTCTTAAATGTTTGTTAAATTCGATAAGTGGGCGTGGCACCTCCCATTCAAACAACATACTTAAAATTATATTACTGGAGAACCAAAGAAAGGAATGCAATGAAAAATTTAAACTAACTCGATTTTTAATATTTATCTTGTAAAAGTGTACAAAATATTATTGATTTGGGACGATTCCCCCTCATTTTGGCCGCTTTGCGTTTTGAAAATGAAACACTGTGATTCGTTATGATTACACTGCCGTGTGAACACCCTTAAAAAATGTTTGCTATGTATAATTTGAGTAATGCAATTAAGGTCTATTTACATATAAACTCTCCAAACAATTTTTTGTCCTAAAAATTAAAAAGAAGGAAATATTGCAACAAAAGGAACGGAAGAAGAAAGGAAATAATCAAAGGCAGTCTCATACTGCATAAATTGAGTTATTACAACAACAAATTCAACAAATCTTCCCGTTTTATCCCTAATTTTATAAATTTCCGCACACACACTAACAAACGTAGAGAATGGATATTATACTTGAATTTATAAATATATGTATGTATGTAGATAGTTAATATAATATTACACAGTTCTGCAAAATTCCAGTTTTTAAGTGTACTCTGATATTTTCGCTTTCTTTCAAAAACAGAAGGTTTTCCGCTTTAAGTTGAGTTTCTAGCTCTTAAGTAATGTACAAAATTGTGGAAGAAATGCTCAAGAAAACTTTTCTTGTGAAAAGTTCCTTTTGATTGAGTTTCCAGTTCTACTTAATATTGTAATAAATCTTTGTCTTTTTGTAAACACTGAAAATACAACTACTGATTTTTTTGCTAAAAAAAACGAAGACAAATTCATTATTTCTTAAAGTAAAAGCTTTTAGTCTACATGTTATTCTTTTGCTTTGCCTTTATTTTCAACACAGTGCTATGTTACATAGTGTGTTTATTTTTCTTAAGAAGCAATTGGTTTTTGTTGTTTGTTGAGCAGTTTCTTAAGAGGTGGAAAATCGCTTTTAATTGGGAGAATTCATTCATATTTTCTGTGAACTTTTGACAAAACAAAAACTTATCTTTACATACGAATTGAAATTTTTTCTTTTACATTAGACGCACTTCAGATGTTTTTATCTCATAGGAAAAGAGAAGCAAAAGCTCACAAAATTTGAAAGAAAATATGAAATTTTGAATAACGAGTTAAATCGTTTTGTTAAAATACTTACTTCTTCTTTTAGTGGTAGAACAGCCCATGAGGACCTAGGCGGAGCTTTTCGCATCCACTTATGTTGTGAGTGGATGGTAATTGGTAATATGGTAATTGTACATGAATAGAAGTGACCTATTGTTTTCTGCCGAATCCGAACGGCAAAGTGAAAAGCTTTTCTTTTTACTCTTATGTAGGATTCCCATTGCCTTCCATGATTTTTCTACCGTCGTTTTTATTTAGCCTGTGCCAGACACTCTGCATAGCAGAGCAACGCTCTAACAACTTCGCCACAGCGACGTCAAAATTCCACAATTTTATATTCGCTAGTTTAGTCTTTGAAATGAAATGTTTGCTTCCTTCGTATCCTTAAACCTTACTTGAAATAGAGAAAATTAACGACGTCGTAAATTTATATATGTATGTACATAAAATCAGAATCACCTTTGATCGTAGAAAACATGTAGACTAGTGTTATTGTTGAATGAAGCGTTATAAAAGAAAAGGGTTAATTCACAAAAATTAAAGTGACTGAATGAATGAATGAAACGATGCTCATGGGTATGAATTTGTTACATTAATTTCGTACATTCGAGTATATGTCTACTTATGCATATCCATGTATGTATGTACTACTGTGGGCAAAAAGTAGTAAGACTTTGTTCATAAATTAAAATTTTTTATTCATTCTTCCAAATCTATTTCGTCCCCTTCAAAGTAATCCCCCCGGCCCCAATACACTTGTGCCAACGTTTTTTCCAATTCTCGAAACAGTTGTTAAAGTCAATTTCCGGAATAGCCTTCAATGCGCTTAGCGATTCATGTTTAATGTCTTCAATTGACTCAAAACGGTGTCCACGAAGCAGTTTTTTGAGTTTAGAGAGTTTTTTTTTCGAGTTTTAGAAAATTATTTAAATATATAAGTCCCTGCACTCTTAGCTTCTTCCAAAATACGTATGGAACTTGGATAAACAAAAGCGGGGAGTTATCAAGCCACACCTACGCTCGAGGGAGATAAGCTTCCCAACAATTTTCTGAGCTCCCCCAAAAACTTTTTCAGATATTTTAAACCATTTATACTTTAAATACTAGAGGCAAAATGAGAGTTTAATATGCTTATGAGTCACAATCAGAGCAAAACACATCAACCGGCGTTGGAAATTATACTTCATTTTCCACACCTTGCCGAATACCTCAAGTGTACTGTAGCCAAAATAGCCATCCGATGAAGGGAATCGCAGTTTAGAAGCATAATTCTTTCAGACACCAGTCTATCCTAGACAAGTATAACAGAATATAACCTAAGACAAATACGCACTAAATATATCAGTTCCCAAGTGAATAGAAACAAAATTCTCCTCCATCATACGCAGCAGACAGGATAGATAGTTTTGAATAGCGACGATCTTCAATTCTACACTGACAGGTATTAAACGGGTAAGGGTACTACATATGGGGTATTCTGCTATTGATTAAAAATAACTAAGTCTTATAATCACCCTGATTACTGCAGTGTTTTTCAAGCAAAGATTCTCACTATTGGTAAAGCTAGGATAGGTATTATCAGAAGAAACCTCTATCCCTCATGTGTTATTATCTTTGTGAACAGCTAAACAGCAATCAAAGCATTGGACAATATGATATAAGATAAGTAGTGTTAAACTGCTTCAGTGTGCTTCAGGAAATAAACAATTTGCATCAAAAAATTCAGTTGGATTCCCATAGTACATGGTCACATAGTGAAGCAGCCTAAGTTTCTGGAAATGAACCGGTATCATTAAAAATACACATAGGAACAGTAAAAGTAAGTCTGAATCAGAAAGAAGGGGGGCCCTGGAGCGTAGGACAAAAGGTAAAGTTCGTGACAGTCGCAGGTGCGTCCATGGTCAATCCTTGCGCTTCTACGTTTCAAGTCGACACACAGCCTCCTCGTGGCGTCCCCTGGATAGCGATCTGACAACCGTCAGTAAGTTAACTAATATGTGCGGCGGGCTTCTCCATGGCCTTGAATGAATGGTTGTGCGTCGGGCTTGAAACCCACCACGTTAAAATACCCACCACTGAATCCTCCAAATAAGCCTCGGATAATGAACCCCTCTAATGTTGACGACTCCCGCAAACGCCCAAAGGACAACGATTTACGGATATGCACCTGGAATGTCCGAACCCTCTACAGGGAAGGTGCCTCTTTCCAGCTGGTGGATGCCCTCCAAAATTATAGAGCTGACATCACCGCTATACAGGAAATGCGATGGACGGGACAGGGTTGCTCCAAAAGAGCATCCTGTGATATCTACTACAGCTGTCATGCGTCGAGACACGAATTTGGTGTTGGATTTGTGGTTGGGAAGAGACTGCGTCATCTAGTCTCGAGGTTCACGGCGGTGAACGAGTGCCTAGCCACTATCCGCATCAAGGCAAAATTCTTCAACATCAGCCTAATTTGTGTCCATGCCCCGACGGATGAGAAGGATGAAACGACCAAAGATAACTTCTACGAGCTCCTCGACAAAACTTATGAGCATTGCCCTCGCCACGATGTTAAAATCGTGTTAGGCGACTTTAATGCCAAGATGGGCAAGGAGAGTCTCTTTGGTCCGACGATCGGAAAATTCAGTCTCCACGATGAAGCCACCGATAACGGTATGAGACTGATCGACTTCGCCGCGGCACGAAACATGACAGTTAGTAGCACCAGATTCCAACATAAAGATATCCATAAGGCCACTTGGCTGTCCCCTGATCAAAACACACGAAACCAAATTGATCACGTTGTGATCGACGGAAGGCACGCTTCCAAGGTACTACACGTACGCACAATACGTGGTGCAAACATCGACTCAGACCACTACTTGGCTGCAGCCAAGGTCTGCACACGTATATGTGTAGCAAATCGCGTACGGATAGGTTCAAAGAGAAAGCTGGATGTCGAAAAGCTGCAATCACAACAGACAGCCAAAGTCTTTACCAACCAACTTGCACTTCTCCTTTCGCAAAACACCTCTCAACTTGATGATATATGCGCGCAGTGGACGCACATTTCCCGCTCTATGCGTACGGCTGCCGAAGAGGTGCTAGGCTACCACCGTCGACGGAGAAATATGTGGTACGACCAAGAGTGTCGCGATGCTACTGAAGCAAAAAACGCAGTCTACAGAGCCACCCTGCAGTCAGTTGCAACGCGAGCTGCTAAGGAGCGATACAGAAAGTTGAGGAGGGAGGAGAAACGTCTTTTCTGGCGCAAGAAAAGAGACGAAGAAAGACGCGAGTTCAATGATATCGAAATGTTGCGGGACAGGAACGAGGTCCGAAAATTCTTTGAAAGAATAAGACGCCTGACTCTTGGTTTGAAGACCGGGGCCTCTTCCTGCAAGGATGAAGACGGAAATCTGGTGACAGATATCCAGGGCATAATGAGATTATGGAGGGAGCACTTTTCGCAGCTGCTTAATGGCGAAGACGGCAATAATCCCGCCACTGCGGAATCCACTCCGGAAACCCCAATCACTGACGGCGTTGAAGTCCCGCCGCCTGACTATGAGTAGGTCTTAACAACCTTTGCTCGGCTGAAAAACAATAAGGCTGCAGGTGCAGATGGCCTGCCTGTTGAGTTGTTTAAGACCGGAGGCGAAGAGCTCAAAAAACAAATGCATGAGCTTCTATGCAGAATATGGTCAGATGAAAGCATGCCAAGTGATCTCAGCGTACTCTGCCCAATCCATAAGAAGGGTGATTCCACGATCTGCGCCAACTGGGATAAGCCTTCTTAATATTGCATATAAGGTTCTATCGAGCGTACTGTGCGAAAGACTGAAGCCCATCGTTAACAAACTGATTGGACCTTATCAGTGTGGCTTCAGGCCTGGTAAATCCACCATCGACCAGATATTCACACTACGCCAAATCCTGGAAAAGACACGAGAAAAACAGGTCGACACCCATCATCTATTTGTCGATTATAAAGCCGCCTTCAACAGCACGATTAGGGATCACTTGTACGCCGCAATGTCTGATTTTGGTATCCTGGTATCCCTGCAAAGCTCATTCGTCTTTGTAAAATGACCACCAGCGCAGTGAAAATTGGGACAGACCTCTCCGCACCATTTGATACCAAAAGAGGTTTCAGACAAGGTGACTCCCTATCGTGCGACTTCTTTAACCTTATGCTGGAGAAAATAATTCGAGCTGCGAACATCGACATCTCTGGCACTATCTTCTACAAGAGTGTCATTGGCAAAAACGCTCGAGCAGTCAGTGCAGCATTCTCCAACCTGGAAAGGGAGTCTCGTCGTGTGGGTCTAGTGGTGAACGAGGACAAAACGAAATACCTTGTGTCAACAAACAAAGAGTCACGGCGTCTTGGACAAAATGTCACTGTTGACAACTACACTTTTGAAGTCGTCAAGGATTTCGTTTATCTAGGATCCAGCATAAACACCAACAATAATGTCAGCCTTGAGATCAAGCGGAGACTAACTCTTGCCAACAGGTCGTACTACGGGCTCAGTAGGCAATTGAGAAGTAGAGCCCTCTCTCGACCGACGAAAATAACGCTCTATAAGTCCCTCATCCTTCCCGTCCTAATGTATGGCGCAGAGACGTGGACATTGACCATCAATGATGAGAGGCTGTTAGCAGCGTTCGAGAGGAAGATACTCCGTAAGATCTACTGTCCAGTATGCGTGGACGACGTGTATCGAATAAGATGGAACGATGAGCTGTATGAGCTGTACGCTGACACTGACATAGTCAAGCGTATAAAACTCCAGCGGCTTCGCTGGCTGGGTCATGTTGAGCGAATGGAAGAAAGCGCTCCGACTAGAAGGGTGTTTTATTCGAACCACGGTGGAGGAACACGCAGAAGGGGACGTCCTAATCTCCGTTGGAAAGACCAGGTGCAGGGAAACCTGACTGCACTTGGCCTTATAAACTGGCGCCAGCGCGCGCATAGCAGAAGTGACTGGCGGAGCTTTGTGGAAGCGGCCAAGACCGATCATCGGTTGTAGCGCCAGCTAAGTAAGTAAGTAAGAATCAGAAAGAAGCAATCAACAGATCCTGGCAAATCAGGAACGACTGTAAGTTAGAGAGGAAGCAAGCTCAAATTCTTACTGAAGTACTCACAGGTATTTAATTAACGTTAAGAGACTGAGACCATCCACCACCTCCTCTATAAATGCCCTAATCTTCTGATTCGTCGACTCAGTTTCTTATGCGAGAGACTGTTTGGAAATTGGAGCACCTGGCGGATATTCTGCCAACAGTGGAGTATAGGATACTGTACCGTAAAGTATAGAGAAATCATAATGCACCAATCTTTAGCCCCTTGGATGCTCAGTTGTTTTGAGCACTTCCCTCTGACCTAAACTTCTTAAGAGAAGAACAAGCAGATCTCCCCCTAAAATTTTGCAGACTTCCTCAAAATTTTAATTCTGGCTACGGCCGTGCTTCCGAAACGAGGTATGCGACCAGTATTGCCCTGAGTCTAAAATCTATCACAGCATGATCTAAAGGTGAGTCATCCATCCAACGGTTTTCAACGAATCACAAATCTCGCTGATTGACATTTTAGGTTTTTTCTGTAGAATCCGTAGAATGATGTCAACATTAGGTCTCAAATGTGCTCAATAAGGGGCAATATAAAGTTTTTTGAACTTTTGACCCCAAAGAAATCAGGTATGATATGTGAAAGGATATGTGAATCTCTATTTACAGCCAGATAGCTTAAACTTCTATTGAATCTGTTTTCTTCACTTCCAAAATATACCTTGACTGTAGAACGTCTCTTAAAGGAAAACGTGCAGATAAGTTGTCTAAAAAAAGCTCCACACTATTGCAAACCAAACCTGAAAAAGATAAGAACCTAGATCATCATGGTCTCACAATGAGCCTATTTTTTCGACTTTTTTGGATACTTGCAGGCAGCCATTTAATGTACCTTAATCCATATTAAATATAGATTTTTAGACAATTTTCAGCTGAAACATCAATATTAAAGTATGCACCCATCCCTCGAATTACACGGTTCGCCTTTGTGGTGGTCGCTGTGGCGTAGTAATAATGCGTTGGACTGCTACGCAGAGTGTCTGGGGTTCGAATCTCGGCACAGGCAAAATCAAAAAAAAAAACAAAAAAAATAGAAAAATTAATTTTTCTACACGGCACCACCTCTTGGCAGGCAATGGCAAACCTACAAGAGTAAAAATTGCTATGAAAAGCTTTTCATTTCGCCGTTCGGATTCGGCATTAAACTGTAGGTCCCTTCCATTCATGTACAAATATAACACGCACAACATGAGTGGATGCGAAAAGCTCGGCCTAGGCTCTCCATGGGCTGTTGTGCCATTAAAAGTAAAGTAAAGTAAAGTAAGTAATTGTTTCTTTCGAGGGATGGGTGAACTTAGAATGGTGGGGGTACATTTTCGATTAATACTTCTATTTGGACTCTAAAATACAGCGGAATTGAAGGTTGTAATTCTAGGAATAGTGCGTGTACCTCATCCTTATCTGCATTCACATTCTCGTGCCACTCTACTTCCTTCAAAATATTATATTCAAATACATATGGAAATAAGTCTATCTTACCGAGTGCAATCCACGCCTAACGGACGTCCGTTTATGTGGTCTGAGCATGCACCAATTGTAAAACTGGAAGAATTGCCTGAAGCTGCTGCCGCTGCCGCCGTATTGACAAGATTTGCACTTGCAGTAGGTGATATTGTTGGCGATGTGGAGGATAAAGTTAGTCTTGTTGGTGAGCGTTGTGGTGTCAATGGCGACTTGAGATGTTGCTGTTGCTGTTGTTGTTGAAGATGCTGCTGAACCTCAAGCAGTTCACAGGTTTTACAATCAATGCCTTTAAAATCGGAATGCTCTGGGCAGGTGGGTGTAAAGTGATGTTGTTGCTGCTGCTGTTGTACAGCAAGTTGATGTTGTAGAAATTCACTAATCAATTTAACACTGTTACTTTTCTGATGATGATCGCTACTGCTGGCGCCACTGCCGCTGCTACTGCTCAGAGCGGCAGCCAATGAGGCATGTAATGAACTCAGCTGATTGTGTGACATTGTCATTGGCGTTGTTAATGGAAATGCTTGATGTTGACGATGATGTTGATGCTGTATTTGTTGCTGATGTTGAAGTAAGCTATTTGCAAGTTCTGTGTTGCTCATATGTTGCTCGACTGTTGAAGTTTGCAGTTGCTGCTGATGTTGTTGTTGCTGCTGCAGAAAATCTGTTACTGTTGTAATTGTTTGCGGTGTTAGCGGCAATGATGGCGGTGGCAGCTGCTGCATTAGCGGCGATACGTTTGGATTTTGAATATCATCGTTGGCACAACTGCTGCTGCTGCTTATCGATATGATGCTGCTGCTGTGATGGGAGGGGACTGGGATGCTTAAAGTTTTGTTGTATACCTTATTGCTACTTAAATTATCAGTACTACTAGCATCATATGTTGCTGCTGCTTTTGTTGTTGTTTTATTATTTGATATTAGTAACATTAGAGTTGTTGATGGAAGTGGCGGCGATGATGTAGTAGAAGATGATGCTATCGTCGCTGCTGCTGCTACCACTGACTTTGGAGTTAACGCCGCCAACACCGGTGTTGCTGTTGTTGCTGCTGATGCTGCAGTTGTTGTTGTTGCTGCCGATACTGACACCAACGCTGATGTGGGAAACGTTGTTGTTGCTGAAGTTGTTGATATTGATGGCAATGTATTTGTGCTCAATGTGTTTGCATGTGAATAAGTCTTTGTTGTTGCAGTTGATGCTATTGTTGCATTTAAGGAACCAATTTTTAATGTTGGGGTTGATAAAAGAATATCGCTATCGGCAGCTTCTGCTGCAGCCCCAACACCAGTTGCTGCTACTACTTTCAGCTGTTCTGCTGCTGATGTTGTTGCACCGTCGCCACAATTATTTTTATTGATATTGCTACTAATGCTGCTTCTGATGCTATCATCTGCAACAGTCGTTGTTTCAGTCGTTTCGAATTTTTTGGTTAAATTATCATTGGCGATAGCAATATTTATAGTAGCTCCTGCTTTCACTGTTTCTGTTATTGTTGGTGGAGAGCCTGTTGATGTCGAAGCTGAGGATGCCAGTTCCGATGCAGCTGCTACTGCTGCTGCCACTGAGGATGATTCTTCGATTTCCGTATCCGTATCTATTAATATTTCATTCTTCAGTAGTTGCACATCTAATGGCTCTAAAAACGATATCTGTGGTTTCTCATCCATATTCCGTTGTATAATGGCACTCGAATATTCGTGGTTAAGCAAATTCTTCTCCAGTTCTTTTAAATTTAACGTATGTTCAGTGTTGGCATGTAAACTAAATGATTTTGTATTACCAAACGATAGCTTACATATAAAGCACATTAATATCGGCTTTTGTATTTTGAATGTGTTCTTTTCGTTGTTGTGACTAACGCTAGCATCGTATGCGGATACAACACGAAATGAATGAATTTTTGGATTTGCGACTCCAGTACCACCTGCTCCACCGTTACCCGGTGCCGCTCCTGTTGCAGCTGCTGATGTTCTCGATGAATCTGTTCCTGTTGTTTTTGTTGAGTTCACTAAAAAGTTGTTGCTGATTGTTGCTGCTGATATTGAAGATGATGAAACTGAGGCCGCTGTTGAATTGGGATAAGTTGTTCTAACTTTAAAATCGTTTAGTATAAATTACTTATGTATAACAGCGAACAAAGATGCAAAACAAACGACAAACAAATAAATAAATAACTACATTTAAAGTTTTGTCGGGCGACCAAGTAAACCATGCATTTTTAAATAGGTACTGATGATAAATTCAACATTAATTCCCGGTTAATTGAAACATGCCTGAATTTCATGTCTAATTGCCCCATAAATACTTAGTTAATTGCATTACCCGGTTATATTAATTTTCCATATTAAATGTTTGTCTGAGACATAGTCTGAGAGAACATTTTTTTTCTATGAAATTCTAAAAAAAATTACTTTTTCACCGCCTACCACACTATCGCCTCTTTCCATCATTTAAAGGATTTTTATTGAGATTTTTCAGCGTGACACTAAAGCATCTACCAGGTTGAGAAGAGTAGAAAGCAGTCCTCGTTATTCGTCAAAAAAAGAATCCCACAAAAAAAATCCCTTATTTTGAATTTTTTTTCGAGAAAAGAATTCCTAAAAAACAAGGTTCATTTTTACTTTATTTGTGAAATGTATAAAGCAAAACACATTTTTTTTGCAATTAACCCAAAAAGGTTAGGTCCATTTTGTCATCGCCCTTAATTTTGTATGGGAAATGGTTTTGCCGAAGAACGTTTCTCACTTTTATCCACTGTTGTGGGTTAACAAGAAAATGTATCCAAATAAAAAGGCGACCTTGCACAACATTAAATAAAATTAGTAACTGTTTTATACATACTATATGTACTTTGGTATAAATATTCAATAAAACTGGTTCTACTCAGTTTGAGTTAAGTTTGTGTTTTTTTTCAAACGAATCCCAACGGCCCAACCGGACGATGTGCATATCCACATGTCGTACGGATTTGGTTACCGATTCAGCTGCATTTCGTAATGCACTGACAACGCGCTGATTGGAGAGAATAACTCCAAATTTGGTTTCCTTTACTGCTACACATTATTAGTAATCATTTGCTGTTTAGCGATTGGGAAAATTCAGCATAAGTAGTTAACTTTATATACTAGAGAGAAACGGAAATATCAAGAATGCCTTTAAGAGAATTAAAATCATTACACATACAACGAAAAGCGTTATTTTCAGCATAATTTATTCCTCAAGCATCAAAGTTAATAAGTATAGAGTATCTAAAACAGCTATTAAGAACATTAATGTTAATTTCACTCAGT
Source organism: Palloptera scutellata (assembly GCA_958295655.1). Lineage (NCBI taxonomy): Eukaryota > Metazoa > Arthropoda > Insecta > Diptera > Pallopteridae > Palloptera > Palloptera scutellata. Next base: position 13,126,046 of record OY282453.1, read on the forward strand.
AAAAACGGTGAATGCACATCGCCATTTAACAATTTAGTCACAAACATCACGTTTAACATATAAGTTTTAATCGTTGTTCATAAGGAGGCAGGTGCTGTAACGAATCCCAATGTAACAAACGTAGAGCAAACAAGAGAAACCGTTTTTTCACAGATTGCAACCTATCCACATAACAGTCGTACTGAGGGGACCAAGCAACAGAAGCATACTCAAGAACTGGTCTTACAAGTGCAGTGTAAAGTGATTTTGTAACATATGGATCATTAAACTCTTTTAACCAACTCTTAACAAAACCGGGAAATCCTATAGACTTGTTAACAGTTGAATTGATATGTAAGTTACATAAATCTTAATTTGGTGTCCATTGTGACACCCGGAGATCATTGATTGAGGAAACTTGTTCCTGCTCATGATCATCTACACCATACCTAGAAAAAATTGGTTGCTTTCTAGAATCGATGATTCAATTGAGTTAAATAATTTGACGCCATTGGTATTTATTAAAATTTTAGAATGTTTAATAACAGATGGTAGATCGCTAATAAATAGTAGAAACAAAATTGGACCCAGATGGCTTCCTTGCGGAACACCAGGTGGTATTTCAACAACATCATATACAGAATTTTTAAATATTACTTTTTGCTCCCTATCTCTCGAGTACGAGTTTATTCATTTTAATAATGAGGGCCATTACTTTTACGTTTCTTGTTTAATAAATCGTGGTTCACCTCAGCAAATGATTTAATAAAATCAGTATATACTACGTCAGTTTGTAGGTTATTAAAAAATCCAGATATAATATTGGAGAAAATTCCAGAAGATTAGAAACTGTTGATCTCCCCTTTAAAAAGGGTTTTGAAACTAATTTGGGTATTGAGCTAGTAAGTTTAGCAATGGCCCGGTAATTTTCAACATTGGATATACTCGTAGTGCCACTTTTATGTATGAATGTTTCTTTTGGAAAATATTCGTTAAGTAGTTAAGAATCAAAAATTTTAAAAAGTGGCAAGTACAAATACTCAGCATAAGTTTTTAGTATGCACTTCGGAATTTCGTGTGGACCAAATGTGTAAGACTGCTTTAAGTACTTCAACAGATCTAGTACGTTTTCAGGACGGATAACGATAATACTAGTTTGATCACCAAATCTTTAAAACACTTTGAAAAAGAGAGATATTTAATTTTACAATGTTTTTAATTCCTTGTTAATTCCAAACCGGGCAGCTCTCTTTATCAATAGTAAGCTTTTGTATAGGAACACATAATTTAAAACTGTCATATATAACATTGTTAAAATCCTGGACACTTTTATCGACGTCATCAAAATTCGAAGGCCATTTCGCGTCTGACAAAACTTTAATCAATTATGAAAAATTTTTATTTTTAATACTGAATTTGTGCCGGAAGGATGATTTACGTAAAATTGATTGATATTATTAAATTCGAAGTTCAAAATAAGTGTAGGGTGATGTGGGTGTGATATTTTAGATGCATCATTAATAAAAATCAAGCCCACAATTTAACCATTTTTGTTTACTGAACTATTTAATTAAAAGAACATAATTCCGAAAGTAAATCCAAAAACTCATTACAGTATTCGCGGGTAGCACATGCTACTAGATTTTCAGTACCGTCACATAAATTCTAATAAACATGTGGCATAATTAAATATTTAAGTCAGAATGTGGTAGAATGTACATAAGAGTAGGCAATAAAAAGATATCGATTTCTAAGTTGAATGCGAACACTAAGACATTTACGTCTGATAGAAAAATTTCTTCAGGGGATATATTCATTTTCAGTAAACAGTTTCGGTTTTTGAACAAACTTACGAACCACTACACCTTCCGCCCAATATAAATTTTATATTAGGAAATATTTCCCTCACAAGAAAAGTTAAACTTAAATACTGAGAAGATAAGATTTTCGAATAAACATAGTATTTAATATCGTCCACGGAGAGATCGCAACAGGCCCCCTAGGAACACTATTAACCTGCCGCTTATTTAACAAACTAGGCGGAATTCTGGTTACTTCTGGTACTGCTTTATCAAGTAAGTTTACTGATTACCGGCAACAGATTTAAAGATTTATCCGAAAAATGGTTACTTTAAGCTTTTTTACATTATTTTTGCATTTTCAATCATTGCACGATTTTCCTCTCATTTTGATTTAGCGAAAATATTTGTTTAATGTACAGTCACGAGCTTTTACTTTTCCCACGATTTGGGGATGCGGGACCGAGATTTTTTTCATGTTGGCTTTGCGGTGATCAACGCGGTAGCCCCGTCACTAAAATATTTATTATTGAGTTTTCCGGTTTTTGTCAACTTTTCGGAGTAAATATAATATAATATTTGAACTTGGCTCATATTATTTGGCGTTCTTTGTTCGTTCGTTCTTACGAAAATTTCTTTCCAGACACTATTTTCATTTTGTTTCAACGCTACAAAGAGATTTAAAGTGGGAGGAGGGGGTTTGAGAGTGTAGTACTGATTTGCCATTAGGCCCATCTGGTAACCTTATTAAAGTTAAGAAGATCTCCACTGTAGCGTTTTATGATATTCATAATTTTCTAAAAGGTAAATCTCTTATTTTTTTTATTGCTACTATGAGGATGTTTTGGGGGAGGAGGATACAAGGTCAAATCTGCCACAGCCTTACAAATCGGTGAGTCCATATTCTCGTGGCGCTTTCTGAATAGTAATATGAGACAACCGTTAAATAGCAGCGTTTTTTCCTTTGACCTTGAATCAAAGCTGCCACCGTCAATGTGTATGGATAATTACTTCATAATTCTGCTACTTTTAATCTTTTTAAAGCTTTAATGTTATAAAAACAAAAATTTAATGGAAAGAGACTATCCGTATTCCTTTAAGATATTATCTTTCAGATCTTACCGATGACTAACATACATCGTTCGCTCTCTCTCTTGACAATCTTTCTACTAAACTTACCACTCACTGTATTGCCCGTTAAATTTGAAAAAGGAACATTTGCCGTATCGATTATATATGCATTACCATCGACATTATAAACGATTTTGCCTTGAAAAGTTTCAACATCGGAACTGGGCATTGGTGAGCTGTCATCAGGTTCGATATCCTGCAAAATGTGAATAAAAAGAAAATACCTAAGGCTGTAATTAAATTTATATTAATGTGTAAATTGCTAGGATTGAAAATATAAAAGAAAAGAAAAAGCAAAAAAAAGAAATAAATGTATTGTTTGTATAATAACTACGGAAAAATAAGGCCATTAAAACACGACAGACAACTAACATTAGAAATTGTAAACAATGGTCAACACTACCATTGGCTGCTCAAGCCTATCTTGCTCAAGCAAGACGAGCGAGTTCGTGCCATTTTGCAGCTAACTTATTGAAGGAAAATGGTTCGTGCTAGCAGCCCCCTTCCTCCAAACTGACGACGACCGGAACTGTACCGGACTGGACTTGGATATTAATGAACATACTAAAGGACCTAACAAAGGGTCTGTGGATAGGAAGACCACGGACTGACTCAGATTTAGGGATTGAGATTGGATACGAGTATGGTGACCGTCGATGAGTTTTACATGTCACATGCTAGCAAGACCAAACAAATCGATTCTGAAACTGAGGCTTAGTGGTTGGAAGACCACAGGCCCTCCGTTGTGTTTCTAACAAGGGTGGCAGTGTTTGTTATTATTTTTAATAGAATAAATATATAACAACAAATTTCGATAATTCAGGAATTAAAAAGAAAAACAAAATTTACTTAAAATGCTTAGGGTTAGCAAGGGTTTAATCACTAGGATTATATAACAATAACCCATAGAGATGTTACACATTTGTACACAAATGGAAGGTGTCTTAATTTTTGCCGCATGCGAATGGTGAAGTGAATTTAGGGAGACTTTTCGCTCTTGGAAGTAAATAGATAGTCTCGAACACTGCGTACCTTGCGTAACAGTCCGGCACACTTCCTCTCAGAATGAAGCAAGTTTAAACAGTAATCCCCGGGGTTGATCTTGATGGCAATGCAACATCGAACAAAACAGACTCGGGAATTGGTAGATTCGTACAACTGGGAAACCCTCCCCCTCCAAGCTTGCCTCCATCTGACTACCATTATTTTCATCAATGGGGCACGTACTTGCTGAGCAGCATTTCGATTCGTACGAAAATGTGAAAAATGGCTTGATGATTGGTTTGACTCAAAAAACGAACAGGTTTTTTGGCGAGGCATTCACAAACTGCCAGAGAGATGGGAAAAATGTATATAGCACTAGCCATTTGAAGATTGAATGTATAAACATTTTTCTCAAATAAACGTGTATTTTCTTAATAATTTCGGCTTCATACTTGTACAACTGGTATCATTTTTCTTTCAAAATTTCTTTTTAAAAAACAACGACAGATTTGGAATTATTGTGACCAAAATTGTATTCGTACTGTGCAATGAACAATTTTCATGCTGGAACTTCAAAGTCAAAGTCTAATCTAAGTATGTATATTACACTTGTACAATAATCCCCGCTTAATTGCATCAATAAAAATGTACAATTTATGTTTAAACCGAGTAATTTGAGTACATTTTGAACTAAACACGTCAAATTTCTGGTGCAATTAATTGGAAATCGCAATGAAGCGTGGTTCAAATAACCGGGGATATAGAATATGTATATAGAATAGAAAGCACAAATTATAGTGATATAAATGTATATCTAGCTTTGAGCTTACCTCTGACGTTGCTGCTCCTGAAGCTGATGTTGTTCCTGCTTTTATTGTTGCTGCTGTATGCAGAAAACAAGCTTGAGGATTTTGACGTTTGCGTCGACGTTTTTGTGTTGCAGAAAGATCGTTAAAGTTTTGCTGCTGTTGTGTTCCTGTTGGTGTTGTTGCTGACAATGATGCATATGCTGTTACAGTTAAATTTTTATTTGATATTTTTCCTGTAGATTTTGTTGTTGTTGCTGAAGTTTTTGTAGTATTATTTGTAGTTATAGTAGTGCTTGTTGTTGTTCTTCTTATTGCTGTTATTATTGGGGGAGGTGAGTGTGACATATTATGTGCGCATTGATTGTGATATAAAGTTCCTTTTTGGTTAATTGTTATTGGTGTTGTAATAATAAAATTTGCCTCCTTCTATTTGTTTGCTGTCTCCTTTTTATTTTGCTTTTCCTAGTCCAGCTGCTGCTTTTTCTTCTTAGAATTAAAATATGCACAGCATACATTGAGCTCTCTCAGTACCGGACTTGAAGGGGTTCTTTTTTGCTTTGTTATTATAATTGCATGAGACGTTAAGATAGGAAATTTTTCAAATGCTATAGTCTACAAATAAATAATGAAATGGAATGGAATGAATAATTATTATTTGCTTTAAAAAGTAGTGCATAGATATCGTCAGAAGTTTTAAATATTTAAATACAGTAAATTATGCTTAATTGCATTGATGAAATGGTACAATTTATGGTTCAATTAAGCATCGAATATATTTTAACAAGTAATATGAGTTCATTTCGAACTGAAAACGTAATATTTCTGGTGCAGTTAAACGGTAAACGCAATTAAACGTGCACCAGCCCCGGAAAAGTAGCAAAGAGTACTTGCCTGATTACTCCTCCCCAGATTATTTTGTTTCTTCTGCTCCACAATGAATTAATAATTTATCTTTAGTTAATTAAATTACAATAGTTTAGATTAGATATGGATGTGGCCAGAAGGGATATAGATCTTCCATAGCACCCATGTTGGTGATATGTTGACCACATGTATTGTGCCCTGTGTTTAAACGCAACACGATCTGCAGATCCCTTTTCCCCAGATGGAGAAGAAAGACAGTTGATAGGTTCTTTCACAAAACACTTCGTTGCTTTGCAGGAGCTGATACCCTGGCCATTTTTTCTAAAAGCATAAGTGATGGATAAATTGGCAGGAAGGTAACCGTACAATGGCAATTAAGCGGGGATCGTGTGAGAAGCTGTCGAAAACTTGTTCTATGACAGGGAAATCATTTGCTTCTTTCATATCCAATGCTCCTAGAATCTTTCCCACTAAGTAAATTCGAGCGGTTTCACTTGACCAAGCTCCTCTGTAGGGCTTAGTGTGAGTGGTAACTTTGTAGTCTACTTTTGGTATTACATAAGAGCACATTTGAACTCTGCTAATTTGGTTGATATGCATCCTAGAGCCACGCTATTTGTTACTATAATAATGAGGGATAGCATTATTTTCTTAATGCAGGAAATATGATGTCAAAACCGGTGACTAAAGCCACATTTATGGACTACACTGCAATTTTTAACAGAGAAATTCCATCAAAGCTCGCAACCTTCAATTACAACCCATTACAGTGGATGCAAGCACAAGAACAACGGGATGCCTATATATGTATTATTGAGGACAAGGACCATTTGATACATGGCTCAACAATGTCGCAGCTATATTACAGTATCTTCATTTTATTCGCCACTTGCTTCTATGTAGTTATGTAATTTATCTTTTTTCTTTTAATATGCGTGTTATATTTTTTTTATATAATCCGAACGGAGAAGTGAAAAGCTTTCATAGGCAATTTTTACTCTTGTCGGTTTGCCATTGCCTGCCAAGAGCTTGTGCCCGTAACAGTCCAACATATTACCAATACGCCAGAGTAACCATACTAGAACCAGCAGCGATAATTATATGGAATACAATGAGAAAAACTGCAGAGATAACGCGTATAACTATAATTAATATGTTTAGCTAAATTGTTTATACATATATTTATTTACATCGGTTGTTTTTATAACAAGCCTTCTGTGAACGGTAAATAATGAAAGAAGAAGAACAGTAAAAACTAAAACGAAAAGTGGGAAAATGTCCACCGAAAGAATTTAGTGAACTAAAAATTAATTTAAAATTAGAAGAGCTGCTAGTGTTATTGAAGACATTTAGCAACGGTTTTACTTATTCGCACATATTAAACTACTTACCGAACAAAACGCTGCTACTGATTTAACAAATATTATATATTTTACCAATAAATGCGATTCCGTAATAGAAATGTATGTAAATTTGCTGTGTAAATCAGGGCATAAAAATGCAACAGTTTCGACAGTGTATTTCGCTCCAGCCTTAGGTTCATACAATAAAAAAAACCGTTCACAATTGAATAATTCGGTAGGGCAATTCAATATAATAGCCCCAATAAATTAAGTTCTCTAGGTGTATGGACATAAACAGCATGCATAGGTATACATACATCAATACATACATTTGCATGGATGTAAATACTTACACATCTGTAAACATGCATAATAATTATTATATTTATACAAATGCGATTGAGCACAATTTCATCAAAGTAGTATAGAAAACAAATAAACAAAACAAAAAGAAATATTGAAAAACAAGCGAAACAAAACATACATATGTATATTTTGAACACATAATTAAGCACTCCCTTCTTTTGTATATCTATTTGGATATTATCATACATACCTACATATATACGTACATATAGACGTACATATATACGTACATACATACATACGTACATACATGCATGCATTTATTTAAGTATGTACACATGCATATGTACATATATATGGTCAATATACATAAATATCATAAATAAAATTAAATTCGTTTCCCCTTTGCTGCACACCAAACATCTGGAAGTAGCTTAAGCTCACATCATATTCGATTGCACGAAATCCCATTCAATATCGTTAAGAAATAAGTCAAGTTTCCAGTAAACGAAAATAAATTCAAGTATTTATTAACTGCGTTTTATTCGCCATTCGCTCCTAGTTATGTATAGCTAGCTGTGATAATTACATAAAATAAGCAACAAAAAAAGCTCCACAGATAACGCATAGAAAAGTAGATAGCTGAAAATTAATTTAGAATTTGCTAGACTATCATTTTCAACTGGCAGTGCTATTGAGGTGTTTTATTGCGAATGGCAATAAACAAAGAAGATATTTAACAATTTGAACGTCTTATTGGCACATGGTTAACTACTTGGCGAATAAAACGCAAGCACTCTAGCTGTTATACTTAGATGTTTCTATAGCTTATGATCGGTCTAGGCCGCCTCAGTAAAGCTTCTCCAGTCGCTTCTGCTATTCGCCATTTGGTAAGGCCAAGTGTAGTCAGTTCCCCTTATATCTGGTCTTTATAACGGAAATTAGGATAAAATAGATTATTTTCCTATCCTGAGCGTTTTCCTTCATTCGTTTAACATGTGAAGCCGCTGGATTTCTATGGGCTGGTTTTTTATTCGGCGAATAGATATTTGGTATCGACCTGTGCTTCTCAGGTCTTTCCAGCATTTGGGCTAGGTTGAGTATCTGGTCAATGATGGACTTACCAGGTCTGAAGCCACACTTGTTCAATCAGCTGGTTGGCAATTAGTTTCAAGCTTTCACTCCATAGAAACTTGTATGCGATCTTATAAATGCTCATCCCATTGATGATCGTGAGGTCGCTGTTCCAGTGGATTGGTTAAAATAAACTGAGGTTGCAATAACTTTATATGCTTTACATTCTTCCAGCCATATTTTTCATAATAGCTCGTGCATACATTTTATGAGCTCTTCACCTACAGTCTTCAGCAATACAGCAGGCAGCGGATCGATGGCAGTTAAGACTTTGTCATAGTCGGACGGTACTTCAATGTCGCCAGTGACTGGGAAGCAGCTTCTCCATTCACTGAATTATTGGCATCATCGCTATTAAGTAGCTGTGAGAAGTGTTCCCTTCATAGCCTCATTATACCCTGGACATCTGTCCCCAAATTTCCATATTGTTGTTGCAGGAAGAGGCCCCGGTATTCAAATCGTTAGTTAGCCGTCTTATTCTTTAATAAGTTTCGAACCTCATTACTGTCTTTCCGTCCCTCTCTTTTCTAGCTCCTGAGAAGATGTTTGTGTCTCCTTCCTCGTCAAGTCTCTATATCGCTTAGCGGCTCGTGTTGTAACAGAGCAACAGCAAGGTTATAACACACGTCTTAATTTATAAATACTAACAAATTTCTCTTTAAAATTAGAAATATGACAAAATATTAATACCAAATATTTTAATTTTGCATTTCAGTACAGGTACCTTTCTATAATTGTTTCTACAATACGTAAAGTAAAACGTCAAAACAATTGACGTATGAAAGTCTGCGACTAAGTGAAGAAGAAATCCCGATTAAAAGTTACTCTCTTACTCCAGCATCTGGGCATTGCTTCTTTTAGTTAGTTTGAGGTCGCTGAATTCAAATCTGGTCAATATGGAGTTTACTTGGGAATTGTTTTATCTTTTGCATAATACTAAACATCAAGGTTCTGTTCGGATTTGGCTCCGTTTAATTGCATCGATGAAAATGTACAATTTATTCCTTAATTAACCGGGGAATGAAATTTGAGTACTAAATTTTGGACTAAAACCGTAATACTTCTGATGCAATTAACCGGCGATTGCTGCAAATACATAACGAATGAAAAGATGCGTCGCCATTGCAGGACATGTGTAAAAACGATAAAGAAATTCGTCAATCGATGTGCATTACAATCGCATATGATGTTCAATTCTTCGCCGCTGGGTATACGTATGTATGCACTCGTTTATAATATGATTGGTACATGACATATACAGAGTGTAACAATGCAGAAAATTGCAAACATTTGCAAGCTTTTTTGTCATTTGCCTTAAATCGCATTCGGACAGAATGGGAGGAGAAGCTTTGTTTTTCTAATCGAGAAGAGAAAAAAACAACATTTATAAATACATATCATTATATTCAATTAATAATAATATGCATTATAAAATAATTTTGTAGTAGGTATTTATACCAATTTAAATATGAACAAATACCCTACAACAAATCATCAGGAAGAGGTCAACGGTTACATTATAATTTTTAAGGTAACTATTGTACATAATTAGAAACAACAAATTGTTGAAACAGTTGAATTTAATTGTACAGGCGAGACTAAGAAAAAACGGTGCTTTGGCTTCACTTTTTTTCGAAGTTTTCAGATAAATTTTTGGAAATTTATAAATTTTTGGGAATTTATGAATTTTTTTATTGACACAAATCAATTATATTAATTATTTAAATCGCATATTTTCTTTAAAGATTGTAAACTCGAATAAGTGAGATTGATTGGTGATATTCTTCAATTTGTAAATTACAACACTATTGATGGGCAATTGGAGAGATGGAGAGCGTTTTCCGATTAAATTATGATTATGTGCAGCTTACTCGGGGCCATACTTGCCATAAATAGCAGGCAACTATACTTTGTTTATGTTTAGGTATGTGAAATATATACTTATATGTATGCATGTATTTATGTTAACGCATTAGTAGCAATATCTGTTACTAAAGGGTGTTTTTTTAGAAGTGTGGTTTTCAATCTGGCAATACTTTTTTTGGTGTTGGTCTTTTTGACAGGTGTCACTCGATTTATGCTCAGTTTGGTTTGCCATTTCATAATGAATAGACTTACTCCTGAACAACGTTTGAAAATCGTGCAAATTTATTACCAAAACGAGATGGCCACCGATCCCGATTTTCACAAGAAAATTGTTCAGCGATGAAGCTCACTTTTGGTTGAATGGGTACGTTAATAAGCAAAATTGTCGCATTTGGAGTGATCATAATCCAAAAGCCATTGTTGAGATGCCGTTACATCCTAAAAAAGTCACTGTTTGGAGTGCTTTAGGGCAGAGGGAATCATTGGTCCATATTTCTTCAAAGATGAAGCCGGTCATAATGTTACAGTCAATGGGGAACGCTATAGCTATAGAGCCATGATTAATGACTTTTTCGTGTCTGAATTGGAGGATGTTGATGTGGACGACCTTTGGTTCTAACAAGACGGCGCTACATGCCATACAGCCAACGAAACAATCAATTTATTGAAGGAAACTTTTGGTGAGCGCATTATCTCGCGTCGTTTGCCTGTGGCGTGGCCTCCAAGATCGTGCAATTTAACACCGCTGTACTACTTTTGTGAGATTATGTGAAGTCGCTTGTCTACGCAGATAAGCCCAAGACGATTGACACCTTGGAAGATAATATTCGGCGCGTTATAACTGACATACGGCCCCAATTGCTGCAAAAAGTGGTCGAAAATTGGGCCTCTCGGCTGGAATTTATTCGAACAAGCCGCGGAGGTCACTTGCCCGAAATCGTTTTTAAACATAATGGCAAATCCTTATCTTTATAATAAAGCTAAATTCTTGGCCATAACATTAAATTATATGCGATTTATTTCTTCTTGAAAACCACACTTCTAAAAAACACACCTTTACTAACTGCTATTTATGAATTCATAATAATAATAGTGAATATGTGCATACTCGCACATGCATACATACGAGTATGTATATATGTTGGTATCTGTGTTTATTTTTTCCTAATTTTAATTTTATTTAGTTGTTTTTAGCACAACAATTTGAACACAACATTTTCAAGTTAAACTACCTATAACCAACAAGAATCACTGAGTTGTCTCAAAAACTTAGGGCACGGGTACTCTTTTTAACTACATATACAATACCTACTTACAGTACAATCCGAGTAGTGTTTAGGTTGTCATCAGAGAGACAGAGAAGTTGCTATTAAATAACTATGTACATCGTACCCCGACATTCAGCACTTTGGGAACGCGTTTAAGATAATTGTAAAGTAATTACCTATCCACTTTAGTTCAAAGTATGTAGTGCATACATACATATGTATGTAGCTATATACATATATTTTGCACACATGTTTTGTATACATATGAAATTAGATGCGTGCATCGTAATTTACATGCGAATATATTCATAGAAAGAAAAGTTATTATTTAAAATTTTTCGTTTTTACTAGGTACAACAATAAATGAAGCAAATGTATTTAAATCTCAATTTAATTGACAATATTTTTTATCTACAGTCGCAAATTACACATGCATAATGAGTGCAGGGAAAGTATGTAGCTCCTATGGCCGATATCACACTGCTGCCGAGAAGACCGAATTGCTGTTGTTTCCCAAGTAAAATGAAAAACCCGAAAGAGGCAGACGAATGTAATTCTAGTTACTCGCAACAGATTTACACACGTTCACGAGAGTAGAAAACATTTACCCCTGTGAGAGCTGTGGCCAGTGTGATATCGGCCCATGTCGTTTTGTGTAGTGAAAAAGAAAAAGAGAACAAAAAACTGTGGAATTCTTCATTTGTGGGCGCATACTCAAACTCAGTCTTACAAACTCAGATCAGAAATAATCCATATAACCCAATACCATTTTTTTTATTATAGCCAAGAAATCAATCACAAATTTCAAGACATGCCCTCTTCTAGATAATGACTCAGGATGGATGAATGATAGGTAAATTAAAAATCTAATGACTTCAATATCAGTGTCTTCAAACATGGATTTATTAGAAGTCACTTGGAGTCACTTCCAATCTTTTGAAAGTCACATAACATAATTTTAAGTCACAAGGAGTCAATTTGATTTATTTGCATAAGATGTTTATATTCTTTAATAACAATAAATATAGAAAGGAGTTATAACTTAACTACCTACATACCTGACTGTTGTCCGATCACCTTCCCTATTACAAGTAGTGGTATGTAGTTAGAAATGCAACCAGACAGCTCATAAATTTTTTAACTATTTATGTCTACTCCTAAAGAAACTTAAGGTCCAAAATAAATAATAAATCAGTGACTTCAAGCGCCTAGTCTTCATTTAGGTAGAAAAGTAGAGATAAGCGCCATCAGAGGCAGCTACCCTAATATAGACGCGGCACTCTTTTTTGAACGTGAAGAATATATGTCCACTTGTTAATTTACGTCGAAACTTAACACTGGTTTTTACTAAAAGATTTATATTTAAGGTTTTTTTTATATACTTTAATCTGATGAATCTAGCCGATACAACAGTACAGTACAGAACAGTAACAAAATCCCAGAGTACTGAGGGATACAGCATACGCTTCTAAAGGACGGCATAAAGAGAGAGGACGGGATGCTGAAAAAATACCCGAAAGGGGTAAAAGTAAAGATATCGTTATTAAGTATTAAGGTCTAAAAATGTTTCGTTGTCTGCTTCTTCTTCTTCTTCTTCTTCTTCTTCTTCTTCTTCTTCTTCTTCTGCTTCTGCTTCTGCTTCTGCTTCTTCTCCTTCTTATTCTTCTTTTCTACTCAGGTGACAAAACCCGAAGTACAAATATATACATATCCTGTACGCAGAGTGTATAGCGAGCGTATGGAAAAAAAATAATAAAGAATACTTAATGCGTAGGCCGTGGTAAAGGTACAAATACGACAACAACAACAATGACGATAATAAAAACACACACAGCAGATGGAACCGACAGCAAGGTAAAATTATTAACAAGATTCTTGAAATGTAATGAAATTGAAGCGCGAATCCTATTCTGTGGAATAATCAGATGTATATACATATATGTAGGCATTCATATATGTAGATATGTACACATGTATGTGCATCTGTATGTTTCTCCTTTATGTCACAATATTTCGTTTCTGTTGCTGTTTATTTTAATACCCTACACTCTGTGTATACTGGGCTAAAAAATAATCACAGTACTCGTAAATTATTAATTATACCATGACCCTCGGTGAAAATCGTTAAATTGCTTTTCCCGCTTAATTGCATCCGAAATATTACGTTTTTAGTTCAAAATGAACTCAAATTACTCGGTTAATTATATTCCCCGCTTAATTGAATCACAAAATTATACATTTTCATCGATGCAACTAAGCGAGAATCACTGTTAGAGCCGATACGGGACATGTTTATTCATGATATTTTGTCAGTTTTTAGAGTTTTGTGAGGATTCCCATCGGGCTCAAGTGGCTAGGAATGTAAAGTAAGAAGAAAAAACCCGGTTTTCGGTTCGTGTTCTACACAGCACCACCTCTTGGCAGGCAATGGCAAGAGTAAAATTTGCCTAAGAAAATTTTGTCAATTCGCCGTTCGGATTCATAAAACTGTAGGTCGCATCCATTCCTGTACAACTAAAACACACACAACATGAATAGATAAGAGAAACTTGGAAAAAGTTAGTCATTCGATTTAATCTACCGTTTTTTGTTTTGCATCCCTACAAGTGGCGCACACTTTAAACGCGTTGTCATCGGAAAATCTTTTTTCCAGCTGGCTGACATGATATTTCGGAGACTAACGAGCCGGCACAAATATTGGGAACATTAAGAATTGTCTATATCTCGAAATATGGAAAATAAAATAGATAAAACTTGTTTTATGATAAAAAATGGGACGCAATTTTAAGAGAAAACGTAATTTTAGTTTCTATGTATCCCGTGCAGTATCCACAAAGTTCCCATCGTTCGAGCTACACTTACACTCACACGTAGTGAAGATAAATTAAATTATTTGGTTTCAGATGACCTGGGGTAAAGAAATCGTATCAGACAACAGAGAAATTTTGGGAGTCGTTACACTTCAAAGAGCACCGAAACTACAGTTTATATCAGCTCCTCAAAATCTATCGGAAACTTATTTTTGAATGGAAATTTCATAATTTTATAGCTTAGCGGAAGAAAGTAGTTAGTAAAAAAGCGTTCAGATAACAATGTGTCAAATACGATTTTATTGAAAGGTTCAGACAGAGCACACGTTGTGATGCGAACTTCACGTTTTCACTATATAAGTGAATAACAATCTGAGAACTAGTTTATTAATTTGGTCTTTTCTTAATAAATAAACCGAACTACAAATGAACAGTTCATTAAATTGAACTAAAATGTGCAATTCTAATATATAGGGTATGTTTAAATGCGATCACGTTCGAGATTTTCGTTTCTTTTTTGTTCTTGTTGTAGGTATTGTTGTCTTGGCAACCTCTTTCGAGGAGCGCGCTGGATTACATTACGGAATTCGTGTGTGGGTGTAGTTAAAAGAGAAAACGAAGAAGAAGAACACGAGAATTGTGGCAAAGCAAGAAACCTTGACTTCTTTTTTATTTCTTAGCTGTGTGGTGATAGTGAACTTAAATTGGTATAACGTGCAAAGATGAGTGCAGTACAGTGGAAATTGGTCAGAGAAAATTAAGCAATAATTGAGTTGTGTAATTCAGAAAAGTTCCAATCATGTGAAACTCGGGCCACATCACAAGTTTTCATGAAACTTTTTTGTCGATTTGAAGGGCGGTAAAGCATGTCAAATCTTGGGGATCGGAAAAGCAAAGAGAACGAGGGTTGTTACCAATGTTGGCGACGTAGCAATATTAATCCCACGCAATTTCTTGACGAGGATCCAGCGTAATGGCTTAGGGGTTAATTTTACTCTTGTTCACGAGGAAAACAAAAATACCGAAGTTTTCCCTATCAAAGTTTTATGGAGTGACGCTGAATCTCCCTTTCGAAGCAAGGTACTTCGGTACCATTTTGGATTCCAAACCAAATTGGTGAAGCAACATCGAAGAGAACGAAGAAGGGATTGCATAATAACAGTAAAAGGATCTATGGCAAAGGATGGGAATTGTTACCGTGCGTACATGCATTATTCACAGAATGTATACCACAGTCATCGACCCATCATTGTCTAAGGGTCGCTCGTCTGTTGGAAGGCAATAGGTAAGAAGAGAGCATTGGAAAAGAACAGAGACTTGCCCGCTTGGGGATTTCAGGAGCTGTAAGCAGTGCATCTCAGGAAGGTCTAATTTATGATTTTTCATCAGATAGGAATGAATTGGGCCAAAAACTGAATTGGTCACGGATTACATGACTTCAAATTTGGATTTTGCTATTAGAATTCCAATCAGAAAAGTCTGGGAGTCGGGTTCACAGATGGAGAATGGAACTGGTCTCCACTCAGAAAACCTGCAACTAAGGTGGTTGTATAGACTTCCTGACACATTCAACGTTTTTCAGGCGGAGATTTTTACTATTAAGAAAGCAGCTAAATTTTTACGAGATAGTACGATTCGGACTTCGAACAATTATTGTTATTGGCATTCAGGCAGTAATAAAAGCAATATAATTCAAAATAGTTAATTCAGAGATTGTAAAGAAATGCCGTGCTCACTGGTGGCTGTTTAGAACCACAACTTCCACTATCTGCACTGAAATGGACATTATCGAGGCGGATTTCTCTATACAAACTCCGATGTGCATGAGAATAGACGCGAACAACATTTCGGTGTCAAATGACATGTGGACTAATCTAGGTGACTGCGAAGTGTTATGGGCCTTATGGCCAAGGTTCGTTACGAAGTATGTAAACAAATGTGCTCTTAGAGCACAACGTATCTGCTGCTCACAGGAGATATAAGTGGACATTGCGCTATTGCACCATTGCTCCAACAGTTGCGTATTCTGACGAGCGGACTGTGCAGATATTGTCACAATGGAGAAGATATAGAATCGATTCTGCACTTTATATGTCAGGGCTACAAACGAACAGACTATTTAAAGTGGAACTATGTCATCTCCTTTCCTTCATCCTCACAATTATCACAGCGAATATTTAAATAAAATCTTCTTCGAAAAAGAAATTCGAGTAGCTTCTCCAAAAAAGTGCAACGTTTGCAAGAGGGGATTTTGAATTTGATTTGGCTTCCTTTTACCACTGTACAAATAAGACATTTTTATTTTTAATATTAGGAATATACGCGCATTCGCAGTCATATGACATTTATCATCGTTTTTTTTAATTTTTATAGCGAAATTTCAACGTGTGTTTTGCGAGAATTTCAACACCAAAAACAGCATTACAATAGCAAGAAGCACAGAAGAGGGGGCATTAAAACAGCAATAGTAAAAGCATTGTGTTTTTCGTTCTAACTCAATCTCTAATCGTGCATAAGCATACAAATTTTTTTTTTCTTCATTGTATATTGGCTTGGTGTTTTTAGGTTATTTTGCACAATCGCGCACTCGCAGTAGTAAGCAAAAAACATACTACCTACATACTTTATTTTATTTACGTTTTTTTTCGTTCAATCACGATCGCATATTGTTTTCAGGGACTGTTTTTTGTAATTGATTATTTTTTATTGTAAAAGTGTAGTTCACAGAAAAATAACAGTACAAATAGCTTGGTTTATGCTTATTGTAAACAAATGAGCTTCTTCACTTTTCAAGAATTTTCATGGCTAATAATTTATCTCAAATATATGCGAAAGGCCATGAGTTTGACCGTATATTCCCCTATTGTTCAGTGTCTCGTGAGTGATGCAGTTGGTCTGGCTAGGTCAGCAGTATATCTCAGCAGAAGGATTCGTCAAGTATTAAATTCTCCCTTAAAAGCTTTGACTGAATGTGAATATATTTGGTCTATCTTTAACTATCTTAGTTTTATCTTGAAGTTACGCCAGTGATTTGTAGCTTTCTTTGTGACTAGAAGTCCAGCCTAGAAAACACTGGCTTCGAACTGACTCGGCAATATTTAGGGGGAAAGTAAACTCCGGCAACTTGGTATCTATGGTAAAAATTTTTATTTGGATTTATTCCCAACCGACAGAGGGAACTGAGAAAATATACCTTTAATAATTGGAGAAAGCCCCCCTGTGACGTTCTTCAGCTGTCGGTTCTTGTAATCATGCTGTAATTAAATTAGCCTGAAACTCTTCAGAGTTGGCTGTGTATTACCAGAATGCTACTTGTGGACGAAGTACCCATTTATAGCCGAGCATTCTTTTGTAGGTATCAGATGCTGTATAGGCCCTGCTGACCCCATGGTCGTGGTTGGTTTTCCACCTCATCTTTAAATCAAGGATAACCTCTAAGTGCTTGTCGTTCTTTGATAGGTTTAGTGTGTGACCATTCAATTTGGGAAGACCTAAATTCTGTACCTTGGTTTTTGTACTGAACAGTAGCATTTCGGTTTTATTTGGATTTACTCCCCGCCGTCATTTGAAGATCCCACTTTAAAGGGGACCCCTTCTACTTACTGATCTTACAATTTTGCTGTTGCCTTTTTCCAACTGAATCACTCTAGTTGCCAGCATAGGGATTAAAATTTTTAACGCATTAATTCAAAGCATCTTGACACCGAACATAAAGCAATCATTCGTTATTGCCAGCGGCATTTCAAGTTGTCAAATGAACAAAATCGGTGAAGTAGGCTGGTGTGGAACCCCTCTACAAAAATTTTATCAGAAGCCATGGTGTTCCCTGTTGAAAACTAGAGAAAATCGTTTAATATTCAACCAAAATTTGTTTAACCGTGTAGCAATCGGCTAAGTACTGAAAAATACTCGTACATAAATACCTACATACACCGATCCAAAGAACAACATACACATGTAGTCGGCTGTTTAGAATTTATCTATGCACAGGTCTTTGAAATTCTAGAGCCTGGCTTTGAAATCTGAATTTAAGTCCATACCAAAGTTACGATTTGTATCGAGTTCTGAGACAACAGTTCAAACATTAAACATTCATGTTTTTGGCGAAACAAGCTTTTTGCACATTCGTGGTTCTGGCAGACCAGCTGACTCACTATATTTACTGCTGTTGCTGTTTTTGTTATTGTTGATGTTGTGTTTTTTGTAGGCACTACTTGCTCATTAAAAACTTAATTACGTATGAGTATGGTATCCACACACTAGAGAAGAAGCAGCAATGGCAGGCGGGCCAGGCAGTCAGCGCCTGTGCGATGTTGCAGGCGGCGGTGGTTTTTGTATGGTGTATCTTTGGTATGTGTGACCGTCACCAATAATAAGCCCGCGGTCAATCTTTTGTCTTCCTTCTCAATAATAAATTTGCAACATTTTTGAGTCATCTTCGCTTTTTTGTGCGAATTAAGGATTTCTGATATATTTTTTTGTTTCTTGCTTATTTTCGTACTTTTTTTGCTTGGCTTTATATTTATTTTTTGTTTGTTAGCTTATTGTTGCTTGGTTTCGTTAAGTAAGCAGTCAATGCTTAGTAGTAATATGTAGCAGTCAGTAATAGCAACTATAAGTAGTTCATTTTAGTAGTAAGTAACTACCATTTGCTCCGATTAAAGGATAGGCACAGCTCAAACCAGTTTGAATGGGCTTAGAGGACTTTCAATCTATGTAGGATAAAATTCCTCTCACTATTGGGCATTTTGAATGTACATGCATATGTTCTTAAATAACGACAGAAAATGTATGGGTTAATTCGACCAATATTCCCAGTTAATTTACTATAAATTCATGTACAGTAATCACCGCTTAAATACATCGACAAAAATGTATAATTTATTGTTCAATTAGGTGGAAACGCAATTAATTCAGTAATTTGAGTAAAACATAATATTTCTGGCGCATTTAAACGGTAAACGCAATCAAGCTGGGTTCAATTTGGATTCGATTCTCTATATTTATTTACTTATTTGTTACTTTAGCCTATATAAAAGTGCATTACGAAAGAAAAACATAGGGTAAGAAGCAGATCAAGATCAGGCAAAATATTTATCAACGCAGCGTAGAACAATTGCTGTTTCTAAGTAGGAGCCAACCGCGAACTTACTTACTTAACGTCAACGCATACTGGACCGTAGATCTTACAGAGTATCTTCCTCTCGAACGCTCCTAACAGCCTCTCATCATTGATGGTCAATGTCCACGTCTCTGTGCCATACATTTTTACTCTTGTAGGTTTGCCATTGCCTGCCAAGAGGTGGTGCCGTGTAGAAAAATTAATTTTTCTACTTTTTTTGTTTTTTTTTTTGCCTGTGCCGAGATTTGAACCCCGGACACTCTGCGTAGCAGTCCAACGCATTACCACTACATAACTTACTTGTACTTACTTGTACTTGTGGCTCAAATTTTGACGAAAGAAACAACATTTTTGATAGACAAATATTTTGTTAGAAATTATAGACCATTTATATTTTTTTTTTCTTGCAAAACTATTAATTAATGAGTCACGCTTGATTTTTTTACTAAGTCGTTTTCAATGGCCATGATGGCTAAGTGATTTAATTTTATTTGTCCAAGTGACGTTCTTAGGTAGTTTTTGACCCGCTTAAGAATGCTAAATGATTTCTCACCAAACGCATTTGCAATTGGGATTGTTAAACAAATTTTTAGGATTATTTCATCGTTTGGAAATGTTGATGTTAAACCTTCCAGAATTGACGCATACATTTCAGGCAGTGTTAATATTTTTTCCAATTTTACAAAATGAAGGAACTGCTCAACCTCACCTGAATACTAATTGATTTCTGTCATCTTTATAGTTTTCAACTAAATTTGATAAACACTGAGCAAATTTTTCTTCAGGCAAATCAAAATCAACAAATATTAAAAAGTTTTGTAATACCTCGTCATAAACTACAGACCTTGTTTTTATTTCAGAGTGTAAAGTATCACAAATTAAGTAAAATATTTCAACTTTGAATAGTTCTTTCCCACGGTAAATTATGTCATTATCTGAAGTTTCATCGAATTGTATTTTTCTTTTCCTGTTTCGATTTTTTGCTGTTGAGCATTCTGTACTATCAGCTAATTCGATTGCTTCTTTCTCCATTTCGTGAATCATTTTGAATACTGAGTATGAATGCTGATAAAGATTTCAATAAATTAGTTCCTTTTTGTATGTTACATTCTTTGTTTTGTAACGATTTATTGGTGGCATTAATTCTTTGCAATAGTGTATTCCAAAAAATGAATAACAGTGCCGTCTCTAAATCTTCAAAACTACTATGTAATTTTTTTTTTTTAATACAAATTTCACCTAGAAATTTTATGAAAGAAAAATTCTTTCGTACAGTTAATACAGCTTCAGCTCTGGATGACCATCGAGTGTCACATATCGCTGTGGTCGCTGTAGCGTAGCGGTAGTGCGTTGGACTGTTACGCAGAGTGTCAGGGGTTCGAATCTCGGCACAGGCAAAATAAAAAAAAATTAAAAAATTAAAAAAAAGAGCAACAACAAGAAAATTAACGGCACCACCTCTTGGCAGCCAATGACAAACCTACAAGAGTAAAAATTGTCTATGAAAAGCTTTTCACTTCGCCGTTCGGATTCGGCATAAAACTGTAGGTCCCTTCCAGTCATGTGCAAATATAACACGCACAAAATGAGTGGATGCGAAAAGCTTGGCCCTTGGCGCTACATGCGGTCATATTCGACACTGATAAAAAACGAAGTTCATTGTGGTAAAGGCATAACACTTGCCACAGTGGCTATCTATCTCTTTATCGGTGTCCTGTGTGACCACATTCACTCTCACATTCTCCCTCCTTCTTCCTTTCACCTATCAATATTCCTTCCATTCAACATAATGTTCTGAATTCATAGGAGTACACCCTGTGTGTTGAATGTATCAATAAAAAAAAAAAAATATACTTAGGTTTTAAAGTATGGCTTAATTTTTGATCAGTTTTCATTAGCTGATCCCATCTCTTTGTTGAAGAGGAAAAAAAGACGAATAAATTTTGAATAAAATCAAAGAATCTAATAGCTTTAGAAGAACATTCTGCAGCTGTATTTCCAACTTAATTTAAGGAATGTCCTGCGCAAAGCACAAGAACAGCGTTTTTGCTGTAACTTTTAATTTTAGCTTGGAGACCGTTATAAATGCCTGACATGTTCGAAGCATTGTCATACGTTTGTCCCCGGCAACTATTAATGTTCAACCCTAATTCAGACAAGCTGGACAAACTAGTTGTTTCTAAATATATTGCATCATCATGTTCTATCGGAATAAGGCATATGAACCTTTCTTGAATTTTTTATCTAAATCTACATACCTGATAATAATAGTTAACTGGTCAGTATGGCTAGCATCAGGCGTGGAATCAACTATAAGAGCAAAATAGTTAGCTCGTTTTATTTCATCAACAATGTAGTTTTGTACACTTTTGCCCATAAGTTCTATGAATTCATCACACGTGGTTTTAGATAAATAATTAACATGTCCAATCCCGCAATTACTGTATTTTTCTAAGCGAACCTTTAAAAAGTCATCAAATTCAGCCAAATATTCAATACAGCTTTGGAAATTGCCTTTGCAAGAATTAGCTTGTCCTCTAAACCCTGAGCCCAAACTTCCCAAAAGTCTAACTGTAGCAACGAATCGTTTTAATACCTCACGCCAATAAATTGCCCCTTTTTCTATTACTTCTAAAAGTTTGGAATCGACACGACCACTTATTTTAGCACGACGAACATAAGCACACATACAACTTTTATGTTCTTTCGACTCATTATGTCTTTTCAAAACGTCTACAATATTTTTCCAATCGGAATATCCTGAAACTAAAACATTAAATTTTTTGTTAAATAGTTTACAAGCAAAGCAATAAACAGATTTCGTTGTTTCATTCTCTTCATTCTTGGGCTCCGTTTATTTTAGTCATATACTATAAAAATGTACATCATTTAATTTTCGGTATATTTGTGATAATTATTATCTTTATAACATTTTTTAGAAGATTCTAAATCTCCCACATTTTTGGGTTTTTACAAATACAATGTGCAATCAAATCTTTACTAATTATTTTTGGCCATTAACCAATGTCAGTAAAGTTAGGATAAGTATTTTTACATTTTACTACTTCACTCTCAATTTCAATCTCTATGTCATTGGTAGTTCCAACGTAATTATCACTTGCACCTTCTTCTACACAAATACTCCTATTTGAAAGATGAACATCGTTATCAGCTATTACTGGTAGTGAAACATTTTTATCTGCCACCGCAGTACTGGTAGATGCAACATTTCCATCCCAAGACATAAAATTTGCAGGGGAGTTTCCTTGCTTTTCACTTTCCCTCATTTGCATTTTTTTTCGTAGTCGTTTTTGTGCGCCATTTTATGGTATTTTTTCCAATTATTTTTTTTTTAAATAAAATGATATAATTGTTGATTGAATTAAGAATTATTGAATGATGAAATCAACAACGTTGGTCTTGGTAGTTTAAAAATAAAAACTGTTGGTTGTTCTGAAAATATCAATCTCAAATCAAAATTTAAATTATGCTAATAGAAATACTCAATAAACACAAATAATTGTTCTCAATATTAAAAATCATGCAACGAAAATTTGATGTTAACGCAACAAAATTCAAACAAACAATGAAATGAAATGAATGAAATTGCATTTTTCAAACGAAATATAGAAACGCAAAGCTTGCTTATGCTTGGTTCTTTTTTTCCTATTTACTTTTGAAAATGTTAAAATTTTTATATATCTTGTGTATCATATATTTTATTTTGTAACGGCGTACTACAATCGCAAATAAATATAGTTCAGTTAATAGTATTAAATTTGAATTGGAGGTTTTAAACTCTCCAAAATTTAAAATCTCAAATTCTACGACAATTTTATTTTTTTTTATAATTTTTTTGTCCCGAATATTTAGCGAAGAGGCAGAAACAACCCGACCAGATCTGGGCAAAAAATCGTTAATCAGTTAATCGTTATTAAAGGCATTCAATTTTTGGTTAACGGTTAACTTTTACTTTTTACTTTTACTTTTGATGGCGCAACAGCCCATGGAGAGCCTAGGCCGAGCTTTTCGCATCCACTTATGTTGTGCGTGTTATATTTGTACATGAATGGAAGGGACCTACAGTTGAAAGCCGAATCCGAACGGCGAAGTGAAAAGCTTTTCATAGCAATTTTTACTCTTGTAGGTTTGCCATTGCCTGCCAAGAGGTGGGGTGCCGTGTAGAAAAATTATTTTTTCTACTTTTTGATTTTGCCTGTGCCGAGATTCGAACCCCGGACACTCTGCGTAACAGTCCAACGCACTACCACTACGCCACAGCGACCAACGGTTAACTTTTACGTTAATTTCGAAAACCATTAACTTTCGTTAAATTTTTTCAGTTACATAACTCAATTCCGTTAACTATAACTAGGAATGTCTGCTAGCTGCTGTCTTCCACCCCAAGTTTCGGCTCATATGGTTAGAGAGTACAATATTGCCAAGGTCAGTAAAGTAAAGAAAATTATGGTGTGTATGGTCAGAGAAGCCATGATCTTGATAAGAAACGAGACCGATATTTCTGGCAGCACAAGCAGCTATAACGAGGATGCTGTTAAAAGTGTCAGCCAAAAAAATAAAGAGAACCTCCACGAAATCGATGACACATGCTGCCTTTTCTAGCGAGAAAGTATTGCTTATCAAATAGCCTAATATAGCCTACATTGCATTTCAGTCTGTTCTCTATACATAGTCGTAACATATTTGTTTAAGTGATTTTGGAGAAAAAAATAATATATATTTTTTTCCATACAAAAAGTTAACTTCCGTTAATTTTTTCGGATTAACGTTAACGACGTTAACTTTTTGACTAACGCTTTTCGGGTTAACGGCGTTAGTTTTTTGATTAACGATGTCCAGGTCTGATGAGGACTAAACTTGTTAGCTCATTACTGTACTAAATAAAATAATTTCTTTTCTCGGGTAAAATTGCAATAGTTGGTTATGATTTCCATATACACATATAGTATTGTATACAACTACGAAAAAGACCTGCTTAGTGGCTGTTTACACTGAAGCAAGTATTAAAGACTGTGCGAGAGAGAGGGGTAAAAAAGAATGGTAGTAAGAAAGAATGTAAACTGTCCTCTTCAAATTTACACCAAACGTTCACAATTACTATTTGTCACCAGAAGGGCCATAAACCTTCAATAGGACGCAATCGGCTGGAACATTGCACTATTACCTGCTTGATATCAGAGATTAAGAAATCTTTATCAAAAGTACAAAATTCTACTCAACTCTGCTTAAGTTAGAAGTTTAGTCAACCACAAACGTTCTAGTTTATTTATTTATTTATTTAAGCTAAGTGATACAAAGTTCTACAGGCCAGATTTAAAATAGTATTAACCACAAAAGAAATATAATAAGCTTAGAATTATAAGTAAACATTATTAATTATACTTTTAAACATCTCCTTAGGTATACAAAAATTTCATTAAATTTCCGATGCTAATACATTAAATTCATTGAGAGATCTTATGATTGGTTGATTTAAAGCATAGTTAGTTCTGTGACATTTTATGTAGAAAAACTTGTTTTGGCGAGTAGTTCTGATTGGGACAAAAAAATTTATATTACTTAACAAGCAAGAGCAATCAATGTTGCCACAAACGATGTCATAAATGTACATTAAGGAATTTACCATTCGTCTGCTTTCTAGAGACTTCAAGTCAATTAACAAACAGCGAGATTTATATGAAGGTATGGGTTCTTCAAAATGCAAAGAAAAAAGAGCAAATTTTAAAAGTGTCTTTTGGACCCTGTCGTGACGATCGCTAATATGGAATCCAAATAATAGCAGCATATTCCAACCTGGATCTTACAAAAGCTGTATATAAAAGCTTGTAAGTGTATGGGTCATTAAATTCGGAGCTATTACGCCGTACAAAGGCCAACATAGCATACGCTTTCTATATAATGTAATTTATATGATTCACGAATGTTTGGGGTCAAGTAAGACACCTAAATCCAACATTTCATCGACGTATTTTAAAAGGGTATTTGCAATAGAAAACTCATGCAGGAGATTTATACTTAATTTAGCGAACGTAATATGAAAACATTTTTTAATATTCAAAGCTAGACGGTCTATTTAGTCTATTTAAATCATGTTGAATATCAGTTAAATCACTGACACTTTTTACTTTAAGAAATATTTTCAAATCATCTGCGTACAACAGGTAATTTGTTTTAAAAAAAAAGGAAAATGAGCGGCCCAAGGATACTGCCTTGTGGAACACCCGACGTGGGGACAAATGATTTAGGTTTTATGCCATCGATAACAACATAGCAAAGTCTATCGCATAGATAGGACTTTATCCATTTCAAAAAAGTGAAATTAAAGCCCAATTTTTTTAATTTTATCGGAAGAATATAATGTGAAACTTTGTCAAAAGCTTTGGAGAAGTCAGTATACATGGTGTCCACCTGACATTTATCTTCAAAAGCGAAGAAGCAGTATTCTATAAAAGCAGCCAGGTTTGTGGTTGTAGAGCGACCAGACACAAATCCATGTTGATAGGATGATATAATTCTTGAGAGGGGAAAAACTAAATGTTCTTTTACCACAATTTCAAAAAGTTTAGACACCGTTGAAAGTTGAAATAGGGCGATAGTTCGAAATAACATTTTTACTGCCACTTT
The DNA here is from genome assembly GCA_958295655.1 of Palloptera scutellata. NCBI lineage: Eukaryota > Metazoa > Arthropoda > Insecta > Diptera > Pallopteridae > Palloptera > Palloptera scutellata. Next base: position 13,152,106 of record OY282453.1, read on the forward strand.
TAAAAACTGGGATAATATGCGCTACTTTCCATCTTTTTATAAAGTCACCTGATGATAAAGACAGGGGGGCCTGGGGCGTAGGACACAAGGTAAAGTTCGTGACAGTCGCAGGTGCGTCCATGGTCGATCCTTGCGCTTCTACGTTTCAAGTCGACACACAGCCTCCTCGTGGCGTCCCCTGGATAGCGATCTGACAACCGTCAGTGAGTTAACTAATGTGTGCGGCGGGCTTCGCCATGGCCTTGAATGAATGGTTGTGCGTCGGGCTTGGAACCCACCACGTTAAAATACCCTCCAATGAAACCTCCAAACAAGCCTCGGATAATGAACCCCTCTAATGTTGACGACTCCCGCAAACGCCCAAAGGACAACGATTTACGGATATGCACCTGGAATGTCCGAACCCTCTACAGGGAAGGTGCCTCTATCCAGCTGGTGGATGTCCTCCAAAAATATATAGCTGACATCACCGCTGTACAGGAAATGCGATGGACGGGACAGGGTTGCTCCAAAAGAGCATCCTGTGATATCTACTACAGCTGTCATGCGTCGAGACACGAATTTGGTGTTGGATTTGTGGTTGGGAAGAGACTGCGTCATCTAGTCTCGAGGTTCACGGCGGTGAACGAGCGCCTAGCCACTATCCGCATCAAGGCAAAATTCTTCAACATCAGCCTAATTTGTGTCCATGCCCCGACGGATGAGAAGGATGAAACGACCAAAGATGACTTCTACGAGCTCCTCGACAAAGCTTATGAGCATTGCCCCCGCCACGATGTTAAAATCGTGTTAGGCGACTTTAATGCCAAGGTGGGCAAGGAGAGTCTCTTTGGTCCGACGATCGGAAAATTCAGTCTCCACGACGAAGCCACCGATAACGGTATGAGACTGATCGACTTCGCCGCGGCACGAAACATGACAGTTAGTAGCACCAGATTCCAACATAAGGATATCCATAAGGCCACTTGGCTGTCCCCTGATCAAAACACACGAAACCAAATTGATCACGTTGTGATCGACGGAAGGCACGCTTCCAATGTACTAGACGTACGCACAATACGTGGTGCAAACATCGACTCAGACCACTACTTGGTTGCAGCCAAGGTCTGCACACGTATATGTGTAGCAAATCGCGTACGTATAGGTACAAAGAGAAAGCTGGATGTCGAAAAGCTGTAATCACAACAGACAGCCAAAGTCTTTGCCAACCAACTTGCACTTCTCCTTTCGCAAAACACCCCTCAACTTGATGATATATGCGCACAGTGGACGCACATTTCCCGCTCTATGCGTACGGCTGCCGAAGAGGTGCTAGGCTACCACCGTCGACGGAGAAATATGTGGTACGACCAAGAGTGTCGCGATGCTACTGAAGCAAAAAACGCAGTATACAGAGCCACCCTGCAGTCAGTTGCAACGCGAGCTGCTAAGGAGCGATACAGAAAGTTGAGGAGGGAGGAGAAACGTCTTTTCAGGCGCAAGAAAAGAGATGAAGAAAGACGCGAGTTCAATGATATCGAAATGTTGCGGGACAGGAACGAGGTCCGAAAATTCTTTGAAAGAATAAGACGCCTGACTCTTGGTTTGAAGACCGGGGCCTCTTCCTGCAAGGATGAAGACGGAAATCTGGTGACAGATATCCAGGGCATAATGAGATTATGGAGGGAGCACTTTTCGCAGCTGCTTAATGGCGAAGACGGCAATAATCCCGCCACTGCGGAACCCACTCCGGAAACCCCAATCACTGACGGCGTTGAAGTACCGCCGCCTGACTATGAGGAGGTCTTAACAGCCATTGCTCGGCTGAAAAACAATAAGGCTGCAGGTGCAGATGGCCTGCCTGCTGAGTTGTTTAAGACCGGAGGCGAAGAGCTCAAAAAACGCATGCATGAGCTTCTATGCAGAATATGGTCAGATGAAAGCATGCCAAGTGATTGGAATCTCAGCGTACTCTGCCCAATCCATAAGAAGGGTGATTCCACGATCTGCGCCAACTACCGTGGGATCAGCCTTCTTAATATTGCATATAAGGTTCTATCGAGCGTACTGTGCGAAAGACTGAAGCCCATCGTCAACAAACTGATTGGACCTTATCAGTGTGGCTTCAGGCCTGGTAAATCCACCATCGACCAGATATTCACACTACGCCAAATCCTGGAAAAGACCCGAGAAAAACAGATCGACACCCATCATCTATTTGTCGATTATAAAGCCACCTTCGACAGCACGATTAGGGATCACTTGTACGCCGCAATGTCTGATTTTGGTATCCCTGCAAAGCTCATTCGTCTTTGCAAAATGACACTGACCAACACCACCAGCGCAGTGAAAATTGGGACAGACCTCTCCGCACCATTTGATACCAAAAGAGGTTTCAGACAAGGTGACTCCCTATCGTGCGACTTCTTTAACCTTATGCTGGAGAAAATAATTCGAGCTGCGAACATCGACATCTCTGGCACTATCTTGTACAAGAGTGTCATGCTGCTAGCATACGCTGATGATATTGACATCATTGGCAAAAACGCTCGAGCAGTCAGTGCAGCATTCTCCAACCTGGAAAGGGAGTCTCGTCGTGTGGGTCTAGTGGTGAACGAGGACAAAACGAAATACCTTGTATCAACAAACAAAGAGTCACGGCGTCTTGGACAAAATGTTACTGTTGACAACTACACGTTTGAAGTCGTCAAGGGTTTCGTATATCTAGGATCCAGCATAAACACCAACAATAATGTCAGCCTTGAGATCAAACGGAGACTAACTCTTGCCAACAGGTGTTACTACGGGCTCAGTAGGCAATTGAGAAGTAGAGCCCTCTCTCGACCGACGAAAATAACGCTCTATAAGTCCCTCATCCTTCCCGTCCTAATGTATGGCGCAGAGACGTGGACATTGACCATCAATGATGAGAGACTGTTAGGAGCGTTCGAGAGGAAGATACTCCGTAAGATCTACGGTCCAGTATGCGTGGACGACGTGTATCGAATAAGATGGAACGATGAGCTGTATGAGCTGTACGCCGACACTGACATAGTCAAGCGTATAAAACTCCAGCGGCTTCGCTGGCTGGGTCATGTTGAGCGAATGGAAGAAAGCGCTCCGGCTAGAAGGGTGTTTTATTCGAACCACGGTGCAGGAACACGCAGAAGGGGACGTCCTAATCTCCGTTGGAAAGACCAGGTGCAGGGCAACCTGACTGCACTTGGCCTTATCAACTGGCGCCAGCGAGCGCATAGCAGAAGTGACTGGCGAAGCTTTGTGGAGGCGGCCAAGACCGATCATCGGTTGTAGCGCCAGCTAAGTAAGTAAGTAAGATGATAAAGACATATTAAATATATAACACAAGGAAATGCAAAGTGTCGAAGAACATTTTTTAAAAAGCAAAGCAGAAAAGCCATCACAATCAGCTTTTACAAACGGCTTCAATTTCATTATTCATTTCAAAACATCAATTTCAGTAATGCTTAGGGATCCGCAATTTAAAGACGAATCTAGATTATCGAGATCTGAACTATAAAGAAAGTATCAGTGTCAAAGTTTGACACTGATACTTTTTTTTTGCGAAAAGGTTGGTAATACCAGCAATGGAGCTTGACGAATTCCTATTGAATGTCATCATGGAAGGAATATTAGTTTGCGCTTTTTTTGATTTTAAGAACTGCCAAAAAGATTTTGGATTAGATTTTATGCTATATTCAAAGCTTAGGATGAAATTATTATTATTAGATTACGCTTTTTTTGATTTTAAGAACTGCCAAAAAGATTTTGGATTAGATTTTGTGCTATATTCAAAGCTTAGGATGAAATTATTATACAAAAACTTCTCAAGAACAACGAACTCCTTCATATAAAATACATATTTGTTTTTATCATTGGGGTCATTTGTGGACTTATACTTATTAAAAAACCTGTTTCTGTCAAAATTACTACTCCAATCAGTACTCTCAATAATTGAACTAAATGCATCGAAGTTACAAGCATTAAAATTAAAGTTTAGTGTGTTATTAATCTGAGGCAATTTGAAAAATTCGTAAAACTCAACATGAAGCACGAGCGGGAAGTGGTGCATATCCGCGGAGGTAATCGGAAACATGTTTTCTTCCAACTTATATTTAATTGAACTGCTTATGAAAATCAAATCTAAAACGCGATTACATTTATTAAAAAAATTATTAATTTGAATAAGATCAGAAGAGAAAAAACTATCTAGCAAATACATTTCATGTGTTGCATTAACATTAGTAGGAATCAAATTTTTTTCATTCGCAATTAAAGACCAGGAGAGAGCATTTAGGTTAAAATCACCTAATACACAAATATGCGCATTAGACTTATCAATATTTGCTAAATAAATTCAAAACATTGTCTACATGAGCATTGTCTACAGTGAGTCTGAACTATTGGGGGAATATAAGAAACACAAAGTAAAAGTTGTTCCTTGGATCCTAAAATAGATACAAATAGTTGATCTAGTAACGTATCATCATTATTTAGCTTAAGTACAGATGAGCGCAGCATACGTTTGACAGCAATCAGCACACCTCCACCACGTTGGCATCCAGTTTTTAGCGCATCCCTATCCTTTCGGTAGACTTGATAAAGAGAAGTGTCGAAAAATTCAGCATCTCTAAAATGTTGGTTAAGCCAAATCTCAACAAGCACTATGATATCATAATCCATTTGCGAAGAAAATAACAATGGATTTTGTCCTTATACCAGAAATATTTTGGTAGTAGATTTTAAGTTTGAGATATTTGTTATTTCTGCATTAGTTGGTTTTCTTGCATTGGAAAAAAATGGAAAGGTCGAGCTTTAACCGAAGTTTGCCTTAGCGATGGTTTAAGTATTTCATTGTAGTAACGCGGCAATACACCAAGTTTAAAGTTAATGCTCTTCAGATTCAGGTGCAGCATCTTTTTTAACTAATTTGTAGCATACGATGTGTTCCTTCTGTATATTTGCATGTTTTCCACATAAGTAATTATATCATCTACTGTTAAGATAAGATATCATCTTTAAGTTAAGATTAGGGCAACTGTTCAAACAGCAGTGGTATTATGCGGGCATAACTGGCCTAACTATGTTCTACTATAGGTCAGTTACTCTAACCTAACCTACTTAATTCGTTTGTTTCCTTAAACTCAAAAAATTCGGTACTAGTACTTGGGTGAAGATCATTGGGTAAACAAAATTTTTCAAGTTAATATTCTGCGGGGGGCATTGTTAAGAGCAGCTACTAGCTTAATTTCTAGTTTCGACGATTATTTATCATATGAAACTAATTTTCTTTCAAATTATAAGAGCTTTTTCATGATCGCGAGCTAGATGAGCGAGCGGAGTATGCCGGTAATAATTAATTATTAGCTACTCGTTATAAAAAATTTTGATTCAATAAATTGATTGACGGCAAATTTCGTTTTTCCTTTGCTAGGTTATTTATTTGTTTTTATTGCGAAAAACTTTTATACAAATAAATGTATTTATTTCATTAACATTTTCATGTTGTATACTCGGTTAGTCATGAAGAATTGGCTGTTGGAGAGTCGCAGGAACGGACTGTCAGACTGACGGACTTTCATACTGTGATATACGCATACCTACAATGCATTGAAAGGGAGACCATGTTTTTGTTTTTTGTTTGTTTTAATGATTAATAAAGGAATCGCGAAATCGACATTAAAAAAAATAAACATATAAAATTTATTGTTAGGTAGTTGTTGAATTTTGAGAACTGTTCATCACCGTTCTAAGTATCTCTGGTGTGTGTATCGATTGATCTTACCGAAATGAATGATTGCCGTTTTACTTTTGGTGAGCAAGAAGCAAAACAACAGCACAACAGTACCAAACTGAACTGATCCGAGCAGAACAGAAGAAGAAAAAAGTCTGTTGTATATCGGAAATTTTTTTTTTTAGCTCTTCTTTTGTTTTTTTGGTTTTTATGAAACAAAAGCGCATTCTAAAGTCCATTATGCTCACGCACACCACATACGAAAAGGTCTTGTGACTTGAACGAACGAATGAGAAAATGAGCCCATTGTATTGTCACCACTCTACAGATGGCCGCGGCCACTAATACACTAGGTATGTTCTCGTTGCAGATTCGCGTTCATAATTTAGTATTTTATGAATTTATAAATTAAAAAATAAATTTAATAAATGTATTACCTACACACATATGTACGATTCATGTGATCGTTTGATATCATTTAATTTTGGGCTTTTATTTTGTTTGACATTACGATGTATGTATCTATATTTAGTATGTATATGTACATATGTATACATTTGTTTCTTCTATATGTACTTCGACAAGGAGCGAACAGAGATTAGTTTAATATAAGTACTATGTGTTTATTAGTTTAACACCAAGTAAAAGTGTATTTAAAGGGAGGTCTGTTGATGCTCAGTTTCTTTGTTTGTAACTGTTCGAATGAATAAAAATATTTAGAAATTCCAATTTACGGTTATAGAAAAGATTGCTTGGGTTTATAAATATCCTCTTAACTAGATCTGCTCACACGGAAGTAGGTGGCTACCTTCACACTACCGCAACTAGATGGAGTACTCTCCACCTTTTCTCCGGCCAGTTAACTTGGAGTCATACTAGATTCCATACCGATGTGGAGCCGAAATGTGGAAAAAGGGGGAAACAAAGGATCAAATGCTCTCTAAGCATGTAAAAGGACCTTTGGAAAGAAATGGGGGTTTGCAACCATATACATATCATCCATTGGATGCATACTACAATCATAAAGCCAAATATTTTCTAAGGTTCCATGGTCTAGTGGAAGATAATAAGTATGCGTAAAAAGCAACTCGACTTAACTTGTCAATGTGCAAATACTTGCTGTAATGGGCACAACTGGAGCAGTAAAAAACAACTGGAGCAGCGTAAGCAGGGCTAGACCTGATAAACACTTGCGGCAACCCTGAAAAAATGGAAGATATGGGAAGCGTATTCAACTGCGAAAGTCTTACTACAATATCGGGCTACATAAGTCTTCATTACTACTTTACTGCTGACATCCTATTTCTATTATAAGCCTTCACTGATGTTTAAAAAATTGAAGTGGGAACCGGAGTTGGAGTCTTCTCGGAAAAACTTACCAGCACATGCAGTTTACGTGACACATGCAGTGTCTTCCTTCCAAACAGAAGTAATCCTAGCATTCGAAAAAGTTGCCAACGCAATACCGATCTGCGATCTTCTTCCGTTGGATATCACAATCTTTGTGGACAGCCAGACTGCTATGAAATCGATTCAATCACATAGAGTTAAATGTCAGATATCAAATGTCAAAAAGCGCTGAACCCACTACGACTCGACAGGATCAAACTATGCCGGTTTCTCGTATTTAGTGATATTGAGGGGAACGATACAGCAGATGAACTGGCCGCAAAGTGTTCGGAAATTCAAGGGTTGAGTACACCTTCACGAATGAAACGAATCGACCCCTACCTACTCTTCATCAATTGTAGACTCGATGTGAGCCTTGATGCGATCGAGATTTATCTTCGCTATGATCTTGAATATTGTTGGCAGTACACAGATATCTCTCTAGTTTCCGCACTCCATGTATAAATTTTGTTTTCCGATATTGATTTGATTAAATGACATTAGATAGAACGGCAGTTACGAGTTCTTTAAAAATTAAATTTGGGCGCATGTTCGGGATTATTTCAACTTCGTTTTATCTCTACTTACTTACTCTACTTTATTACTTATGATATTTGCCTTATGATTTCTCGACTTCCTGTGTTCGGCTTTGGTTCCATAACGACATTTATTGGTCGGATTCTAATATAGGTGAAATTATTACATGCGCGTTGAAAATATATATGCAAAGATATAGTTTTTCATTCACCCGTATTAATAATATACAGATTGTCCATGCATAATGCACCAAATTCAATACGCATAAGCTCATAGATTTTAACGTATCCAAACACTGTTAAAGTTATGTTGTACCTTCTATAAATACGCAGAAAAGGGACTTTATGATACATAAAGTATAAAAATGTTTAAGAAAAAAGAAAGAAATAAAGAACAAAATAAGCGAAAAAGCGTAAGTTCATTGTTTCAGCTCACAGCACACAGACATAGGATTTTATTTAAGGTTTGCGTAACAGACAAACTGTTTATTTATGATTAAAGTCAGCATAAAAGGTACAAGGTTAAAAAGCTATTGTCATATACTGCTGCCGCTACTGTTGCCTTCTGCTGCTTGCTTGATACACAAAACGCTGAATGCATCAGTAATGCCGGCATGTACATATGTATATGTCAGTGGTACATACTTTCGGTGTTTAATTTTTAACTTTGGATAAAGCAATGAGGCAAACCAACAGCAGTCCGATACTATGCAGTAAGTAGCAAAAGAAGTCCTTTTTAAATATGTACATATACATCAATACATACATACATATTGTAGTACATACATACATATCAATGTACAGTATTGTCCAGCAAAATAATACACTCCCAGGAACGTCGAATAGATCGCCTCCTCGTGGTACATCCTAGTAATGCTAAATGATCTATACCCCCGGTATTCGTCCATTGAAACCCTGGCAGGCTTAATAGGACGTTCTAAGTCCTACCTCATTCAGTTGATGGTTTAAGATTTGTTGTGACTGACTTTTTAGCACCAGTCTGGCTCTGAGTGCTTATTTCCATAAAAGGCTCGTACTAAAAGTAACTACTGTTTAAAATAAGTATTCTGGCTTTCATATTGCACTTAAATAATTTAAAATTATTTAATGGGTCTCTCCTTTCTAAAAGGTCAATTATTGTATTTACTTAAACAGACATGCATGTTTATAAGGTAACTAGTTTTGAAAATCGACGAAAAATTCATTATCGGTATTCACGATTTGGAGTATTTGTAATATTTTTCTAAAAAAATTATAATTTATTACAGATTGTGAACGCTATTATTGTGATTTTTTGTATTTGTGATATTTTGTTTGTATTATTTAGCAGAAGAAGAACGTAAAAACTCTCAATGCAGCCAGAATCGTCCTCCATGTTCATCATATGTTTATTTGCAATGAATATGAAATGCTGCCATAGCTAAAAACTTAAATAAACACCATTTTATTAAATATTTTGGTAACCAAACCTATTTCAACTATTTTCTTGCCAAAATATGTGAAAAAAGTGGTCAAGTTTAATCAATTTTAAAGAAGAACGCGAAGCTCTTTCTCAATATATAAAATGTTACTGTTAAAAATCTTCAGAATCTATCAGATATTAAATTATATGGCAGCATTACATTTTCCTGTCCACTGATTGCAAATACACAAATACTAAACAAAAATTACAATGGGCTGGAGTGGATGCGAAGAGCTCGGTCTAGGCCTTCCATAGGCTGCTGTGACGTTAAAAGAAAGAAGAAGTATTTGAAAATCGCATTTGTTTTGTTTTTGTAAACATACCATATCAAATTTACTACAGATATTAAATTTATCAAAAATACAGAATATGGTACAAGAGTCTCAGAAATTCAGATCGTGAATACAGATTTGAAATGGAAAATTAACCAAAATTGATATAGAATTAATAACCTCCCTATAAATTTCCCAGAGTACAAAAAAACCATAAAAAACAGAAATCCTTTTTCATCAAGACAACACACATCATCACACAAGTGTTTTCACAATGGCTAAATTCAAGGAATTAAAGTACGAATTGCGTGACCGTATTCCCAAATTTTTCGTCGAAAGAAGAAGCTATAGCAGCCGTAGAGTCATATTCTGCAGACCATTCGGAATCGTACTTTAATGATGATTTATTGCGTGCATTGAACTGTTAGGAGATTATACTGAATAAAAAACCAAAACTTAAACCAAAATAACTGTGTTTTCATATTTAGACTTGAAACTTTTCAAGTGACCCATATATATACATGCATAGAAAAATAGATAAATTTCTATAGAAGATATTTTTAAACAAAATTTCCAAATATTTCTTTTGGAGGACCTGAATCACGGGTCCCGGACTGTTTGGAATCATACCGTTCCCACTCCTTCTCTCCTCGTCAGGCCTACCTACGCCATCCGTATTTTTCGACGGCGTTTGAATGTTTGCACAGTATGTATAATGAGTTAAACTACTGATTTGATAGATGTCACACATTTCGTTTAACACTAGACACAAAGATGTTAATATTCGACTCCAAAACGATTAAAGTAAATTTCGTGTGTTTGAAATGAAAAATGATTTTTTCTAGAATATTGTCAAGAGCTGATGGTGATTTAAATGCGTTATTTTGTTAGTTACAAAATATTACAGTATTACATTAAATAATTTGTCTGTAATACAAATCGCAACCTCAAATTGCAAAAGCCTTAACACGCATTTTTACAATTTTTCAGGACAAGCCAAAAACATTTTGAAACTTTAATATCTTCAATATTGTTTTCAAATTAAAAAACGTAATTTTTTGGTGAATGGCTCCAAAATTTGAGGCAGAGATTCAGATGTATACGCTTAATAATAATCCATCAAAAACCTGATTTTAAAACTGCAATTTTCGGGCTTTTGCAAATTAAGCAGCAATATGTAATAGTTTTAGTTTTGAGTAATTGGCTATATCTCTGGCCACCACTGTACGAAGGTATTTGTCTGAACATATATTCTTAATGAGGAAACCTCTTTCGCTCGTCCGCCTCCTGTTGCCTCCTCGTTTTGTTGTAAACAAAAGAAAGCATATTTCAAGTAACAAGTCAGCAATGAACAATGAAGCCAGTCAGCCACAGTAACAGCATATATATTTGTGATAATTTTCAGTTTTGCTACAAAGTTTATCAATAGAATTTGTACTGAGCACATAACTAAATACATACATAAATTTGTGTATGGACGTCATAAATATATATATTGTACCCTACACTCTATTTTTATATCTATTATGTATACAAACTCTATGTATGGGCTCATATGTTTTGATTAGCGAATCGGTACGCCCGCAAAGAGGCGGGATAACCATGAGAAAGTGTCTTTCCATGCACACATTCAAAGAAAATATGTATGTATGTATGTATTATATATACTTAAAGTATATACCTATTTATGTAAATAAGAAATATTTAATTTCTAGTATAGCATAATATAAAACACGTTACCCACACTTTCTTAAAAATAATTACATTTTCGATTTTTGTAGGAAGTGATCGGTATTTTTTTCTACCAAATGGTCATGATAGTGATGGAGTGAAATAATTTATTTCACTTATATTTTTTGTAGAAGTAAATATATGAATAAGCAAAACTTCATATGTAACGTTTGTATTAATGGGTTAATTTGGTTTTACATCAAATGCAGTATTAAAAGTAGATAACATTAAAAGGAGTTGGATTGGGATAAGAAAAACACTAAATCATCTGGATCAACAACCACGCCGGGACTGACTTCCCTACAATGAAATACCCCGTCAAGAGTGATATCAAAAGAATCTTAAATCCAATAAGACTCACCTCCCGACTAGTTACTTTTTATTCGTCACTTGCTTCTAGTTATGCACTTATAACTAGCGGCGATAACTGTATGGAAGACAGCAATAAAATCTCCAAAGATAACGCGTATAATTATAGCTTTTATGTATAACTATAGTAATCCCCGCTTAATTGCATGTACATTTTATGCTTCAACTAACTGGGAAATGCAATTAACCAAGTAATTTGATTGGTCTTTGAACTAAAAATGTAATATTTCTGGCACATTTAAGCGTGGTTCAATTAAGCGGGGACTATAGTAGCGTGTTCTTTAACTTCCTTGGAGATGAACATTGAAAGAAGATGAAAAGTTGGCAGAAACCAAAAGGGAAATGTGTCCAACGTTCTGCCGGAGAAAGTAAGTGAATAACAAATAAAATGAAACATTTTATTTGGCGCGCAAGAACCGTTTTCATCCATATAATAGAGAAGAGAAATGCCTATGCTCTTGTGCTGGAAGGACACTTCCAGTTGCCAGTAATATTGAGCAGTTTTATTGTGAATATCAATACAAAAAAGAAGAGAGATTGCCAAATAAATTACGGCTATTTATTTATTAACACTATTCTTATACAAGTTACATTAAAATTTAGTCTCATGGATTAATATTACACTAAGTTAATGCAACTTTTTCAAAGATTTACTTACTGCATATGTAAATATTGTAGTTAAGTTATTTCTTCAAGTGTATGAAACATACATCTTTAATTCTAGTAAAAGTGTAGAAAATGTAAGTAAGTTAGAGTTAATTTTGATTCTTAATCCTACGATTCACATTTACACAAAACAAAAACAGAAACGATGACCGTAGGATGAATCGAATTTACGTTAAGGTTTTAGTGACTTCGGTCGGTAATGGTGGCAGGTGGTGGTGGTGGTAGTAGTGGTCTTGGTGCTGCTGGTGTTTTTGCATTGTTATAAACCATGTGACATTGACTATTTCTTAGAACTAAACAAAGGAGAATTTTTGTTTTGTTTTTCGTTTTCTCCCTTTATTTTTTGTTTGGTTTTTTAAAATATTTGTTGTAAGATTCTGCATACTATGCATATTTGTATATAAAAATATAATATACACAATAATACAAGACAAGGGGATTAAGAGTATTGCATTAATCCGCCTTTATTATTACAGATATGGATACATGAATACATATGTATGTACAAATTACCCTTTTCGATATTAAAATAATTTTATTCCCTTTTTCACCTATTCGGTGTGTCAAAATAAAAATATTCTTTTCTTTATTAATAGCTCACGGTTTTATGGTAAGGAAAAATCTCAGAGACCAGTCGAATAGTACCTACGTTTCACTAGGGCTGTCCTGGATTGAGCGGGGTGTCTCCGAATTCTAGTCATTTTTGCCGGTCCCGGAATATAGCATCTGCGGAACATCGCCGCAGACACATCCAACTTAGAAGAACATTTATCATTTTAAGAAAAATTAAAAAAAAAAAGGGGTTAGTGTAAAAGTATAAATTGTTTCACTTTCGAATTTGCCTCAGACGTTGTAGGAATTCAAAGTTGTATTACCTCTCACCATCGGCTGGTCTAGGAGTTGGGTGTGGATTAAGACCAAAATTCAAACAAAAAGTTCGCCCAAAGTAAGAAAAACAATCCGGTCGATAGTCAGGCCAGAAACAGACCAAAACGATATTCAGATCGATGGCCAGACAAAACTAAGACTTAATAATCAAATTAAAAAGGCGTAAAATAAAAAATCCAAATCCAAGCCTAAAATCCAAACTCAAACTCATACCAAAATTAAAGTTAAATTCAATTTAGACCATCTTTATACGAAAAATCGTATGAACTTCAGAGAAAATGCAGAGAAAAGCAAACTTTAATTCAAAATGTACTCAAATTACTTGGTTAATAGCATTCCTCGGTTAATTGAACCACAAATTATAAATTTTCATCGATGGAATGAATATGTATAGCAAAACCGATATTCGCATCGTAAGTGAGGCCATTTTCGAACTTAAAATCAGACCAAAACTCGCACCGGACCAAATTCAGACTATAAATCAAATAAAACACAACAGACGTAAAAATTCAAGATATATAAACTTGAGCAATATACATACAATAAAAAAGTCAGAAAGTCATACAAATACAGATCTAAAATATTTAAATTTGGGAATTTGGGAGGGGTAAAAATCTTAATTATCTGTATTTCTTGTTCAAACGTTCAATGTCCCACGGTTTTTTACTATATATCCCTACTTTCGAAAACTAAGCTGACTTAGAAGCTTTACGGTAAGAAAATTGTAAATTTGTAAATGAGGACTACGTATGTATGTACATACGGTAAGACACAGGACATTAAGCAGAATGATTCCAAATATTATCTACAATGTTTCGGTAGTACCTAAAGTATCTGACCACCAATAAAGTCAGAAAAGATAGAATTGAACCTACTTAAAATATCAACAAATGGAGTAAATGGAGACTAAATATGTACATAGTACTTTCAAACAAACTTTTCAAATCGATTTTTCTAATTTTAATGGTACAACAGTCCAAGGAGGGCCTTTTATGTCGAATCCGAACCGTGAAGTGGGTAATTTTTATTCTTGTAGGTTTGCCATTACCTGCCAAGATGTGATGTGATGTAAAAATTTTTTTTTCTACTTTTTGATTTTACATGTGCCGAAATTTGAATCCCGGATACTCTGCGTAGCAGGCCAACGAACTACCAAGTTTCAGTATTGAAACGCTATTTAACAACTGAGAAATATTGCCAGTTTAAATTTATAATGTCAAACATGTAAAAGTATTCTAGTCGTCTAGTAGTTTTAATTTTTAATGGTATATTTTTGGTCTGTTTACATTTGAAATGTTAAATTACGTAGATCAATTTTATCAATTTTACATGAAAATTGTAAAATGTAATAAGAACAGTTTTAATGAACTTTATTAATACAATTTGGTATTACAATATAAAACAGATAATGACCAAACTGGACAGTTTTAATGCAAATTCACAAGACATGTCAGTTTAAATTTTCCATTGAACTTTTTTTTGAATGTACTAACCGAGTAAAACTGTTAATGCAGAATGGTCAAACATCACGTCAAATACGTTTAATTTTGCCTTCTAGCCTTAATATCGACTCATTTGTTTTCAATATAATCGCACAGGTTATTTCTACTATTAAATATTTCTAAAAAAGGCGTAGAACTTTAAATTGAAAAAAAATACAGAAAAATGTTTTTAATATAAACGAAATTGGCTATATTTTAAAGATAATTTTTATACATTAATGTTTGAATATGATTTAGGGTATGTGGGCTGTTTTATTTTAATTTAAAGTTTTATTATAACTAAAGTATTTTTATAAAGTATTTACTTTAAAAAAAACATTTATGTTGTTCTTGAATTAAAATACTTTAAAATTTAAATAAATACTTCTTTAAAGACTTTAAATACTTCTTTAATTAATGTCACTTACCACAAAATATATTCCTAGATTGTGCGTTTACGCACAAACATTATTAGGGAGCTGTAAAAAGAAAATAAAATTAATTATTAGTTGTAGTTATATAAAAGTCTTATCTTTCTTTTAATTGCACAATAGCTCATGGAGGGCCTAGGCCTAGTTTTTGCATCCACTCATATTGTGCTTGTTATATTTGTACATGAATATAAGTCGGTTATACATAGTGGTCGCTGTGGTGTAGTGGTAGTGCGTTGGACTGCTACGCAGAGTGTCCGGGGTTCGAATCTCGGCACAGGCAACATAAAAAAAAAAAGTAGAAAAAATAATTTTTCTACACGGCACCACCTCTTGGCAGGCAATGGCAAACCTACAAGAGTAAAAATTGCTATGAAAAGCTTTTCACTTCGCCGTTCGGATTCGGCATTAAGATGTAGGTCCCTTCCATTCATGTACAAATTTAACACGCACAACATGAGTGAATGCGAAAAGCTCGGCCTAGGCCCTCCATGGGTTGTTGTGCCATTAAAAGTAAAGTAAAGTATACATAGTATTGTAGATACTTACTATGTTCATAATGTTTACTAATATAATATAAGTTAAAAAATTTAATTTCCCCGGTTAATTGGGCCTCAAATCTAACGTTTTTATTGCCAAATGTTAGATTACTAGGTTAGTTAATTGAAACATAAATTGTATATTTTCATCGATGCAATTAAGCGGGAATTACTGTATTTTATAGCCTCACGAACTAAATTTTAAAAGATTTTGTTTTCATATCTACAGAGGGATATCATATCTATAAGTGTATACAACAAATGCACATTTTGGACATAAAATTATTGTAATTAAGAATAAAAAACAGACCGAAGAAAACGCCAGTTTCGAAATTGCCACCTCTGTCACGAATACACAGCTTCAAACGCTTGGAAAAATTTTTGGCTATGGCCCGCAGCTCTTCCACCGATATTCGGTCATATTCACGACACAACGACTATTTCAGGGACTGCAAATTTTTATGACGTTTAGCACAGACCCTGGCTTCTAAAATGGACCATATTCTGTAATCCATCGGATTGAGATACGGCGAATAGGGTGGCCATTCTTGAGATGTGATAAAATTAGGATAATGAGCCCTGGACCATTCTTGTGTCGTTTTGGCTTAGTGAGCTGGCACAGAGTTGGTTGATTTTGCCATTTGCGCAAATCCCATACCATGACAAACTGCGGATTTTGGCAATGTTGAATGACGAATGATGCTCCAGGAGTTTCTGTTGACCGGCTTCTATTATTTTGACGGTTATGAGCTTGTTCAACAGTAAATAGCTTTTCATCTGTGAAGACGATTTTTTCCCATCCAATTCCCATTGAAGTAGGCAATATCTTTGGAGTCGTACGCACTTCTTTTCATCCGTAAGTAATTGACCTTTTGCTTGTAAGCATTGAGTCCTAGTTCGTTTTTTTCTATGAGTCGAACTGATTCACGATTGATGCCAGTTTCGTGACCAACTTTTCTTATAGAAATCGTTGAATTACGCTGCACACGCTGCTGAAAGGTTTTGGGATTCCTGGGAGTGTTGACGGTGGATTTCCTGCCTCTTCCAGCACGACCACCTTCATGACCCAGCTCCTTAAACCGTTTAACTGCACGAGAAACTAACGAACGAGCGATGCGAAGCTGCCGCGCAATCTCACAATTGCGTTTGTAATGACCGATTATTTGACCATACAAAAATTTAATCAGATGTGTAATCTTGAGAGAGAGCCTAGGTCGAACTTTTCGCATCCACTCATGTTGTGCGTTTTATATTTGTACATGAATGGAAGTGACCTACAGTTTAAAGCCGAATCCGAACGGAAGTGAAAAGCTTTTCATAGCAATTTTTACTCTTGTAGGTTTGCCATTGCCTGCCAAGAGGTGGTGCCGTGTAGAAAAATTATTTTTTTATTTTTGATTTAGCCTGTGCCGAGATTCGAACCCCGGACACTCTGCGTAGCAGTCCAACGCACTACTACTACGCCACAACGACCACCAGCAACACACAAATGTGGATTACAAAGCAACGTGTTTTTGTTGTTGTTTTCAGTTGTGAAATTTGAAACGTTTTGCCTTTCTGACCATACCATATATTCTACATACGATACATACAGTGATGGACAATAACTGAGCACACCGCATTATTCATTCAGGTAAAGTCTAGCATATACCTTTGCACGGTGCAAGAGTAGCAGAATTGTAAAAATTTGACATCCTTGTAACGAATAAACAACAAAAAATTTTCATAGACTTAGAGAATCCCCCTAATCTTTCTTTGCATAAAATATTCTTGAAAAGTAAAACTAAAAGAGCGACCCTCTTTTACTATCTTGCGTTGTTAGCATATACGTACATACGAATATGTATGTCAAGTAGAAATTGAAAATCAATAAAAAAAATTAAGAATTATAATAATGGAGTAAAATTAGTTTAAGTTTTTACCTCCTTTTTTCTTTATTACATTTAATTGGAACTCTATATTGGCATTAAATTTGGAATTTGAATATTAACTCAAAGTGAAAAACCGAAGCGTTCTCGTATTTCAGCGTATCTGATGTTGGATATTTGGAACATTTTGCAAGCATTTTTAATTCTTCATTTACTCGTACTAGCAGGCATGTGGAGACAGGGGGTTCCCTCCGGGCCCGCAAATAATAAACCGTTTCGATTCAGTTAAGGCATATGTATGTATATATCCAATGGTGGTACATAAAATACAAAAATGTTAAAGAAAGCAGAGAGAATCTTTGTTTTACGAAAGTACTTATATTTTTTAATATTAATATTTTATTTATTGAATCCTTTAAAATCTGAAAACAGAGCTTTATGTGTAGAGACACGTTTCCAAAATAAGGGGTCCGTAGCTGATATCCTCTTCTGGGATATAAAGTGTGAGTATGAAATTGAAACTAAAAGTATCCCACAGCAGTCAAATTAACATCGATTCTACTTCACTGCATTTAAAGATGGGCATAATATAAAAATGTTGTCACTTCTGATGCACATCATTCCGCCGTTGGGTTAATACTTTGCTACTACATAATTAGTACATATGGATTGTCTTCTATTTTGAGCAAATTAATATTAATTAAGTACAATTAATTGTATCGAATAAATATTTAACACCCCTCAATAATAAGAGCAACAACTCAAGATTCTTCAATTCATGAAGCAATGTAGCAATTTTTAATTTAAATAAGAAATCGTTTACTGCTATTATTTTTAAACTCGGACCTAGTTAGCACTGAGATTTATGGATGTACAAGTAGATACAGTAACCCTCGGTTAATTGAAACACGCTTAATTACGCGGTAATTACTTATATTACGTTTCTATGTAGTTTAAAATGTACTCGATTAGTTGAAGTTCATAATGGATTTAAGGTACCAGAGGTAATAACACATTACAAAACCACTATTTCCATGTCGATGAATAGAAGATGTTTTGATAGGAGACTCTCCCCCATCAATATGACCCAAGTAAAAATTTTTTTTTTACGAAAAGGTTAAATTTTCTATTGAGACCTGATGAATGTAGGTGAAAACGATTTTTATTATGAAGTCTTACATCTTTGATGTCTTAGGAAAAGTGGTTCGTTATTAAAATATGATAATTTTTATTTTTTAAACCAACTCTCCACCTCCTCTCTTTATATATCTTCTAGGGGATTTTCAGTACAAATGTTTGAACAAATTATGAGGAACATATTTGCCGAAAAAAGTATGTCATTATTCCAAACCATTTACATACACTCTATGAGACATTTTGGTAAACATTTTTAAAATGCTTACCAATCCAGGGATGAAATAGTGTGCAATAGTAAAAAGTGTGATTTTTCAATAATGAAAAATTTTACATAAATTTTGACGTCAAAGCTGTAGGACCTCAAATACAAAATTTACCCATTCCTGATTCCTAATACACAACAATCGTATCATTGAAGCGGACTTGTGTGACGTAGCACCAGACGACACTCTTTCCAAAAAACCATCAACTCACTGTAGAGAAAATCAATAAGTAAGTTTTAATTTGTTGTTCTGTGTAATAAAATAAGTTTTGTTTGAAACAGTTTAACTTGTGCCTACCAATGTACACGGATATGCATGTGTCTATATGGTTTGTATACATGCAATGTTTGTATGTATGTACATATGTACATACCGATATACCTAGTAACGTTACATACATCGATCGACCGACTCAATAAAAACTAATTACCAACAACTTATAATTTTGATATCCTGACAAAAACGAATTAAAACTGAAAATAAAAATATAAAAAAAAAATCAATGTGAAATCACGTGTACTCATACATGCACAGAAGCAACGAATATAAAGGCTAATATTTACTACGAACCGCTTGGTTCTGGTAGCCCTAGCCGATGATATGTACACACATATGTATGTGCATACATACATTCATATGTAAAAGTACATACATACATACATACATACATACATACATACATACATACATACATACATACATATCTATATTTGTTGGTATATATTCAAGAGTTAATTTAGAAATAATAATAATAAGGCAATCAATATAATTAAGTAAGTACTTGAACTACATATGTACATACTACAGATGTATTTACAAATAAACGAGTAAGTATTTGCATGTATGTGGGATTTTATGGATGTACTTATCCGTACATATGTATGTATATCAAAACATTATCGCGTTTGGAAAGCCCCTCCCTCTTCTTCCCACTAAAGAAAGTAGTAAGAAAAAAAGTGTTTTTTTAAGAATCATAATTAGATTATGGTTTTAAAACGTTAATATTAATTAATTTTAAGAAAAATTACGTAAATTAATTTTTTTTTGTGTTTAATTTGGAAAATTATTTCCCAAATTTTTGGGCAAGTTTATGTAATAGATGTATATTTTATGCATTTATTTTTAAACAGTCTTCCATGAATGTTAAGTTTGCCATAAAGAGAATATATACCAACAATGTACATATTTTATTTATTTATTTATTTTTTCGAAAACCGGCACAACAAAGTTTAAAACCTTATTAGCAGTACCGGCAGCATGTAGCATAAACAAGATTAAATACGACTTATAATATATATTGCATGACATACAAATTTAAACTTTACTTTAAAATTAAACATTAAACATCTATTCATCTATTCGTAAAAAATTTTAATAACATGATATATTTCATTATTTCCTATTACAGCGAAGAAAGAAATAAAGCTAGTTTATTTTTGAATTGCACAGCATTATTAACAGATCTTAAACTATTAGGAAGTGCATTCCAAAGACGAACAGAGTGTACAAAAAACTGCCTTTCAGACGTTAAACAAGAAACACGTAAACAGTTAATCATATTAGTTCGATTGGATATAGAAAAGTTTAATCTCGAAAACAAATAACTGGGTTCTGCATTACATATAATTTTATGCAACAATAAAAGCGTTCGATAGTTCAGTAAGTTATCAAAGGTTAAGCCATGGACTCTTTTAGCATACTGGGAAACATGATCTCTTCGTTTTAGTCCAAACACATAACGAACAATGTTATTGAAAAGAATATTTAATTTATTTTTACTTAGACTATCACAATTTGCAAATATTTCGCAGCCATATAGCATTGTTGGTATGAGATATGCTTTAGCAAGTAGCATTCGAATATGAAGAGGAGTAAAGTACTGCGTCGTCCAAAGAACACGAAGCATGCTGTAGACTTTCCCAACCGTGTTACTTATGTGGTTATTCCAAGTTAGAGTTCTGTTGAAGGTTACCCCTAGATTTTTTGCAGAGTCTACGTATTCAATATTGCTTCCGTTTAATGAAAGGTTAGGGGCAGTGGAAATGTCAATGGTTTTCTTCGCTATTACCAAGCATTTTGACTTTGCTGGATTAAGGCTTAAGCCGTTTTTTATTGCCCAATTACCAATGTTTTCAAGAACACTATTCAGATTGTTGATGCAGTCATAGAGGTTCTCACGCTTACAGTTGACGTACAACTGGACGTCATCTGCGTACATATGGATCTTACAGTTTTTCAAAACACTAGGTAGGTCATTTATGTACATAGAAAAAAAAGGGGACCCAAGACAGAACCTTGAGGAACACCTCTTATAATGGGTAGAAAGACTGATGAACAGTTATTGGCGAAGACAGCTTGTGACCTATTGGAAAGATATGACGCAATAAGATTCTTCGCAGATGGCGAGAAGTTAAATAATTTAATTAGTTTTGTCTCCAAAATATTATGGTCGACTGTATCGAAAGCCTTGGAGTGATCCAACAGAACTAAGAACCCAACTTTATTGTCATCTATGCTAGAACGTAAGTCTTCAATCACATCAACTAGAGCAGTAATACAACTATGTTTTTCCCTAAAGCCTGATTGCCTTTCAGTTATATAACTATTTTTACTCAAATGTGTGTTAATTTGTTGACTAAGTAACGATTCTAACGCTTTGGATATAAATGGGAGTATAGCTATTGGGCGGTACTCATTATGAGATTTTGGTACTGGTATTATTTTAGCTTTCTTCCATTCTATCGGGTAAATTGACTTTGTGAGCACAGTATTAAAACTGTGAGTTAGATATGGGAGAATCTTCGGAAGCAAAATTTTCAGAAAAATAGGACTAGTATCATCATACCCTAGAGCGTTCGATTTTATTGATAATACACTTTGCAGTACATCAGCCTGAGAAACACAATTGAAGCTGAAGCTAGAGTTGGCATTAAAAGAACTTTCAATAGTCTGGTAAACGTTTTGATTGACAAAAGGCATAGGTATATCAACAAATTTTTTTTTTAAATCCTCAACGTCTACGTTATCACAAGAGTCGAATGATTTTCTACAAAGCCCTATATTGCGTATCTCACGCCATTTCTGCTTACTATTCACAACTGAACTATACTTGCCCCTATAATAATTACTTTTTGCAATTTTCACCTCTTTTACCACTGTCGAACGCAATATTTTAAATTCTTCATATAATTCTGGAGTTTTGAAGCGTTTCCAGCGATTATATGCATTATTGCGCATCAAAATCAGATGTTCAATAGTTCTGTTGAACCACGGACGTTGCTTATGAGTAGTTCTTTTTTGCTTAATAGGGACGAACTCGTTAAACAGATGATTGACATTGCCTTGAATAAATGCTACTTGATCATTAACTGAGTTAATATAAAAAAACTTGTTCCCAGTTTATATCAGATACAGCAGTTTCAAGTCGAGCATAGTCTATGTTTTTAAAGTCACGATAACTAAAGCAGTTTGCAGTATCACTGAGTGTAAAGTCGTAAGCAAGGAAAATAAGATCATGTTTTGAAAAATTAGATACAGATAATTGATCATACAGAAGAATTCTAGTCTTGGCACTTACAAAGAATAAATCCAGGACAGTATTAGTTGTTCTTGTATAGTGAGTTGGCATACTGGTATTAACAGAAGAAAGACCATATATATAAAATTATGTAAGTGAAAAGTTTCTAGTTCAATTGTATGGTACATATATCTCGTACGTTAACGCCACTAAATAAAAATAAATAGTTGGTACTTTTCGAGTTGTGAGCATTTAAATTTTTAAGGTAAACCCCTGAATTTCTGAAAAACTTTCGTACTTTACCACTAACTCCTTTCACCATCTCTTGCACAGTTGAAGAACTGACTTTCTTGGCTGATTCGTGCCATTCTCATTTTTGTAAACAAATTTTTTTGCGGTTACGCTTTATAATAGCTCAATAACGCTCAAAACGACACTACTCTGAGTAATTTGAGGGGTTGTGCATTCCTTTGAGAGTAGTCGTAAGTTGAAAAAATTACATCGGTCAAATAACCACCTCTTAAGTGTTTGTTTTACGGAATTATGGCTCCAAATTGGTCATTTGCAGGTGTGTATCGCTCCATTGCTTATTGCCAACTACTTAATTCTCTATCTGTCTATGTACAACATAAATGTCAAACTAGAATGACGTTTGACGCCATTTTCGAAAATTATGTCACCTCTCCAAAACGGGAGATCAAACGGTCAGGAAATTGGTGTTTCAAAATCTCCTTCGTTGCCCGAGGTTTTTACCTCTCCACTGCTGGTTCAAAACTAATTTTGTAACTGTCTACAACATAAATATCATAGCACGATGACAACTGACGCCATTTGAAAAATTTTGGCACATTCACATTATTACATTAATTTTTCCCCACCTTGCATGTATGTAGGTTACTCCAGCAGAAAGGGTAATTTTCATAGATTTTGACTTATAACCAAAACTAACAAGGAATATCACTTTGCTTACCTAAATTGGGCCCAATTGGTACCAACCGTTTTGATAGATTGGATAAATTTTTAGAGATAACGGTATCGAAAAATGATAAAATTTGCTCAAAAAAATATACCAGTAACGTAAAGTTTAAAATAGGAGAGGAAAAGTTTTTCTGGTTCCACTGCCCTGATTTTGAATTTGCACATTTTAATCAACCGATGTACTCGTAGGTTCATTCGCCCAAAAGTTCAAATATTATTTTAACTACAATGTTAGTTCTTTTAAGTTAGATATGTTCGCCGTCACGTAGTTGGAGGGGTGCTGAGTTACCTGGGCTAAGTAAAAAATGTAAAACACAAAAATTATGCACAGCAATTGGCGGGCAATGGCCAGGGTAAAAATTGCCAAGAAAAGCTCTTTCACTTTGCCGTTTGACTTCAGCAGGGGTAGGTGCTCTTGCTAAGATTATCATCACATCTTCATGTGCAAAAAAAACATATTTACATAAATTTTTTTTTGATCCAATTTTGCAGATGGGAAGTAGCAACAGCAAATGCTGTGTTAAATGCTGTGCTATGTCAAATTAAGCAAGCTGCTGAAATCGAACGGGAAAGTGAAAAAGCTTTTCTTGGCAATTTTTACCCTGGCCATTGCCCGCCAATTGCCGTGCATAACAGCAAATGCTGTTGCTACTCAATAAAGCCCAATTAAGGGAATTACAAAAAAAAATCAAAGAAAAAATTCTTTGAAACTTAACATAACGTTAGGTTATGTTAAACAAACGCACTACTAAGTACTTATGTCAAATTAAGCTTATTAACAAATATGGCTCGTTGATTTAATGCTGTGTGTGCGTCTGTCTATCTGTGGCTTTAGTGTCTTTCTTTTTCAACGGTATAATGTTTTAAAGTTGAGAAAAAAGTTTGAATAAATTTTGTTTTAAGTATCATTATTGTAATCATGTGTGTCGGCCGCTAAGCTGAACTAAACTGGGAAACATTGCTTGCTATACTATATGTTCAAAAAACACAAAAAAAACCTTTAAATAAATATGTTTAAGTAGAAGTAGTGCGAAATTTTTTATATATTTTTTTTATTATAAGCAAGAAAAAAGAAATATGACACGCTATGACACGTATTACTAATGCGACAGATTCTGCATAGAAAATAAGACGGGCGGGCTGATAATAACATAAATATGGTTAATTGAATTGTACTATATATAAATATTTGCGTTGTGCCAGTATCTTCACACAAGCAATTACAAGCCCGTGATCATGTTGTGCGATCATCACGCTGATTCTAACTCAGGTCTTCTCAATTAGATAAGTGCTTATATCAAGCTCTAAAAAAATTTTCCATTTAATTCCACCATAAATATCACGTTTTTTGTTCAAAATGTACTCAAATGATTCGGTTAATGGCATTCCCTGATAAATTGAACCATAAATTGTACATTTTCATCGATGCAATTAAGCGTGGATTACTGTTGCAATTGAGTACAGTTTAGCTTTGGAATCTACACTAATTCCCGGTTAATTGCACCCCGGTTAGTTGTGTTTCCCGTTTAATTAAGCAAGAAATATTATTTCGTTAGTCTAAAACGCACTCAAATTACTCAGTTGCATCCAAACGGCACGGCCCCTTCTGTTCACGGACTTTTCTACCTTTCTATTTCGGTAATGTTTGCTCCTGGGCAGGTGGTTGTACTTCTGGACCTAGTAGCTCCAGTCAAAGATCACAGCTTCCTCCGTCATGTTAAACACCTGGCAGACCTTATACTAAGTTCTAGGTCCGACGTCATTCAGTTGACGGTGTAAATTTGGTTTAGAATGATTCGCATTTAGCACCGGTCTGGCTCTGAGTATTTATTCCCATAAGAGCTCGTATCAATCCTCACCTGCATCAGCTTAGGTAACTGTATATAGGTGTCTACACATTTCGGACGCGGATAGCAGCAATGAGTCATGAACAGTCATGAATTTCCTTTCATTTAAACCCAAAAAGCCAAGGCTAACGCAAATGGGTGTCCCGGTGAGGCAGTTTCTTTGCCAATGTATCTTCACCCTCTACATCTAGCGCTTCTCTCGCCGGATCCCCTTCACCCTCCCTTAGTACCCCTACAGCTGTGTCAGGTGTTGAGGTCGATCTTTTACCCACTCTCCAGCAATTAAGCGGAACTCACCCTCCACCAGCACAGGTCCTAGCACTTCCTAAAGCGACCTCTACCTTTTTTCGAGCACCCTTACCATCTCAGTCATGTTAAGGACAGACGGGCATGGCTAAATCGACACCACGCTGATCGTTTATATAATATATAGAATACTGTATATGTATACCGTCTCCATGATTGATTTGATCTCGGAGAATAAAGACTTCTCTTAATACCGACGAACGAACACACATCCCAACAAAACCCGTTGGAAGCGAATTGTATCCACGTAGTTTTATGTGCGCAGATGAAATGTGTGTATGTGTATGAGGTATACGAATTATAACAACGACAATCACAACGACAGCGCGAAACGCGACGACCTCGACGACAGTAATTATAATGATGATGATAATGACGACGCGATGAATGGTCGGAGGAACGTACGCATGAAGACGGACGTGCATGAAATAGTGCTTTAATTTTTTTAACGCATCACGTTAATAAATAATAATTAGGTTTGGAAAAGAAATGTTCACATCAAAGAGCCAAGGCAAAACCAAAAACAACAGCAGCAATAATGAAAAAAAGCGTTATACAGCACTTTTTTCATTTAAATTATTTAACACCTTCTCATTGCTTCTGTATTTTGCTGACAAAGTATTTTAGGTTTCAATGAACCCTTTTTTTATTTGATTGTTGTATGAAGCTTTACTGCACAGATAGTGAACAAAGAAAGAGAGAGAAAGAGAGAACCACAGGCAGACAAACAGGGTGTATTAGAAATGTTAAACTTAATGGATCACAATTTATTTTATTTTTCGTTTTAGTGCTAAAAAATAAATTTAGAAACAAAATTAAAGAAAAAACTAATAATAAAGAAAGAAGAAACAATTTAAAGTCTCGTACTAATATTATGTATGACCAATTACGTGAACGCAATATATTATAACATTTTATGATACATACCCATATATATACATACAGATCCATGTACAAGTCCATATGTAAATGAACAACATACTATAGATAAGTATGCACATATGCATGTATACTCGTATATTTTCAAGTTATTCAATAAAAAAGAATGACAACAAAAAGAATTGATGTCACTCAAATTAAATTTTTTAAAAAAGACGAAAAAAAGGAAGATTTGACAATTAATACAACGAGCAATATTTTGCTGTAAAACCTTTGCACGTTAAAAACGCTTCACTTCAGTTTTGAATTTCGAATAAAAAACATACATACGCATGTGTTTGTATGAACAGAGTTACAGATAACTAATAATAATAATAAAATAATCACGTGTACCTAGAATATGCTCGCTCACATAATTTTTAAAAACAATAACGTAAAGAGGTTAAAACCCTTGCGTGGATATTAGCGAATTTATAGCGATATCTGCATAAAGATTCACCTTAGAGTAAGTTGTTGCCCATTATACTTAGTTCACTTTAATGAAGTTCGTTTAATTTACTGAACTAAGTGGTTAATAATTAATTAAATCCTCTGGGGGCAATTACATGTTCCCGAACTTAAATCGTTTTTCTATGTAATATATCTGGAAAATATTTTTGTCTGCATTTTCACC
Source organism: Palloptera scutellata (assembly GCA_958295655.1). Classification (NCBI taxonomy): domain Eukaryota; kingdom Metazoa; phylum Arthropoda; class Insecta; order Diptera; family Pallopteridae; genus Palloptera; species Palloptera scutellata. The sequence continues at coordinate 13,179,069 of OY282453.1, forward strand.
TGTAACCACAATAATTGCCATTTTAAAAATCTGTAAAGAAAATAATGTTAGTCTTCTTTATAAATAATTGAACACGATTTGTTTCGAGAATATTACTATTATCATAATTCTCGAATCGTCTTATCTGTGAGCGAACAACTCGTCACGTCGAATTTCATATAATTTTAGAAAGAAATTACGTGACTGATCAGACGATTTGGCCTAACTTAATTCATCATTTTCAAAACATTCTTAAAAAGTTGTAACACCAAAATCTAGTTCAAAAAATCAAAATCCTCAGTTGTTCTTCATTTTTTAATTTCATTAATTGCTTAAACAACGCAAAATTTTTTTTTTTTTATTGATATATTCAACACTCAGGGTGTACCCCTATGAATGCAGAGCATTGTGTCGAATGGAAGAAAGATTGATAGGTGGGAGAAAGAAGGAGGGAGAATCAGAGACGGAAAATGACCGAACTTAGTTCACCAGGCCATTGTTTGAGATATGTTTTTAGTTCATAGTGCACGAAATAAATAATCCTAAATCCAAAAAAAAACAAAATCCTCAGTTATTTATAATTTTTTAATTTTATTCATTGCTTAAACTTACTTTACTTACTTTTAATGGCACAACAGCCCATGGAGGGCCTAGGCCGAGCTTTTCGCATCCACTCATGTTGTGCGTGTTATATTTGTACATGAATGGAAGGGATCTACAGTTTAATGCCGAATCCGAACGGCGAAGTGAAAAGTTTTTCATAGGCAATTTTTACTCGTGTCTTGCTGCCAAGACGTTTTTGATTTTGCCTGTGCCGAGATTCGAACCCCGGACACTCTGCGTAGCAGTCCAAAGCATTACCACTACGCCACAGCGACCACTCTCGGATATAGTTTTTTTAAGTGCATCCACTTAATTTTATTTTAAATACTTAAACAGGAGTAAAAATAATAGTAGAGGACCACGGCGGAAAACGTTGTTTGTTTTTATACCAAACTCAGTTTTTTCATCCATATATATATATATGTATGGTACTGTGCTGCTATTTCTTTAATTGGTCCCAAGTATGAATGTTCTGTAAAACAGAATATTTTACAAAATCTCACATTAAAGCTAAAATTTCACACAAACATAAACAGCAGCAAGTAAAACAAATGTGATTATGTTGGTTCATTGTATTATAATTACACAAAAATTCTCAATTAGTTAAAAAAGAAAAGATTTATTTAATTTATTGAAATATTTTAATTGACTTTAATAAGTTGTTAATTTGTTTGGGTGTACTCGTACATATTATAATAGTATACATCCAAACATACTCTTGTCACATCAGCATGCACACACACACAATTGAGCTGTTAGCAGCTCAATCAACATGCCAGTTAGCAGCCAAGTACTTAGTAGCTAATTTATAGCAGCTATTAGTACCTATGAGTAGCTATGCAAAGATGGGTGTGTGTTTGTGAAAGTGTTAGGTTTTGTGTAAATGATATAATTGAAATACATATGGGGAGCTCCTTATCAAAACGCAATAAACAACATTGAATTAGTAGGGGTATTCACGGGTTGATGCAAAATGCTATTGCGACGATGCGAAAGTGCGAGCTTGCGAAATTTCACAATGTTCTTAAACAGACACATTATATGACAGTTCGTACTAAAGTACAAATATTCAATCAGTTCGTACTAAAGTACAAATATTCAATCAATTTAGAAATCACAGCTGCGAAACAGCTAATTTCTTTTATGATTTTTGTAAGACATAGCTGCCACTGAAACGAATTTTATTAAGAAACAGTTAAACTTATAAAATATAGCTTAATATTTTAATAATATATATAGTATAATCTTTAAAAAATATAGTTTTTCTTTCTTTTTCTTTTAAAGTATGATTTTTTTTACATTTGTTTGACAATTTAATAATCTCGTAAGGTTGCACGCTTTTTTATTTGCGCGGAAAAAACTAGTACTTACGTAATTTTGCATTATCTCGTAAACACCCTTAGTAAACATGTTTTAATTTCATTTCCTCATATATGTATTTTTTTTTGCTAAAATATTTGTGAAACCACCTATCAAAACTGTATAAATGAGAGTTTAAAAACTTTGTTTAAAGTTAATGACATATTATTCTTTCAATGTCATAACAGTCCATGGAGGGCCTAGGCCGAGCTTTTCGCATCAACTTATGTTGTGCGTATTATATTTGTACATGAATGGAAGAGACCTAAAGATTTATGAAATTTTTTTTATTTTTTTATTGATGCATTTAACATACAGGGTGTATTCCTATGAATGCAGAGGTGGGAGGAAGAAGGAGGGAGAATGAGACAGGGAATGCAATCACACAGGACACCGATAAAGAGATAGGAAGCCATTGTGGCAAGTGTCATGACTTTACCACAATGAACTTCAGTTTATCAGTGTCGACTACGAGCGCATGCAGCGCCAAAGGCCAAGCTTTTCGCATCCACGCATGTTGTTCGCATTGTATTTGTACATGAATGGAAGGGACCTACAGTTTTATGCCGAATCCGAACGGCGAAGTGAAAAGCTTTTCATAGGCAACTTTTTACTACTTTTTTCCATTGCCTGCCAAGAGGTGATGCTGTGTAGAAATTTTGTTGTTGTTTCTTATATTTATTTTTTATTTTATTTTTATTTTATATATATATATTTTTTTTTTGCCTGTGCCCAGATTCGAACCCCGGACACTCTATTATACGTAACAGTCTAATGCACTACCGCTACGCTACAACGACCACAAATTTAACCCCCCGCAAAAATTCATGAAATTTTAACATTTTATAAAATTTATGCAATATTTAATTTGTTTATTTTGGACATTTTTAATAAAAAAGGAAGACCTTTGCATAAAAGAATATTCACATATCACAATAATTATAAAATGTTATAACTTAATTAAATTAACGCTGACTATTTGCCTTCCAATTCAATAAAAAAAATATGCTTACTTGCATTATACAATTTCTGCCAGGTAAAACCACCTGTTGCCAGTTAAATTATAAATTTCGTATTTATTCGGCATAGCATCGGTATTCTTTATCCCAGTGTGTATAATTTACAATGTTACACTGTTCCAGTATTTCTGTAGCAACTTTTGATAAAATTTCAGCTTAAATTTGTTTTAATAATAATAAAATCACACAAAAAAAAACAGTTGTCAACAAAAATATATAAATATCAACAACTCGTATGAACTCTTGATCGCAATGTAATAATTTGGTAAATTTCCAAGAAAATAGTTTGTTCACAGCTGTTGGTAGTCAATAGCTTACCAAGCTTCAAATACTTACATAGCTCTGAAGTTTTTAGTTGATAGCCATTTGCAGTTCATACTACCAACAACTACCAGCCATTAGCAACCTCTTTTGCTGTTAACTTGCAATATGCGACTGATAACAGCAGATAGCAGCAATTAGTTGGAAAGAATGACAGATAAAAGGATAGTTATCAACTATTAAAAGCGAATTTGCTATAATAATAGTAATTAACCGCTGTACAACAGTTTGTGGCTTTCTTTTTTAACTTCTTGAAAACAAAAAGCTCCTGCTCTTAGCACGCTTAGGCTTCTTAGTTCCTTAGCGATACCAGACAGGAAGAGTACACCTTATTTAAGATGCGAGTGTAGTTACATGGAAGAAGTTGGCAGAAACCAAGGAGATGCTCCAGAGTTTCCTTTGCATCCGGTTCCATACATTTTCTGCACCCTTCGTTATCATTTCGCTTTTGTTGCCAGCATACATGTGTTTTCAGCTTACTGATACTATCTATCAGCACCTCACTGACTTGGTACTCTAGCAGCTTGGTTTCGTTGGTTGCCTTAGTAGCGGCAAATACTATTGCCTGGAATATGCTGCAGTAGTTATAAAGCCTCCTTATATTTAGCTCAGCACAGTAGTCGCCAGCACACCTACCCCTCTCATAAAGCGTGATAAATCAAAAGGCAACTGAAAAAGAACGTTGAAGAACGTTGAGACTTTTAATTTTTTTTTCCTTTATTGATAACTAATTTTATTTAATAAATACAATTCTTTCTCCAAAAATATAAAATTTTGTGTGAGAGGATAACTAATTAAACTATATAAATATTAACTCGCCATCAAATACCTGAGGACATTACAATCTCAATATGAGATTATTACTTATTATAATAATATTACTTATTTGAAATACTTATCTAGTTGAAATTAATGTTTCTTAACAGTAGCGCTGTAACATTTCTTTTGAAAATCACAATATTGTTTACATTTCTTTTATTTCCTGGTAGCTTATTGAATATTTGTACTTCATAGTTGTGTATTGATCTTGCGCTTCTTTCCGTTCGAAATAAAAAAGTTCTAATGTTAGAAAAGTTCCTAATACTATATGTGTAATTTTTTGTTTCGTGTAACATTACATTATGTTTAATTAATCCATTTTTTATTTTGTAGAAAGTTAATAAATAGTGTTTCCAATACTGAATATTTACGTATATCAAGTCTACGTTCATACAGGCTCATCGTAGCCGTTCGAATTGGAAATGACAGTATATTTTTAATCATTTTGTTTTGCAATTTTTACAGTTCGTTAATCTTTTTTTCAGAGCACCTTTTCCATATTGCATTGAGATAGTTTACTTGGGACATGAAATACGAGTTATAATAACCATAGTTGCTTTTTTGGTATATTATTTTTGTTTCTATATATGGCGAAATTTAGTGGAATCAAATTCATTTTCAGTTTGGTTATGTGTTCACTCCAATTCAATCTTGAGTCAAACCATAGGCCTTAGTACTTTAATTTTTCAACTCTTAGTATATTGCACCCGTTAAAATAGATTCCTGATAGCTCATTCATATCTGGAATTTTCCTATAGTTATTAGGGGGGCCTGAGGCGTAGGACACAAGGTAAAGTTCGTGACAGTCGCAGGTGCGTCCATGGTCGATCCTTGCGCTTCTACGTTTCAAGTCGACACGCAGCCTACTCGTGGCGACCCCTGCATAGCGATCTGACAACCGTCAGTGAGTTAACTAATGTGTGCGGCGGGCTCCTCCATGGCCTTGAATGAATGGTTGTGCATCGGGCTTGGAACCCACCACGTCAAAATATTTCACCAATGAATCCTCAAACGAAGCACCGCCGCCTGACTATGAGGAGGTCTTAACAACCTTTGCTCGGCTGAAAAACAATAAGGCTGCAGGTGCAGATGGCCTGCCTGCTGAGTTGTTTAAGACCGGGGGCGAAGAGCTCAAAAAACGCATGCATGAGCTTCTATGCAGAATATGGTCGGATGAAAGCATGCCAAGTGATTGGAACCTCAGCATACTCTCCTCAATCCACAAGAAAGGTGATTCCACGATCTGCGCCAACTACCGTGGGATAAGCCTTCTTAATATTGCATTTAATGTTCTATCGAGCGTACAGTGCGAAAGACTCAAGCCCATCGTCAACAAACTGATTGGACCTTATCAGTGTGGCTTCAGGCCTGGTAAATCCACCATCAACCAGATATTCACACTACGCCAAATCCTGGAAAAGACCCGAGAAAAACAGATCGACACCCATCATCCATTTGTCGATTATAAAGCCGCCTTCGACAGCACGATTAGGGATCACTTGTACGCCGCAATGTCTGTTTTTGGTATTCCTAAGAAGCTCATTCGTCTTTGCAAAATGACACTGACCAACACCACCAGCGACGTGAAAATTGGGGCAGACCTCTTCGCGCCATTTGATACCAAAAGAGGTTTAAGACAAGGTGACTCCCTATCGTGCGACTTCTTTAACATTATGCTGGAGAAAATAATTCGAGCTGCGAACATCGACATCTCTGGCACTATCTTGTACAAGAGTGTCATGCTGCTAGCATACGCTGATGATATTGACATCATTGGCAAAAACGCTCGAGCAGTCAGTGCAGCATTCTCCATCCTGGAAAGGGAGTCTCGTCGAGTGGGTCTAGTGGTGAACAAGGACAAAACGAAATACCTTGTGTCAACAAACAAAGAGTCACGGCGCCTTGGACAAAATTTCACTGTTGACAACTATACTTTTGAAGTCGGCAAGGAGTTCGTATATGTAGGATCCATCATAAACACCAACAATAATGTCAGCCTTGAGATCAAGCGGAGACTAACTCTTGCCAACAGGTGTTACTACTGGCTCAGTAGGCAATTGAGAAGTAGAGCCCTCTCTCGACCGACGAAAATAACGCTCTATAAGTCCCACATCCTTCCCGTCCTAATGTATGGCGCAGAGACGTAGACATTGACCATCAATGATGACAGGCTGTTAGGAGCGTTCGAGAGGAAGATACTCCGTAAGATCTACGGTCCAGTATGCGTGGACGACGTGTATCGAATAAGATGGAACGATGAGATGTATGAGCTGTACGCCGACACTGACATAGTCAAGGGTATAAAACTCCAGCGGCTTCGCTGGCTGGGTCATGTTGAGCGAATGGAAGAAAGCGCTCCGACTAGAAGGGTGTTTTATTCGAACCACGGTGGAGGAACACGCAGAAGGGGACGTCCTAATCTCCGTTGGAAAGACCAGGTGCAGGGCAACCTGACTGCACTTGGCCTTATCAACTGGCGCCAGCGCGCGCATAGCAGAGGCGACCAAGACCGATCATCGGTTGTAGTGCCAGTTAAGTAAGTAAGTAAGTAAGTAAGTATTAAGGATTATAAAATTTGTTATTGACAAATTATATATATTATAGATATAGGATTTAGCAAAGGGGGCGATATTTTTAGTGCCATACAATGGCTGAAAAAAGTGTATTCGGTTAACAGATGAATAGAAAAGTTTTTCCTAAGAGAAGGCAAGATTTGCCCCCTATAATCCCCAGCCCCATCTTCCACCCGTATCTATGCCACTGTTACGTACGCATGTACTTACCGGCTGAAAAACAAGATTTGATTACTAATTTTCTAACTATGTGTGTACCTACAAATAGACAGCGATGGTTTGCTTGTAAATTAACAGACATATTGAAATAAAATCAAATACGACGTATTTACAAACTTATGACTATTTTTTTTTTTTTGGTGGTGTTCACAATTACCAGTTAATTACGAATCGTATTGTTGTTTTTGCTTTTGTATTGGGCATATATACAAACATATTAATGTATGTATGAAGATGATCAAGAAGAGATGGCAGCAACAATTATTTGTTTCGCAATTTTCGCTTTAGATACGGTTATGTTCGTAGGTACAATTGAACATGAATAACATTAAATAAGATAAAGAGAAGAAACCTAAATATGTAATACAGAATACTCGTAACATATAAAACGAAAGAAAAAACTAAAACAACCAAAACTTTTTTCATTGCACTTTGAAATACTCACTTACTATTTATATTAATTTCAATTAAAAAAAAAGCGCGCGTAGTTTCGTTTTGAAAAACAACTACAACAAATCATTGCGTATCAAACAATCAGTGAATAGTTGAATTCAATAGAAAGAAAACCTAAATACACACATACATACATTCATGTGTATGTACCAAATTATGTGCATATACTATATATGTATGTGCAATCATTTGAAATACTTTTTTTTATCCATGTTTCTACGTACCAGAGATGCCAACTCCAACTGCAGACTATCGTTGAGTCTTCGAAAAACAATATTCCTCATTGGTATGAAAGTAGTTGGAGGCACTAGAGGACGTAATCAAATAATAGTTTCAAAAGTTGGGGCACGAAGCTGCTTCATACTCAAAACATTAGAACGCATTCTCGATATTTATCTCAGGAAGATCATTGAAGGCAAATCATTCTCGAAATAACAACACGCCTATCTCAAGGGTGGTCGCTGTAGCGTAACGGTAGTGCGTTGGACTGTTAAGCAGAGTGTCAGGGGTTCGAATCTCGGCACAGACAAAATAAAAAAATTTAAAATTAAATAAATAAAAAAAAAAAAAAAAATTCAACAACAACAAAATTAACGGCCCACCTCTTGGCAGGCAATGGCAAACCTACAAGAGTAAAAATGGCTATGAAAACCTTTTCACTTCGCAGTTCGGCTTCGGTATAAAACTGTAGGTCCCTTCCAATCATGTACAAATATAACACACACAACATGAGTGGATGCGAAAAGCTTGGCCTTTGGCGCTAAATGTGGTATGATCACTGATAAACTGAAGTTCATTGTGGTAAAGGCATAACACTTGCCACAATGGCTGTCTATCTTCTTCTTCTCCCACCTATCAATCTTCCTTCCATTCAACATAATGCTCTGCATTCATAGGGGTACACCCTGTGTGTTGAATGTAACAATAAAAAAAAGGGTAAGTCCAACGAAACAGGCTTACATGAAGTAATCGTTACAAGTGAAATATCTTTAGAACTCAACCAATACTCAAAATATAACGAGGAGCTTTCAACAGCTCTCTCTGTTCAAGATATGCTAAAATCTGAGTGAATCCGGCAAAAATAGACAACAGCAAGATCAACAAGCAAGTGGACCCCCTTAGGGTGAGTCCTCTCACCACAAAAACCAAAAAAAAAACACACACTAAACCAAAAACCAAAGAATGCCAAATATTTACCACGAACATAGGGTCAGGAAGTCCTATATAATATCCTCTAGACTAATCAACCAATGCAGAGATTTACTCTATTTACTTGGCCATATACGGTCTGACAAAGCCAGACTGACTGCAGACCTAAGTGAAAACTGGGCAATAAGTGACCATGCGACTAGACTCCATAACCCACAAAATACACACTGCAGGAGCTACTGCCAGGACAATGAAGAAAGAGAGACTCAGTTCCTTTGCCACTGTCGATCTCTTTCCAAGACTACACTAAAATTATTTAACAAACCCTTCCTAGATAAAATAGCCGAGGCCTCTTAAGTCAAAATATGAAAGTTTGTCCAATCCATATACTTTTATGTTGTTGGATTCTTTGATGTATGGAAGAATTTCTTAAGAAGTTCGAAACACATAACATGTAATTACGATTGTTTAGATTTGAATGAATAGTTTATATCATATTATATTTAACCATATATGTAAACTTTGAAAAATAAATAAATGAGTTTGAATGAAATGCCGACTATAATCCGCGATACTTTAAACGGCCTGTAAAATAGACCTTCTGATAGGTGATGGGAGGCTTGTGATTGAAAAACACAAAGTTTTTGAGGATAACTGAGAGCATTATGAGAGGAGATGGCATCCCTGGTACGTACATACATATGCACTTGCTTACAAATGAAACGTTACACATGTTGTTTAGTATATGTGTATTTTTATGTTGGGTGCTTTGGCTTTTTGATGAACTCGTTGATTGTCCATTTCACATAAGGTTTTTGTTGCTGTTTTTTTTTTTTCTATTTAGAACTATCGCAGAAAGTATACCTCTGTGCATTTGTATGTGCGCTCTTTGCATTTGTTTTTTTCATTTCGGTTTTATTTTAGACGGATGTCAAATATAAAAGGCAAACTTTAAAAAACAAAGACACAAAAATCATCAAAAGATTATTCAAAGCATGTAAAAAGCATCTAACAACAATCATGCCACTCCACACACTGTACTACATACATATATATTATACATATACTTATTTATACGTATTTATGTACAGATGCATATGTATGTATAGCAAATTGTAATTGTTATTGTTGCTGGCTTTAAATATTCATCAAAATTACTTTCAAAGGCATTTTGTTAATTCCAATTCAACTTTACACTTTGCATTTAAAATTAATTTGGAATGGCCCCTTGTCTCCCTTTAACTTTCCTTTGGATGTAATCCTTTCACGACCGACCTCAAATCGCTGGAAATTTTGTTTGTTGTTTTTTGTGGCATCGCGTTCTTTTCTTTTTTCTTTTAATGGCAGAACAGCCCATGGTGGGCCTAGGCCGAGCTTTTCTCATCCACTCATGTTGTGCGTGTTATATTTATATTTGTACATGAATAGAAGGGACCTACATTTTTATGTCGAATCCGAATGGCGGAGTGAAAAGCTTTTCATAGGCAATTTTTACACTTTATTTTCCATTGCCTGCTGGTAGAAAAATAGTTTTTACTACTTTTTGATTCTGCCTGTGCCGAGATTAGAACCCCGGACACTCTGCGTAGCAAGTCAACGTACAACCAACTATGCAAATTTTCTAAGTAAACGTGCTTCCTAATTTTCGGTAAACGCGACATATGTGAAAAATCCGGACCCATTTTACGCCAAAAAATAGTGGTGGAAAAAGTGAAAGCCACGTCTTCCTACCACAAAGAAAGAAAATTCAAGTATTGTGACTCTGAGATGGCGTTGTTTTGCAATTGATGGGGTCTTGATCCACTATATTCTAAAATCTACATAAATTTGTATCTATGAAAATTAAGAGGGGCGCATATGTTCAATGAAAGTGAAAGGTGGATTTCAAACTCAAATATCATACTTTCGAAACACTATTTTATTATTTTCTAAGCATTAAACGGTCTTTTGCTCGAACTCCCAGATTTATCACACCCAAGGCTTGCAATTTTGTATTGCAGCTCACTTTGAAAACAACATTTCTCTTAGTGTTTGTAACCTTTGCATATGCTCATTGATTTTGTTGTAGCGATCATTACAGTAATCCCATCTCCGCTTAATTGCATCAATTAAAATGTACAATTCATGGTTCAATTAACCATGTAATTTGAATACACTTGAAACTAGGTAAACACGTAATTTGAGCAATTAAACGGTAAAGTTAACTAAGTATGGTTCAATTAACTGGGGATTACTGTAGTGTTTTGTCTTAGTGGCAGATATGAAGGCAATTTTAATATAAAATTCCTAATCTTTATAAAAAAAAATTGCTAATTAATTTTTTAAGAACTCTAATCTTTTAAGGTCAAACTTGAGAACGGAAGGGTTAAGAATCTGTTCCCTTTAAGCACGAGGTGAAAGGTGAGGCGGCTGATTTTTTTGAAATGACGACGAACTTATGGTAACAGTTTAAGTCTTCGCTTAGCTCGGGACGACCAAAATTAGTATGTATAATTTTCTTAGAAGTAGACATTTGTCGTTGTGAGAAGTAGACAATTGTTTTCATTCATTGTGCTCATCATTGGCTATATAATTTGTCAGTGTCCTCTGTCAGGTTGAGTCTACCTCTAGTGCGTCATTTATTCAGGACATTTAACTGTTGTGGAACTTGCTGTAGCCCGTTCTACCGTTAACGACCAAGTTGGGCATATCGACAAATGTTGCCACCGCATCAGCATCCAACTGCTTAATGTCGGCTAAGTTCGATATTTGGTCTAGCGAATTGTTGTTGTCATAAGTCAAAAAATCTTTCCTGATGTCACATGTGGGACTGATGTAAGGTTTTGTAAGTGTCCCGGGTCTGTGTGGCAAGCCAGCCAGCATTGCTTAGCCAAGAGAACAGAAATTAGAACAAATTTCAGACGTACAATCAAATAAAATCCAGACCAAAAATTATATTAAATTCATATAAAATTTCATACCGATATTCAGTTCGAAAGTAAATCTAAATTCAAGCCTAAAATTAGAGAAAAATTCAGGCAAAAAAATAGACCAAAATTCAGGACCAAAAAATCAAAACCAAAAGCAAAACTCAAAAGAAAACTCAAATCGATATTCAAATCTAAAGCTAGACCAAATTTAGACTAATGAAAATAGACCAAAGAAGAACAAAAATGAGACCAAATTCTGATCTAAACTCATACCACATTCAGAACAAAAATCAAACAGAAAATCAGACAATTTCAGACTCCTTAACTCCCTCCAGCATTAACACTAACAACAATGTCATCCTTGAAATCAAGCGAAGAATAAGTCATGTCAAAAAGTGGTACTACTAACCAATTCAAAAGCAGAGCTCTCTCTTGACGGACGTAAATAATCTATAAAAGAGAGAGTATCAGATAAGATACAATCATGAGATGTACGCCGATATTGACGTAGTCAATTGAGCTAATGGAAGAAGGTGCTCCTGCTAGAAGAGTATCTTATTCGAGGGAAGGTGGTGGTACGCTCAGAAGAGGACGTCCTAATTTCGGTTGGAAAGACCAAGTACAGGGGAATCTGAATGCAATTTGCTTCAAATGGCGCGCATACCAAAACCGACTGGCAGTTTTTATCGAGGCGATCAAGATCGATCATCGGTTTTAGTTTTAGTAAGCAAGCTACCCTCTGGTTCCGTTCTAAATCCACTGTTTTCACTGACAGACAATAACTTTCGTTAATATGAAAAAACCATTTAACTCAAGGTGTAAGGCAACAATGGAAGTACTTGCAGTCGTGTGGGTTTATTCGAGAAGAGTGGTAAGAATTCCACTTATGCTTAACATAAACTAGTTAAATATACTATGTACCTACATACTAATATATAAATAACAAACGTATGCTATACGTAAATATGTGTGTATCTGCAACAACTTCTAGCGGCACAACAACGAAAACAACACCAATATACATAGTAGAATTAAGGGAAGAACACACAACAGCAAAATGTGTATGGAATTAAAACCACACCAAACTAAAAGAAATTAAGTGAGATTAACTTCGGGGGGGGGGGGGGGGGGAGGGGTGCGGAGGGGGGGGGTGTAAACTACAATAACAAAAAAGAACACATAATTGGCCTTTTGAGTAATTTTCGTAATTTTAAAATGAGACTTCTTTTTTTTTTTATTTTGTTGTACTATAACTTTTTCTGCGGTTAACTTTTGAACGGCAGTCATTTTTTGTAATTTTTTTTTGAGTTAAAATTTTTTAAAATATCTCATTGTAATTATCATTGTTTTATGCGGTGTGTATTTATTTATACATAGATACATGCATACTGTCTGTACGTTAGCGTACGTTAAAGTGAATATATACATGTGTATATTTGTAAGTATGTACATATATGTACAAGGTGTGATTGCGGGTGAAAACGACGATCAAAACAATAAGCGATGATAGCGGCAGCCACGGCCGCTCTGACGACAACGACGGCGATGGAGATGAAGCAGCAGCGATGGCTTCAAATCACATTGGACACCACCACTACCACCAGCACCAACTAACCGCACCAACGTCGTTATAAGTAATTTAAGCAACACAGCAGCGGAAGTTGCTAAGACCTTTTCACTCATAACTAAAATAGATTACACTGTTTAACATGAATACAAAAAAAAATTCTATGCCACTAATTCCTCCATACATATCTACATGTAGTCAGGTCTGAGAAGAGGGTGCGGAAAACGGGTAAATTCCCACCGGGTGAAGATATTTTTTAGATGGGCCCGTGTTTCAGGGCCCCAGAAAGCAAAATTTGTTTAGTTCTGAAAAATATTTCCTCTATGTTTTTATACAAACGTCTTATTACTCTAAATTTCTTAAATGCAATTTGAAAGTCAGAACTTGTAAAAAGTTCAAGAACGTATTTTTGACAAATTTTCAAACTTGCTCTCCAAAATTGTTTAAAATGTACAAAGCTCGAAGACTATGCTTATGTTTACATTTCAATAATAAGGGGCCCATATTTTCTCTCCACGCCCTAAATGCATGCATGTATGATACTCAACTAATGAGATAATGGTTGGAAATTTTTAAACCATTGGGTACATATCTATCGTAATAGGCAAATTCTGATTCTTCAAACGATTTTTCTTGTTTAGAGATGAAAACTGCTGTCTTTATTTTACAGCTCTGTTGATATTGATAGTATGTACCAGAGTTGATATTTTAGGTAAAATTGTGCATTTTTCTTTTGTCTTTTGTGGTCTTCAAGGTACGATTTGGAATCATTCTGCGAAATGACCTGTGTCTTATTTACTTAGTCGCTATTCAAACGCGAACGTTTTCAAGTCGACTTCGTGGGGGACGAAACTTACCGGTACTGGTAAGTTTCTACGAGTCCCCTTTTGTTTAACCGTTCTCGACCATGAAGTTGAATTCTTTTAGGTACAATCGGTCTCAAAAAAAAAAAAATATTGGTAAATTGTGGGGATGGATATAGGCCCAAACTATAATGACCCCAGTTAAGAGGTAAAAATTTATCCTACATACATTGCAATGCATGACAATAAAAATGTTGGGCAAATTGAGCGGCCTGGATTAAACCTACAACAATCCGTAAAGATCCATAGATCCATAGATTAGATTTATTTCCATATTTCCATTAATTAAATCAGTTAATGTAATTTTGTTTTTCCTTAAGAACAGGAAAAGTGCCTAAGCCTTGAATTAAAACTTATTTGTTTTAAGCCTGATGACTTGTATTCATTATTTATTCTTTCAAGATTTTAAGCTTTTTATTAGCAAATATGTACTTATGTTTAACCCCCGACAAAACAAGTTTCGGATTTTGTGTAAAAAAATTTTTAAAAAAGCTAAATCATACCGAAACTTCCATCACAGTCTCGGACTCCCGGACGACAATCCAATTAAATTTGTACCACTTTTAGCTTGCTTAATTTTCCTCCACGTAAGAAATGGATTGCAAGAAAAATTAAAATCTCAATTTCCCAAAATTTGTTTATGTGTGATTTAGGTAGATTTAATTTACTATTTCTAGCAACTTCTTTGATATTAACTATTTTGAAATAATCTGAAATCGATTTGGAATAATCTGAAGAACATTTCGATTTCTCAAGTTCAATTGAAAAATCTTTAAATCCATATGGATTAGATATAAAACATATTTCAGATATTCTGGGAATTTTGAATTCAATTTGAAATATTTTCAGTACATTTTGTTATGTTACGATAAAGTAAAACGGAGCCTAGCATCAATAGCTGCGTTTTATTCGCTACTTGCTCCTAGATATGTATAACTTCTTTTTCTTCTTCTTTTAACGGCTAAACAGCCGTGTGTATGTTCTATTTTTGTACATGAATGGAATGGCATAATAGAGTATTATGCCGAATCCGAACAGAGAACTGAAAAGCTTTCCATAGGCAATTTTTATTTTTGTAGGTTTGCCATTGCCTGCCAAGAGGTGCCTTGTAGAAAAAAATAATTTTTTCTACTTTTAGATTTTATCTGTGCCGAGATTTGAACGCCGAACACTATGCGTAGTAGGTTAACACACTACCAACTACGCCAGCGTGACCACACTATATGTATAACTAGCATCGATAATTTTATGGGCAACAACAACAAATGTTTAGTTAGCTTTTACCTTGTTTCTATAACAACCCTACTGTGAACTGTCAATAATGGAAGAAGAAGAACTTGCAAGTCGCTGTTGTGTGGCTTTTCACTTCGTCGTTCGGATTCGGCACGAAACTTTATGTCCCTTCCATTCATGTACAACGCACAACATGGGTGATGCGAAACGCTCGGCCTAGGCTCTCATGGGCTCTTGTACCATTAAAAGAAAAGAAAGAAAGCTCACCTATTGTGAACGCCAATACACACTTTTGCTTTTTTTTTATTTGGGGTAAAAAAAGATATTTCCTTTCTGAAACGGACCGTATCCTTTAATAATCGTGTCTTCCTTATAAATCTTTGGTTAAAGATGCGAAAGTTGTTAGTGACCAAGGGATTTGGGCAAATCTTTTTGGAGGTATACAAAAATTATGTTTCTTTATTAAACCCGGTTTCAAGGAGCAGAAGTCGGACTTTATTTGATTTGTTTGAGGTATTAAAGATAACTTTCAAAGTTTCCTTAGATCCTCTTAGACTTACCTGAACGCACTAATTGCACTTAAATCGATATAATCGTACATTCTTATGTTCTCACATAAGAAAACATATTCAATACCAGCGGAAGACGTACAGTGTTATTATCCATCCAAGGAGCAACGCGGGCTATATTTTGTATACGCTCTTTTTTTGTATATTCAACTGAATGACTAACTGTGACTACAAGGCAGGCTCATTATATTAACAAAAAAAAATGAATTAAAAAAAACAGCGAAAGGCTGAAAGAAATAATAAACAGATAAACATAAGAGAAAAGATACGCACCCAATGCGCAATGGCCAGAGTTGCCAGCATCCCTAGAAGGATGTAAACATTTTGTTATCTATTTTTGATTAAATTGATTACACCTATTTGATATTGTCGCCAATATTTTGAAAGGTTGATGTCAGGACTACAGGCGCGTAAGTACTTTTTGACTCATGTCACGCACTCTCATGGATTTAAAATTACTATTATCGCATCTTAACGCACTTTGATATTTTCAATAAAAAAATGCACCACAAAAAAGCGCCATGACCTTCTGACAAAATAAAACTTTTTCCACATATGAGGTTTCATCGTCTGTTCTAAATGATGAAACCTCTTTGACGAAAGGCCACAGATAAGCTACTTAGAAGAAAAACACAAGTTTGCTCACGTATAAATTATGCAAATTATATTACGCCCACGTAGGCTCACGTGGAAACTAATTCACATTCACGCGTGTTACGGAAAATTCATGTAACACGCCCATCTCTAGTCAAGAGAATGGTACTTGAACCAGATCAGCATTGAAATTTTCACAATTGAAAGTTTTTTAGTCTTGAAAATTTGAGAATTGTCTAAAAAAAATTTATTTGAAGAAATTTGTATTTCTTAAATTTCTCATTAAATAGAATTAATATCATTATAAATTTAAAATTAATTTTTTTTTAGATAAGTATTTCATGATTTTGGCAACACTGAGCCACTGTGTGCTGTGCCACGCCACGGCAATTATGATATGCCAATTTTACGATAATTTCACATAAATAATTAACTCTTCGCTATAATTAGTAAAAGGTGTGTGTTTGTGTGAGTACGCGCAGTCATATTTCGTAGGAAATTTAAAATTTTTGTTGAGTTTTTTTTTTTTTTTTTTTTGAACGAATTAGAATTTAATTGTTTAATTGTACTATACTTAGTTTGAAAAGTTCGTAAACCCTACTTTATGTTAATTGTTTATACTATATACTCGTGCACACTACCACACATACAAACATAAATACACTTGTAAGTAACAGGTTGTACCTAAGGTCATGATGTGTTGAATGTGTGATTCGTTGCCAGAGACGGATTGAATGCATGGATGGAAGGGATAGGATGAGACTATATTTATGTATGAATGGTGCCTACGAAGGAAAAGCACAATTAGTGTTTTCTGTTTCCTTTCCCCAAAATTGCCGTTGTAGGACAAAGGATAAAACAGATTAAACAAATTGAACAATTTTATGCAGGTACAACTTTTCTCTTTGTGAATGGATGGAAAAAATTCAATACGCGATAAAAATTCAATAGCTTTATTAAATCAACAACAAACATATAAATATAAAATGTAAAACATTTTGATTTGCTTAAAGTGGTAAAAATATAATTTGAATGAGTTAAATTAGTAGAAGATGTTTCCTTATACCAATGAGAAGTAATTATAATATGTGTAGGCTTGCAATGGTACCCCCAGGGGATCATAAAAAACCGACATACAGTTTACACAGAGTTTTTACTAAAACTTTTATCCGCTGTAACTTTCTTGTGTACAAATGTAAAAAAAAACTTTCTTTTCTCGAGAGCATTAATATGATCTAAAATTAAAAGGTAATACATATAGAGAGCTTTCCAACGATACATATATATGTATGTATATTAAACTTGATCTATCAAGGGTCTCAAATAACAAAGTTATGATAAAAATATTGATTTAGCGGTTTTTCAAGACCCCTAGCAGAAAATTTTGTTTGGCCCGGAAACACTCTCGCTTGAAACTTTCAAAATAGGTGGTAAAACACTCAATGTGTTTAAATGCGTTATCTGTTTAATTGCGCCAGAAAAACTTCTACATGGAGGGCCTAGGCCGAGCTTGTCGCATCGATTCATGTCGTGCGTGTTATATTCGTATATGAATGGAAGGGACCTACAGTTTTATACCGAATCCGAACCGCGAAGTGAAAAGCTTTGCATAGAAAATTTTACTCTGTAGGTTTGGTATTGCCTGCCAAGTGTTATGTAGAAAAATTTTTTTTTCTACTTTTTGATTTTGCTGTGTCGAGATTTCGAATCCCGGACACAGTCCAACGGACCACCATTACGCCACAGTGACCACCGTTAAGCGAAAATTACTGTACTTTATTCGAGAATCGGTTCAATGGTGGACATGAAAGATTTTCGTTAGCATAATACAATTCAGAAATCGCCGGTTAATTAAGACCCGCTTGCGTTTCCCGTTTAACTTTTAAAATTTTTTTTTATAATTGAAATGTTTATTATATTCTTTAAATTTCATTACACTACAACCACTTAGCTCTTAAGACTAACATGTAGTTGGGATATAAAAAATATAATTTTAATGTTATTCTAAGTTGTTTTCATTAATCACTTAGTTAATATTATGTCCTTAACATTATATTATGTCCTTCTGTAACAAGTAACTTTGGTGCTTCCTAGTTAACATGTTAACTGAGTCTCTTCTTGTGGCATGTGGCGTATTTTTTTCGATTTCACTTCTAACAGTAGTTATGTTATTATTAATAACAACTTTTCGAAGAGTTTTTAAATTATTGGGAGCGATGATATTGGTCTGTATGATGACACATTGCACAGCTCTTTGCCTGGTTTTAGTATCATAATCACCTCGGCTATTTTCTAGAGACGTGGAACGTATTGTTGCGTTGTAACTGTTGCGTTAAACAAGTTTATTAACTTTTGAATACCCTTTTTTAGGATTTCTTTGAGTACCTCTGCTGTGATAAGATTAAAACCCTGGCGATTTTCTTTTTTTCAAATTCAAATTAATCTTAATGGTGATTGGTATAATCTTTTACTGTGATTGGTATACTGTAGTTACGCTGAAGGTTTTGATAGTGTATTGAGGGCTGCTGTGCATGGTATGGTACTTTCTAAGTGATTGGCAAAAACATTAGCTTTTTCCGAATTACTTCTAGCGTATTGACCGTTTTTATTTCTGATTGGAGAAGCTTGTTGTATTGGCCTTTCAAATTGATATCAACTGTACATCATCTCAAATCGATTTGATGAGTTGCATCATCTGCTTACTATACATTCTCATACATATCGCTGCACTAATTTGCAAAAGCCCTAACATCAACGATTTTAAAATCGTGTTTTTGATGGATTATGATTAAGCGTATGCACCTGCACGTTTACTTAAATATTATAAATATTTGGAGCCTTGCTCCAAAAACTTACGTCTTTTTTTAATTTTTAATTACAATATTTTGAAACAAATGAAAACATTAAAGCAGGAATATGTAGCTTTGTATATACATGTATAGCATATGAATGTATAAAATAAAAACAAATAAATAATTTTGCATATTCTGCGCTACACATATGCGAGCATGTGTGTTTTTTAAGAAAAACTTTTTCATTAATAACATGTTTAGAATATTTGTTTCTTATTAAAATCAATTCATTTAACAGTAACCTTAAGTTGTCATACAGTTTGCTGACACCGATTTTATTTTTTACCCTTGCCGTCAGAGCAGAAAATCTGAAGCAAATCTGTAATGAGTGAATTGAATAAGCTTATTAATTTTCAATTTGCGAGTGAGTAAGCATTGTTATGATTCTCAAAAACTTACACCCCTGTTAAGGTGACCAGAAATTATCACGGAAAACGGAATTGGAAACAGCTGCAGCTGTTTTGCAACCTTTGAAAACCTTATCGTTCGTAGTACACTGTGTAGTGTAATAATAATATGTTATGGGCAATTCTCTGACGAATCATCAACCGAAAAATTTGAGATAAAATATCGACAATAATCAATGGTTGCATTTAGCAGACTCAACTATGTATTAGTAACTGGGTACCTAGGTGCAAGTACAGGGTGTTTATTTTAGAAGTGTGGTTTTCAAGAAGAAATAAAACGCATATAATATAATGTTATGGCCAAGAATTTAGCTTTATTATAAAGATAAGGATTTGCCATTATGTTTTAAAAACGATTTCGGGCAAGTGAACACCGTGGCTGGTTCGAATAAATTCCAGCCGAGAGGCCCAATTTTCGACCACTTTTTGCAGCAATTGGGGCCGTATGTCAGTTATAACGCGCCGAATATTATCTTCCAAGGTGTCAATCGTCTTGGGCTTATCTGCATAGACAAGCGACTTCACATAATCTCACAAAAAGTAGTACAGCGGTGTTAAATCGCACGATCTTGGAGGCCACGCCACAGGCAAACGACGCGAGATAATGCGCTCACCAAAAGTTTCCTTCAATAAATTGATTGTTTCGTTGGCTGTATGGCATCTTGTTAGAACCAAAGGTCGTCCACATCAACATCCTCCAATTCAGACACGAAAAAGTCATTAATCATGGCTCTATAGCTATAGCGTTCCCCATTGACTGTAACATTATTACCGGCTTCATCTCTGAAGAAATATGGACCAATGATTCCCTCTGCACATAGAGCACACCAAACAGTGACTTTTTGGGGATGTAACGGCGTCTCAACAATGGCTTGTGGATTATGATCACTCAAATGCGACAATTTTGCTTATTAACGTACCCATTCAACCAAAAGTGAGCTTCATCGCTGAACAAAATTTTCTTGTGACAATCGCGCGAACCGAACCATTATTTTGGTAAAAAATTTGCACGATTTGCAAACGTTGTTCAGGAGTAAGTCTATTCATTATGAAATGGCAAACCAAACTGAGAATAAATCAACTGACAGCTGTGAAAAAGACCAACACCAAAAAAGTATTGCCAGATTGAAAACCACACTTCTACAAAAAAAAGGATACTACTGCAAAACTCGCATTTTGCAATATAAGCGTTTACAGTTTTCGATGCTTGCAATAAGGGGACTTATTGAGCTCCGCTTTTTGATCTACGACCACGTCAGTGTTTTTCATATCAACATAACATTTTGATGGGAGGTAGAGCAGAGGCTGTGGTCGCTGTGGCGTAGTGGTAATGCGTTGGACTGCTACGCAGAGTGTCCGGGGTTCGAATTTCGGCACAGGCAAAATCAAAAAGTAGAAAAAATATTTTTTCTACACGGCACCACCTCTTGGCAGGCAATTGCAAACCTACAAGAGTAAAAATTGCTATGAAAAGCTTTTCACTTCGCCGCTCGGATTCGGCATTAAACTGTAGGTCCCTTCCATTCATGTACAAATATAACACGCACAACATGAGTGGATGCGAAAAGTTTGGCCTAGGCCCTCCATGGGCTGTTGTGCCATTAAAAGTAAAGTAAAGTAAAGATCATAAGGTAGCACTCTTACTTTTTAAAATCGTATTTTAAAGTCAAAATGGAAAAAACTTCATTTGCGCATTCCACAAAAATTACATAAAAATTACAAAAAAAGGTGTATTTTTTGTCCCTATACTCCAATTTTGTCAATAATCTGAAGTCTAAGAATCTAGCGGAAAATGGTCATGACTCGTAGCAGACAGCAAGCAATAATGGTCTTCATGAAAGCTCTCAAACGCCTGGTATACCACGTAAACCTCGTAATGGACTTATATCAGCAGTTAAGTTTGATTGGTGTTCGATAACTTATCAGGCAATTTCAATGTGCAAACCTCGTATAGAGTCAACTTTGCTTTCTCTCTCTCTTTCTTTCACATTTATTTTGCAACACTTTTGTACAACAGCTGATTTACACTCTCAAAATTTGCAGAGTTTGCTCATGAAACGATGTATAAAAATTTGCGCAAAATACGAATATGAGAGATTACGACTTTTAATGAAGACCTCTAATATATTTTCGCTGTGCGAGTCATGCGCCATATTCCATTGTACTGGAGCGCCATCTATTGACCGACCTATGTGGTGGTAATTTTGTGGACCAGGGATTTTGGGCCAAGGTAAAAATTTTCGTAGTTTAAATTTTGTGCACCAGGTTTATTTAATACATGCACACATGCGTACATTGTATGTACATATGTATGTAATAATAAATAAAAATAATAATTACCTCATCAATTCAACTGACATTGACATGATGAACGACTGCGATTGTTTAAACGAATGCTCCTCCTAATGGACTCAAACCTAATTTGACTGCCATTTACTGGATTATAACTCTTTCTAATCGTGGGATGTGTGCGTCTTTTCACTGAATACAAACAGACAAACATGTTCAATGGGCGAAAAATCTATTAATAAATCACTGTCAGTTAAATTACATTTTTACTACCACCCCATTACACCGTACAAAACTACAGCTTTCACTTCCTCTTCCCTCGCAAGTGTTTTCGTTTCATTTTTCATGTCACGCCTTCCCATATACTCTTCTAAGTGTTAAGGCATCTCACTGTACATTGTCACATTAAGTCATTGGGGCAAGCATTTACTAATTAGACAAACAGCAGCTAACGAATCTCATCCATCCATTTATTTACTCGTTCCTCCAACCATCCATTCATCCATCCCCCATTTTGTATAAATATATACGAGTACTCGTATATATTGTATGTATGTATGAATGTCATGTAGTAATAATACATATTTACTTTTGCTTTATTGGTGTTTTTACTTGTTTCGGAAGCGTGTGTTTAATTGCTGTAAGTAAATTAAAATTACATAAATGCGCAAAGCAACAGACAAAAAATAAAGCAAACGAGGTGCAATTATAGTTTTTGTTTTTGCTATTTTGCTGCTGCTGCTTCTGATGATGATTGGCCGTTATGAAAATATACAATTCGCATTTGCGCAAATTAAATATTCATGAAGGCTACTTACTTACGCTTTGCTTATTTGCTTACTAACTTGCTCTATTTACTACTACATATACCCATATTTACATAAATACTATATGTACATATACTATTTACTTTTACTACTACCCTGCCAAAAACAAAAAAAGTGAAGACCGTTGGTTAGTAAAAAAGTATTCAGAAAACCTCAAATCATATGAGATCAGGCTTGTGTTACTTGGCTGATTCTGCACTATCCATGCAGACTAGTCGACACACTGGTTAAATTTGACCAGTTGATAATATTTCAAATTTCAAATTGATAATATTCAATCAAACCTAACTGACTGGTTGGACCGAACACATGGCGAGGTGAGTTTTTACATGGCGCAGATGCTCAGCGGACACGGCTGTTTCAAGGTGCATCCTCATAGATTCGTCTACAACATGATGCTTTCTGCAACCACTTGGGTAAAGACTACATAGAAAATGCAGAACATGTGTTCTTTGAAAGCACATATTTTACTCCTTTAAGAGCTGCGCCGAACAAGGTTTTTGGGGGCTCTATTAAGCCTTAAGATAAGTTATCGGCCAAACATGCTCAAATTGCATTAAACATGGAACGTTGTTAACAAAATGACCACATTGGTCACTGAGGAGCTGAAAAGACTCGAGACCCCTAGCGAAGTAATATTTAACGGTAGTAACGCGAGTTGAAATAAACAAGATGAAAGTGGTTTTAATTTATAAAATCAAAAAAAAAAACAAACGAAATAACACGATAAGAACAGAAGTTCTGCAGTACCTAATGTAAGGTTCCCACCTTCAGACGCATAAAAAAAACAACACCATATACATATCGCTTTCTTAGCGTGAAAAGGTGCTAAGCAAACTTTTAAAAATTTTACAGGAAAAACTCAAAGCTTCCTTTTATTGTAAATATTAAATATAATATTAAATGTCTGCGAATCGCGATTGCATAATTTGATTGAATTAAACAATTTGTTCTTTTTATGCGAGTTAATGTGCAATTTTGGACAACAATTAAAAATTTATCTTTCTTCCGGCATCAAAATATAAATAATTGTTCCTGGACTTAGCACCTTTTAACTCTAAGCTAGCAATATTTAGTATGTACATATATATGTATGTACATAGTCTTAAATTTTTTACAGGGATGCTATCTATGTACTACCAATACTAAGTTACGACAAATACAGTCCAACAACAGAAACGACGACAACTCATTAGTGAAGTGAATACAGCTTACCCTTATTTTTGTTGTTGTTGCTGACTTGTATGGTTGGCCGACTTTGTTAACTGGATAGCATTTTTTACACTATGAAATCATCAAGTCAACGTGTTCAACTGTATCTAATTAAGCTGGTTAAGAATAGGGTATAGTTGGGAAAGTGGGGGGGAGGGGGGTATATTATAACCAATGAGAATGTCGCTTGCGTTATAAGTAATACATTATATACTTGTACTTTTTAGATATTTGCATGTAAACATAAGATGCAATGAAGTAGTTTTGAAAGAATATGGGTGGGACGGGAGAGGAGGTAAGATGAAGGATGAAGGTAAGATATGTTAATTTGAATATCATAACTTTTTACATTACCTACTCTTAATCTGTACATACCGCAGAGAAAACTAGTTCGCGCCGCCAGATTACACAAAATATAGATTTCTTAAAATGTATATACAGGATGTTCCTAAAGTCAATGTCATCACTTGGACGACTGATAGACCAGTTCATAACTAACCAGAATATCGGAATATTACCTTAGTAAACAATTTTTACTTTTTGAGACATTACCACTGTTTCGTGAGTTTGAAAACTCTTGAATGGAGGAATCTTGTTTTATCTAAAGGTATTACAGTGTTATTGTATTTTTTTAATCAAAAGCAGGGTTCTGTTCAGCAATCAGTAACAAAAATTGGATTCGGTGTCAATTTTCCTATTACCAAATCTAGAGTCTCTCACAATAAATTAATGAAGGAGAAATCATAATTTCAGCAAATATCCTGAGATGGATTAATGTCTGTATTACGGGCGCATTTGGCTCCCCCCGATGCTGCTCTCTCCGGGACTCACATAAATTACCGGAATCCCGGAAAATCCCGCTAAGTCATGGCTCTATGACAGCTCTAGTTATGATCCTTATTGAAAAATGAATCAGAAAAGTCCCATCCATAGCCATTTTTAAGCTTACAAACCTCCACAATTTCTACTTACTTACTTACTTAGCTGGCACTACAACCGATGATCGGTCTTGGCCGCCTCTACAAAGCTTCGCCAGTCACTTCTGCTATGCGCGCGAGTTATTTATTTTGTGAGTTAAAATAAAATTGAACTTCAAAGTGTATTAGGTTATTTATTATGACCGAACTGGTTGAATATGGTCTTCAGACTAATTTTGCAATTATTTTTAATTAATAAAAAGAATTACAAAAAATGCTTAACCTATCGAAAATTCATAGCAATGAATTGCTCAATACTGATGACTCGGCATTTAGTGTGACCTAAATATCGGGTAACCGGCACTTTAGCATTGCTTTGCATTTCCGTATTTATTGACCAAACAAATCAATATTTCTCAATCGTTTACAAATTGGAAATATTTACTTGCTTTTGATATTTTGCAACCAGGTCTTTTAATTGAGATTCGTAAGCTAGAGCTTCTGGCGTTACTTACTCACTTGAATTGGGATTCTCCTGAATCTCATTAGTTATATTTTTAGTTTTGTGTACAATTTTTATTTTATTTTTCTTAACTACTTTTAACATTACTAGTATTACTGTAATCATAATTATTATAAGTGTTACATTTAATCCATATGATACATTTTTGTGAAAACTAAGTTCTTCGATAATTTTATTGTTTCTAAAGTGTTTTGTTACTATTTTCTTGAATTGTATGGGTGCTATTTCGGTTTGGTTAATTGTCCAGTCGTCTGAATAAAGGTATCTATCTTGTATAGTGTTTAGAGTATTGTGTTTGTATCGATTAGGTGTATTACCGTATTCGTTGTGTTTACTATTTCCACCTCCCTTATTTTATCTGTCCATATCCGGATCTCTCAGTGATCGGGTTAACCTGCAAGCCCATTATTGGTGCATTTTTGTTAGTAATGTTACTAGCAACATGATAAATGTTGGCACCTGAAAATTTAAGCGGCCGTTTTAAGTTGCTTACATGAATATTTTGAAGATGATAATTCCTAAATTTAAGCTGTTCTTTGTGCCTGAGGTTAGTATAGTTTTTTATATATCCTCGTTCTCTTGTCTGTGTGTATTCTTCTCTTTTTTTGTTTTGTTTCGAGATCGCTTTGGTCCTTTGTTCGATTATTGTTTTTTTTATTTCATTTTTGTCTACTTTTTTGTTTTCTACGTCTAATGGTGTACTTTTTATCTTTTGCGATTTGTTCTTTAATTGGTAATTTGAGTTGGAAGTTAAGTGCCCTAATTCTTTCCGTTAACGTATTGTTTAATCGTTCGACATCTGAGTTTCCAGTGTGACTATTTGATTTTGAAAAGTGTATTTTTATACCCTCTTCTCTGCAGAAGTTTTTCACATTTATGCTATTAAATTCATTATCTGATATTATTTTGTGCAATTTGGCTTTTATTGATATATAAAGTCGAATTTTTTCGATTAGAGTTTCACTGTTCCTATCCTCTAAATAAAAGCTAATTGCATGTTTTGTGAACTTGTCTATAAAATTAATGAATGAATGTTTGCTAAGTGTCTATGTGGACTATTTGACTAACATCTGTTGGTGTTTCTGTAGTGCTAAATTTTTTGTCTTATTGGATTTCTATCGTATTTGGCTCCTGCACAAATACTACAATTTTTTAATACTTTAGTTATTAGAATTTTTAGATTTGGAAAGAATATCTTTCTTTTTATTCCCTCATACGTTGCTATTATACCAGAATGCCCTGATTCCTTCGTATGGAATAAGGATACTTGTCGAAAAGCTTCCTGTTCATTTCCTATATCTTTTGCTAAATATCTACATTTTACAAAACTAATGGCTTGATTCCCGGAATAAATTTCAATTAACTTCAGTTGAATTTGATTATATTCAGTGTCCTCTAGAAAAGAATATATAGCTATTTTACCCTTTTCTAAGTGCCTTCTTACTATGTTGGCTACGTTATGGGGTATATCCCTCCTTTCTATGTAAATTCGTTTTTTTTCTTGTAAATGTTCAAACTCTTTATCTTTAATTTCGGCTATTATTATCTGTGTTTTACATCTATTAACGATAGTATCTAAAATGGGTACATGATCGTGTAAGTCCTCTTCTTGTGAATGCACTGTTTCTACGATCAAAGTTTGATAATCCTCATCATTATTTGGTTCTATAATTTCTTCCACATTTTCGAAGGCATTTATTTCATTGTTATTTGTGTCTATTCGACTAAGAAAATCCGCTATTTTGTTGTCTTTACCTTTTATATAGTCGATCTTAGCGTCGTATTCTCCAAGTTGTATCAGCCAACGTTGGAGCCTTGGAATTATATCTTTACCAGAATGTTTGGTTTGCAACCACTTAAGTGGCTGATGATCTGTGTGGAGAATAAATTCTTTGCCAAATAAGTATGGCCTAAAATATTTCACCCCCCAAACTATTTCAAGAAGCTCTTTCTCAACTGTTGCATAATTTTTTTCATGATCATTTAATGTTCTGGATGCATAGCAGATATGGTGGCCATCTTGCATTAGAACCGCACCCAAAGCAAAATTACTAGCATCAGTGACAAGCTGGAACTGCTTATTAAAATTTGGATATCTTAAGATAGGGTAGTCTGTAATAATTGATTTTAGCTTTTCAAATGCCGATATGTAATTGGAATCATTTTTATTTATTTTAATATCTTTTTTAAGACATCGTATCATTGGATATGCCACTTTGGCATAATCCTTAATAAACTTCCTATAATACCCTGTTATGCCCAAGAATGACTTTATTTGTCTTTGAGTGTGAGGTAAATTGAGATTTTTAATTGCGCTTATTTTTTCGGAATTTGGTTTTATACCTTCCGATGTAAGAATATGCCCTAATATTGGGTTTCTTTGCACATGAAGTTGCATTTGTCCACTTGAATTTTTAACCCTGCTTTACGTAGTTTTTTAAAGATATCTTTAATGCTTCCCAGGGGTTCTTCTAGGGTGGTACTAAAAACCAAAATATCATCTAAATACACAACGCAGGTTTTGTTGATGTATTTTCTCAGGACTGTATTCATCAGTCTCTGAAACGTTGCAGGTGCATTTTTCAGACCGAAGGGCATTCTCACGAACTCGAAGTGACCAAATGGGGTAGAAAAAGCTGTATTCTTCCTGTATTCTTCCTATGGCCAAATCGAGTGTTGTGAAATATTGTGCTCTCCCCAACTTAACCAATATCGCGTCAATATTTGGAATTGGGAATTTGTCAGAAACTGTTATTTCATTCAACTTTCGATAGTCGATTACAATCCTCCACTTCTTCCGACCTGAATTGTCCATTTTCTTTGGTACAATCCAGAGAGGACTATTGTATGGGGAATTGCTTTCCACTATAATGCCTTGTTGTAACATATCATTTATTTGTGACTCTATTTCTTGTTTGTGGATCTTGGAGTATCTGTATATTTTGGAATATATTGGCTGTTCCGTGTTTGTTATTAATTCATGTTGAATTTCGTGTGTAAACGACAAGTTTTCTCCTTTTAAATAAAATAAATCTTCGAATTGATTTAGAGTAGTACGTAATTTTTTCCGTTCCTCGTCATTAACGTGGTTTAAAATTAGATTTCGGAAAACTTGTCTTGGTACTGGTTCAAGAGAATTAATATTTTTGAATTCTGAAGGACATTGATCGGTGTTAAAAGGTAACCATTCTCCATTTATTTTAATACAACTATTTTCTAAATCAATTTTGGCACCTAATGGCATCAGCAAATTTTGTCCTATAATTGCGTCATAACTACGATTTCTAAATTCAATTATATTCCATGATATAATACCCTTAATTCTAAATTCTTCTGGGAATGGAGTGGTTATTTTATTTTTTATCATGTTAATTCCATTTATAGTTGAAAAGTGTTTGGGTATAATTAGGGACTCTATTTTATAACTGTTTAACACATTCGGTCTTACAACAGTGGTTGTGGAGCCCGTGTGAATTAGACAGGATATTGTCTCGATTACGATGGTAAATCGAATAACGGGTAACCGAAGTTCTGAGGCTCTACGTGAAAATTTACGTAATTTTCTTGGATGTTATCAATGTTAAAGGGTGGATTTGGTTTCCATTGCTGATTATTTCGATTGAAAGTATTATGACGGGGTTGTGTCCAATTTCCACTATTATTATTTCCACCATTATTACGGTTTTGTGTAGAATTAGTACCGCGAAATTGTCCTGAATAGTTATTGTTATTAAATTGTCCAGAGTGGTTGTTACTAAATTGTCCAGCACTGTTATTGTTTAATTGACTTGAGTTATTAATGCGAAATTGTCCGGGATTATACTGTCCATACCGATGTATACCTAATCTCTGTTTTTTATGTCTAAAATCTATTGCCCTAGGATTGTCCAAAAGTCTAAGTTCAGAATATCTAGTAATTATTCCATTCAACGTTGCTGCTCTGTCAATGTGGACCCTAAACTTGCCGTCCACTTTGCTAAGTAAAATGTCCGCCAAATCCCTATCTACATGGTCTGAACTATATATATTGGGTTTAGCAATATCCTATTCGTATAATTCACTTATTTCATATTTTGCCTTAGTAAATAACTCAAATAATTCCCTTAAATTACTTATTTTAACATCTCTACAATAATTGAATACCTCGGCGTAGCTTTTCCTTGGCTGAAACTGCAGACGAAGTTTTTCTTTGATTTGTTCCCACGTAGCTTCTTCTCCCAAAGTTCTTGCGCAAGTGCCGGCATCGTCTAGAATCTTCTCGTTGAATATAATGGTCAATCCATAATCGTACAGCTCCCTGTTGTTGTTACAGAGTTTTAGCACTCTCTCCACAGATCTGATGAAGGCAGGCAAAGCGTGTCCTCTGCCAAAAGGCTTCACTTGCCGGAACTGATCCAATACTGCTGCTGGTGGAAGTTGCAGTGAAAGTTGTTGTTGTTGTTCTGGAAGTTGTTGTTGTACTGGATGTTGTTGTTGTGGTGGTGGTGGTTCATGCTGGGACAAAATCTGATCCTGTCGGTCTATTATTTGTTGTTGTTGTAGGATCACGTTTTCTAGCGTTTGAATCGTTTCCACGGCTTGTTGGGGTTCCATTTCCATATTTTGTTGTTAATGTTCAATGTAATTTAATTTAAAAAGTCTGTTTTTGCTTGTTTAAAGTTTGTATATTTTAGTTTTTTGTTTTATTTATAGTTTCACACTTGTGTTCACTTTCAGTTCACTTTGTAAAGGTTCGACTTATCTTTAGATAAGTTTGTACCGACTGCGCCAGTCATTTCTTTTGTGTGTTAAAAGAAAATTGAACTTCAAAGTGTAATAGGTTATTTATTATGACCGAACTGATTGAATATGGTCTTCAGACTAATTTTGCAATTATTTTTAATTAATAAAAAGAATTACAAAAAATGCTTAACCTATCGAAAATTCATAGCAATGAATTGCTCAATACTGATGACTCGGCATTTAGTGTGACCTAAATATCGGGTAACCGGCACTTTAGCAGTGCTTTGCATTTCCGTATTTATTGACCAAGCAAATCAATATTTCTCAATCGTTTACAAATTGGAAATATTTACTTGCTTTTGATATTTTGCAACCAGGTCTTTTAATTGAGATTCGTAAGCTAGAGCTTCTGGCGTTACTCGCGCTGGCGCCAGTTGATAAGGCCAAGTGCAGTCAGGTTGCCCTGCACCTGGTCTTTACAACGGAGATTAGGACGTCCCCTTCTGCGTGTTCCTCCACCGTGGTTCGAATAAAACACCCTTCTAGTCGGAGCGCTTTCTTCCATTCGCTCAACATGACCCAGCCAGCGAAGCCGCTGGAGTTTTATACGCTTGACTATGTCAGTGTCAGCGTACAGCTCATACAGCTCATCGTTCCATCTTATTCGATACACGTCGTCCACGCATACTGGACCGTAGATCTTACGGAGTATCTTCCTCTCGAACGCTTCTAACAGCCTGTCATCATTGATGGTCAATGTCCACGTCTCTGCGCCATACATTAGGACGGGAAGGTTGAGGGACTTATAGAGCGTTATTTTCGTCAGTCGAGAGAGGGCTCTACTTCTCAATTGCCTACTGAGCCCGTAGTAACACCTGTTGGCAAGAGTTAGTCTCCGCTTGATCTCAAGGCTGACATTATTGTTGGTGTTTATACTGGATCCAAGATATACGAAATCCTTAACGACTTCAAAAGTGTAGTTGTCAACAGTGACATTTTGTCCAAGACGCCGAGCTTATTTGTTTGTTTTCGTTTTGTCTTTGTTCACCCACTAGACCCACTCGACGAGACTCCCTTTCCAGGTTAGAGAATGCTGCACTGACTGACAAGCGTTTTTGCCAATGATGTCAATATCATCAGCGTATGCTAGCAGTATGACACTCTTGTAGAAGATAGTGCCAGAGATGTCGATGTTCGCAGCTCGAATTATTTTCTCCAGCATAAGGTTAAAGAAGTCGCACGATAGGGAGTCACCTTGTCTGAAACCTCTTTTGGTATCAAATGGTGCGGAGAAGTCTGTCCCAATTTTCACTGCGCTGGTGGTGTTGGTCAGTATCATTTTGCAAAGACGAATGAGCTTTGCAGGAATACCAAAATCAGACATTGCGGCGTACAAGTGATCCCTAATCGTGCTGTTGAAGGCGGCTTTATAATCGACAAATGGATGATGGGTGTCGATCTGTTTTTCTCGGATCTTTTCCAGGATTTGGCGTAGTGTGAATATCTGGTCGATGGTGGATTTACCAGACCTGGAGCCACACTGATAAGGTCCAATCAGTTTGTTGACGATGGGCTTCAGTCTTTCGCACAGTACGCTCGATAGAACCTTATATGCAATATTAAGAAGGCTTATCCCACGGTAGTTGGCGCAGTTCGTGGAATCACCTTTCTTATGGATTGGGCAGAGTACGCTGAGATTCCAATTACTTGGCATGCTTTCATCTGACAATATTCTGCATAGAAGCTCATGCATGCGTTTTTTGAGCTCTTCGCCCCCGGTCTTAAACAACTCAGCAGGCAGGCCATCTGCACCTGCAGCCTTATTGTTTTTCAGCCGAGCAAAGGTTGTTAAGACCTACTCATATTCAGGTGGCGGTACTTCAACGCCGTCAGTGATTGGGGTTTCCGGAGTGGATTCCGCAGTGGCGGGATTATTGCCGTCATCGCCATTAAGCAGCTGCGAAAAGTGCTCCCTCCATAATCTCATTATGCCCTGGATATCTGTCACCAGATTTCCGTCTTCATCCTTGCAGGAAGAGACCCCGGTCTTCAAACCAAGAGTCAGGCGTCTTATTCTTTCAAAGAATTTTCGGACCTCGTTCCTGTCCCGCAACATTTCGATATCATTGAACTCGCGCCTTTCTTCATCTCTTTTCTTGCGCCTGAAAAGACGTTTCTCCTTCCTCCTCAACTTTCTGAGCTGCTCCTGAGCAGCTCGCGTTGCAACTGACTGCAGGGTGGCTCTGTAGACTGCGTTTTTTGCTTCAGTAGCATCGCGACACTCTTGGTCGTACCACATATTTCTCCGTCGACGGTGGTAGCCTAGCACCTCTTCGGCAGCCGTACGCATAGAGCGGGAAATGTGCGTCCACTGCGCGCATATATCATCAAGTTGAGGGGTGTTTTGCGAAAGGAGAAGTGCAAGTTGGTTGGTAAAGACTTTGGCTGTCTGTTGTGATTGCAGCTTTTCGACATCCAGCTCTCTCTTTGTACCTATCCGTACGCGATTTGCTACACATATACGTGTGCAGACCTTGGCTGCAACCAAGTAGTGGTCTGAGTCGATGTTTGCACCACGTATTGTGCGTACGTCTAGTACATTGGAAGCGTGCCTTCCGTCAATCACAACGTGATCAATCTGGTTTCGTGTGTTTTGATCAAGGGACAGCCAAGTGGCCTTATCAGTGGCCACAATTTCTACACGCAACAAAAATATCAACTTTGCATTCAAAATGATGCAAAGTCGTCCAAAATCCGAGTCAAGAGAAAAATATTAGACATTTGGGAGATCGAGATGCTTTTAACCAAAATTAATTTTGTTTCCCGTTTAATTGCACCAGAAATATAATGATTTTATTTCAAATCGTACTCAAATTATTCGGTTAATTGAATTCCCCGGTAAAGTAAACCATAAATTGTGCATTTTTATTCTAGCAATTAGGCAACGATTAATGAATTAATGTAGAAGTAGAGTTTTAGCGAATTTTTAAACTATTTTTAAAGTATCGCCATGACATATGTCGAGCTTGATATTGTTTATGCTTCAAATTTAGATGCTTATCACAATTTTGAAGCCTAACTAACAAATGGTGAAGTAATTCCCGTAGCATATACAATTAACTTTTTTTTTTTTTGATTCATTCAACACACAGGTTGTACCCCTATGAATGCAGAGCATTGTGTTGAATGGAAAGAAGAAGGAGGGAAATGAGAGAGGGAATGCAATCACACCGGACACCGATAAAGAGATAGACAGCCATTGTGACAAGTATTATGCCTTAACCACAATGAACTTCAGTTTATCAGTGTCGACTATGACCGCATGTAGCGCCAAAGGAAAAGCTTTTCGCATCCACTCATGTTGTGCGTGTTATATTTGCTCATGAATGGAAGGGACCTAGAGTTTTATGCCGAATCCGAACGGCGAAGTGAAAAGCTTTTCGTAGGCAATTTTAACTCTTGTAGGTTTGCCATTGCCTGCCAAGAGGTGGTGCCGTGTATTAATTTAGTTGCTGTTGCATTTATTTTTATTTTGCCTGTGCCGAGATGTGATCCCTTGACACTGCGTAACAGTCCAACGCACTACCGCTACGCTACAGCGACCACATGGTTCAAGTAAAAAGGGAATGCAATTAAACGAGTAATTTGAGTACATTTACGCAATTCGACTGTATCGAAAACAAAATTATATCGACCACACGTAAGTCAGGTAAAAAAATAATAGTAGTAAAAACTGCGTAAGAAAAACAATTTTCACTTTATATCATTCGGACTGTAGGTTTCCTCCATACGTAATAAGCTAATGGGATAACTACAACATAAAATGATGCGAACAGTTAGTTTGGACTCGGTTCTTCACAGTCTACTGTTGTCCTATTAAAATTATTATAATATAGTATTTGTTTTTTATTTGAAACAAAGAAATGGAAAAAAAGAAACAACAGCAAATGAATGAAATACTATAACAACTTAACAATAACAGGTTGCGCGGCACACATGCTGGTTGGTTGACTGACTGACTAGCCAGCTAGCTGGCCAGCCGGCCGGCATACCGAATAACTTCTGTTGGTTTTCTTCTTTTTCTTTTTTTTTGCCTTTGTCGTGTGGTTAACTGGCTTGCATTTAACTACCTCTATTTAGCCACCGGTGGTGGTGGTGGAAGTAGTAGTATCAAT
The DNA here is from genome assembly GCA_958295655.1 of Palloptera scutellata. Lineage (NCBI taxonomy): Eukaryota > Metazoa > Arthropoda > Insecta > Diptera > Pallopteridae > Palloptera > Palloptera scutellata. Next base: position 13,213,222 of record OY282453.1, read on the forward strand.
TCTATGATTGTGTTTTCCGATAACAGACGTTAACTAAAAGCAACACAATAACAGAAACTAACTAAAAAAAGAACTCAACAGACCACAACTGACCAACATGTGAAAATGTGATTAGCTTTAAACGCCACTTAACAACACGTTTTATTCCTCACGCTACATACATAAATAGTTGGTACACCTTACTAAGTACACATGTATCTACTACCTACCTACCCACATACATTCTCCCCTTAAAACAAGGAAAATGTAAGTGGAATAACATTTAATGCTTATATTGAAATAAAAATTACATAATAGGTATTTAATTTGTTTCTTGTGATTTTTGTGATTGAATTTGTGAGAAAGAGAGTATTTTTCTTATCGTCTCTTTGCAGTAAGTGAAACTAACGCATGCAAACATATTTATTTCTTCATTTCAATAGTCATCAATATATATCCATCAATATTCCTTCGATGTATTAGAATTGAGTATAACAAAGCAACTTGGTATTTACTTTCGATTTCAAAGATAGTTTACCCTACCATATCATTAGCTAGACACGATTCGTCCCATAAGGATTCGATATTGTTCCATGCCCGAATTTAGCTTCCCGGGAAAACATTTTGCTGCGTTTTTCATTACTCTACAATAAATCGTTAAAAACAGGGGTCGAATCGTGAACGTACAACTCGTCGCGTAATTCACGCGGAAATTGTATGAAATTCGGAGAAAATTGATTAACATTTCCGTTTATTTCAGCTTTTTTCAACCTGACAAATGACTCAGGCCAATTTAGAACAAATAACTTAAAAACCAATTTTTTTGCAAAAAGAAAAGAAAAACTCTTTCATTGCTTACACTCAATAAAGTTCGCATAAATATGCGTTTTTGTTTTAATCAAACTATTTGAACAGAAGTTATAAAGATCTTTAAATGTTTATAACTCACAAAGTCTGGAAAAAGGCCCACCCCCATAACATCCTATATGAGTTCTTTAACTAAATGAAAAGCTTTTCATAGGCAATATTTTCTGTTGTAGGTTTGTCATTACCTGCCAAGAGGTGGTGGGTTGCAGAAAAATAGTTTTTTCTACTTTTTGAGTTATCGTAACACTTGTCTTTAACGGCTCCCCACAAATAATAGTCCAAATCGAAATTCCTTACTCATCTCCCTTTCTAAAAAAAATGGCCCAATAATACCGCCGGTCCAAAAACCACACAAAATAATTACTTGTTGAGGGTGCGTTACCATCCCAACAATCCACGGCTGTAATGAATTCCAATTCCTGAAGAATTTTAAATTACCGAAGTCGAACTGAAGTCAAATTCCTGGAATCTTTAGTCTTTAACGATGAATTCAAGTTAGATTTAGAGATTTCTGTTACAAAAGTTGGGCTTATGCCATTTTATGTTTTCCGAATCGCACTCGTTTTAAACCCAAAGGGGTGAAAAGTAACTAAAGAATCTCTTCTTTTCTTAAAGCAATTTAATGTCCTACTGTTTCAAGCCGAATTCGAGCGAAGAGTGAAAAGTTTTCTTATACAAATTTTCTTTTTGGAGGGTTGCCATTTGCTGAAGCCAGGTGATGACGTTAGGAATATGGATTTTGCCCTATTTTAATTTTATACTGTGCAAAGTATCGATACCCGTCACCACTTTAGTCACGACAGCAATTGAATGTTTGCAATCCAAATGTAGAAATCAGGTTTACAAATTTTACTATTTACAGTGTACTTGAAAACTTCATTATAGCGTTGTTTTCTGTTCTCTGTTTTTATTAATGCCCATTTTTTAAATTATTGCCGTTTTTAGCCTTCTAATACGATACATAATTTAATAGAAAAATTAAATTTGTGTTATATCGATATGAAATTTGTTTTGGATATGCATCATAAAATATAGGTATATACACACACACCTAAACAGTACTGAGCAAGTGCCTAGAAGATCCTGTAAGCATCAGTGTCAGACTCATAGAAAATTAAATTTTTCACAAGCAATTTTCTTTAGGATTTATTTACCATTTCATTCTTTTTTTCATTCCAAATTCGGTAATTGCGCCGGTAACAAGAAAAACTGTGTGTACTAGGTATAAGAAAGAAAAATCATGAAATTTAAACAATTTTGCTTTTTGATACAGAAAGCCTTTATATGGTGGAAGATAAGGTAAGACATATATTCTCGGTTTACCGTACACAAGCGCCTTTTAAAACACACCAACATTGTTTTTTTGTACCAAAACTGGAGACGTGATAAATAACAAATTCGCGATGACACTGAAGAAACAGAATGAAAGATATCAAGAAAGTGCGGCCATTAAACAAAAAAATTTCGCCGGTGTGATATACATACCATGAAAATTTTCAAAGACCGGCTTTTTAGGAACCGTTCTATCTAAATATTGAATATACTCCACAGAAGTGCCAATCCACCATAGTAGACAACCCTGCCACCCATAACCATTGGGTTTCGGATCATGCGCAAATATAACATTCACAACATGATTGAATGTGAAAAGCATGGGCTGGTATGTCATTAAAAAAAGAAGAAAAAGAAGGACTCAGTAATCCGGTGTTAAAACCCGTCTATGTGCAGGATAAGTTAAGTCCAGTTTTAGTGAAACTTGAAATTACATACGACCCAAATACGCACAAAAGATAAACCCGCGCCTGGATAATTTAAAATTATTTAAGCGCAATTTGAAAGCGGGACTATGGAGAAAGATTTATAATGTAATGATATCCAAAATGGGTTGAAATTATAAAGCTTGAAGACTAAGATTTATTTGCACATTTCAAAAATAAATGGTGTGTAATACACTTTCCTCTCGGGCCAGAATTTTCTCCGCTTGACTCCTTCTAGCTTGAGATATTAGATGACGAACTAAAGAATTCTCATATCTCTTATTCCGGGTAACGGCAGTATCCACATTCTGAAACTTAGGGCTGAGGAGAAGGTGAACGGGGGGATTCCGCCCGGTCCCGCAGTTTTTGTAGTGCCCTTACCAATTAGACTTCAGTGCAGTAATACAAAATTTCCCTTCAGCTTAACCATGGTTGTCCCATTTTGGTTCAGAAAAATAAGGGGGTCGCAGCTGATCACGCCCCCTGTCGCGTATTTTATTTACACGGCCCTGCTGAAAACCACAGCTTTCCAAGATTCTTCAGGTTTGTTGGAAAGCTTGTAACTATGCAATCTTCAATTAACCGCAAGTATGGTTCAATTGACGTCATTCACACTATGTACGAAAACGAATTTTTATTAATCAGTCAGTAAAGCAATTCGTATATATGTACATACATATCCACTTATGTATGTGTAAAGTGTATATATACACAATTACATATGTATAATATATGTACGTACTTTATTATTGTATAATTAAAGCCGCCTGCGCCAAAACTTGTGGCTAATTAAGTTTTCGTTGTGGTTATTATATATGTATGTAGTACAGTGGCGTAGCCAGGTCGGGTGACACCCGGGGCGGCCCTAAATGGTGTCATCCTATAATACCCCTCCCCCTCTTCTTTTGAAATAATTATACTATGTGTAGGAATGTACGATTATTTTTTATTTAAAAGTAAGTAGATAATACAGGAATTCATAAAGATGAGTGAATTTAAATTAATACGTACTTAATTTAAGTCACAAAATAGTTAAAACCTCTACGAGTATGAGACCAATAAGGGAAATTTTTATTTACAGCTTGTTCTTCTTAAAGATCTTGAAAGATATTTGTTTACATACAACTTTTTTTTTAAATGTAAATAGTCATTGCTGCTGTAGGAAATTGATGTATCTACTTATGTGAGTACATATTTAAAGTACCAAATTTACATTGCGATATATAAAACTTTAAAAAAAATATTTTAAAAATTTTGCATTTTTTCGCAGCAAATTCTGAAATAACATTGCCGAAATCTAATTTGGTAGAAAATTCGCTTTCTATTGATAAAATGGCTACGTCGCATATCCTAAATTGACACATAGTTGAGCGTAAATATAATATAATTAGATTTAACTTTGAAAAACTTCTTTCACATGAAGCCACAGAGACACAAACTGTTAACAGACTCTATAAATTCCCATTCTGCAATAAAAGTTAGAATATCAAGCGTAGTCCCTTTACTTGCGACTTTAAATTCAATGTTTGCTGTCTTAATTTGTCTACGAAATCTTTGTACTTCTACTTTAAGTTCTTCTTCTACAACTTCATCGTAGTGCGACGCCAACTTTTTTGCATTTATATTCAGTTCTTCAACCGTGCAAAATAGCAAGTCATTTGTTTTCACAATTTGAAAGATATCGGCTATATCATTGAATGCCATGGTTCGATACTTTAATTCTATCGAGAAACGATCAATGCATTCAAGCATCGTCCTCTTGTTTTCTTCTTTAGCAGTTAAACCAATATCTCGTTCCGTTACACCCGGCATTCTTTTCTTGCACCTTATGCGCCGGCTGATGCTTATTCCGAGATTTGAGCAAATAATACTAGCCTTCATAAATGCATCTTCCACTAAACATTCCCGCTTTTCTTGTAAAAACAGAATTAGGGCATTCTATTTCGTTATTACTTAATCGACAGTTACTTAGTCCTACCTCCAACACATCGTGCAAAAAACAAATGAAAGTATAATTTTAGACATTCACACCTACTTAGGTAATTATAATATTTTTTCCGCTTCTTGGACATTGCGGGGCGGACCGCTCCCCCCGCACCCCTGGCTACGCCCCTGATGTAGTACATATGTGTGAACATGTATAAACGTATATATGTATGTAAATTACTTATGTATATATGTAACCAGATGCATGTCAATATAGTTATGTAAATACATATGGACACTGGCTGTTCCAGAGAATTCTGAATCGGGGCTTTAAAAAGTCAAAGTTCAAACAGTCGTTCAATTCAACAACAAAGAACCCACAGTGTAGTGGGATATTTGTTGAAACGAGGGGTTTTGATTCCAACAGGCCCCCTTTCCCCCTTTGGAACCATCAGTGAGTAAGTGGCAGCTTCATTAAATTTTGATTTTGTGCTTTTACATACACACACAAGCATAAAGGCAGGCAAGCAGATAGACACACATACTCAGACATAAACATCACTACGAGGGTGGAGCTACTTAGTAAAAAAAACCTCGTCGCTAAAATTTCAAAGTAAGATGAGAAGAAAAAGCGCACAAGGAAAACTCTGCATTGCAAAAAAAGAAAAACGAAAACACCAAAAGCATTTATTTTTACATTTACTAACGTCACACACTGCATTCAGAGAGCGGATACTTTTCTTAGTTCGCGCTCGCTTTGTACCACCAATTAAGCTCATTTTCTTCCGTGGATGGTAGTGTACACATACACACCTCTGTACATCCATGTGTATGTATACATATGTATGTACAAAGAAATGTTAATTAATACTCCTATACAAGACATACATAAATACATATGCATATGTTTGTATGCATGTGTGTGGTGTATGTGAAGCATAAGGTGATGACGTTGACGACGACAACAACGACCATGGACGAAGAAAAAAGGAAACAAGTTCAAACACACACAAATACTCACACACATACATACATATATATATATATATATATATATATATATATATATATATATACATATATATTTCTTTTTTTTCCACATGCTCAGAGAGAAATTTCCTCCAATCAGAAAACGTTAACAAAAACGCCGCAAAAAGGCACTAAAATGCAAAAGTGCCGTTTATCTTATATTGTGTGACTGGGTGTACAATATGTGGGTATGTGTAAATGCATATATGTAGTGTGCATGTGTGCAGATAGGCGGGTGGCGCACATTTGTGAATAAGCAGAAATAAAAGTACCAGCAGCATAACACGAACACACATGCATATATACATACATACACACTCATGTATGCATGCATGTGTGTAAGTATGGGAAGCTGTAAAAGGATTTTTCAACATGTTGTGGAAGATACTCGTATTTGAACTTGAATGTATGTATATACATATGTAAATACTTACATATGTATGAATCGGGTGTTTTTTTAGAGGCGGATAACTTTAAATTGAAATAAAGCACAGAAAATTTTTTTTAATATCCATGAAATTGGCTTTATTTAAAAGATAATTTTTTGACAGTAATGGTTGAATATGATTTCGGGCATGTCGAGCCGCCACTGACGCGTACATGGCGTAATCTGGATGTTCAATTTTCAAACACACTCTTCGCAGTAAATAAGGCTGTATTTCAGCAATAACGCGTCGAATGTTGGCTTCCAAGTGCTCAATTGTTTGTGGTTTATCGGCGATACTATGTACGCAACAACAGGTAATACGTAAACGAAGTGACTCTATGCGTTGATGTGATGCTAATGCTGTGAAGCGCTTTTTTTTGCACACTGTCCGGGAAGCGATGCGCATAAAGCTAATACATTTATTTTATGTACGAGGTCGATCAATAAGTACCCGTGTTAGGAATGAAGAGGCAAGTTTTTCACAAATTTTTATTTTATTTTTCAACGTTATCTCTTTTTAGCACAATACACGTTTCCCAAAGTTTCTGCCATTTCTTTAGCCCCTCCAAAAAATACGATTTGTCAAACTCTTCAAAATACGCTTCTGTCTCGACGATAACCTCCTCGTTTGAGCTGATTTTTTCCCCCGAGCCACGCTTTCATGTTGGGGAACAGAAAGAAGTCGCAGGAAGCAAAGTCGGGCGAGTACGGTGGGTTGCGGCAGCAATTCGTAGTTCAATTCATGAAATTTGGCCGCGAAAATTCCGGATGAATGTGCTGGTGCGTTATCGTGGTGAAACAGCACTTTTTTCTTAGACAAATGGGGTCGTGTCTCCTTCAATTTTGTATCGAATCGGTCCAATAATTCACTGTTGTACTGCCCCGTAATCGTTCTTCCTTTCTGCAAAAAGTCCATGAGGATTATTAACTTGGAATCCCAAAAAATCGTGGCCATGACATTTCCGGCCGATGGGACTGCCTTCTTCGGAGCAGATTCACCCCGAAAAATCCATTGTATTGACTGTCGATTGGTCTCTGGCGTATAATAATGGGTCCAGGTTTCATCAACGGTGACGACTCGATGTCTTGGCCCCCGCGACTGATACATTGGGTAATTGTAAGTCTAGCGCCATAAATTGGTTTGGATTACTTACAAACACTGATTGGTCTTACAAATTTCCTTTTTTGTTGCAGCAATGAAAGGCTTAAATTAAAATTAATGAAATGTTTGTGATGTCAATCAATTGATCTCTCCGAGACCTTTCTAGCATATATTTAACAAAACCACTACAAACGATTTTAGTGAATGCTAGAGTTAATTTCACCCCAAAGACCACATATTTAATTTTCTTGCGGCTCCATATTTTTAAATCTAATGATGCAGTTCCTAATTATTTTTGATGATCTTTCATTTGAGACGTTATAATGAGCTAAAACCAATAACAAAAAATGTTTCCTACTAAATTTATTTATTTTTTTAATAGTACAATTTTTGACACCATCCATCTCACGAGGAGTGTTTACAATCGAAAAACGGCGTCATAAAGCTAGAGTCCCAATGACTAATGTATCAATCGCGGCGGCAAAATTATGATATATATTTTTTTTCACCCATTTTATAGTACCTACATACGTAATTAATTCTTCTATTTTTGATTTTTGCACTAATATTTATTAAAATTTAACTTGAAAACTAAACTCCTCATAATATATTTCCTAAATAAAAAATAACAAATAGTAAAAATTCATCAAGTATTAAAAAGTTCGCAATAACTAGTGAAACCAAAGCGGAAGGCTTCGGCTTTCATATTCGCGAACCATCCAATACCATTTTCCGCTAACTTTTCTTTCCAGTATATCGTAGTTCAAACTTTTAACATTTGGCCAAACACATCTGTATATGCTAAGTTAAAACTGTTTCCAAATGCGCACCGGAAGCGACACAAATGTTACCATCTGTATGGCAAGTGTATATGCAAAAGTGCTTTGTTTAACGGTTGCCTAAGAACTAAAGTACTCGTATCAAGGAAAGAGAAATTTACTTAAAAGCAACAAGAGAAATTTAGATTAAATAAAGAAATGATAAACACCCACTCACAATTTTACTTTATATATTATTATATTTTATTTATTATATTATTATTAAACACAAAGTACAAAATATGTAATCTAATCGCACCACTCAATAATTTTCATGCCTTCCACATAAATACATTCGAGTGAAAATCATTCATTGCAATCGTTCCGTTTCCTCCAAAACAATCATATCTCATCCAATAATTAGCATTGGTACTATAAATATAAATGTGAAAGTTTTGTGCAACAAAAAAAAAACAACAAAGCATAAATACACGCCTACTTTTTTGCATTGTTGCTTTCGCTTCGTATATTATTACTTGATGTTAGCATCTCAACACCCCCAAACATCGTTTCGTAAACAAGTTCGTCATCTCTTTGCTGTACCCACCAAGAAAACGGTTTAATTCTCAAAACATTTTCACTCATTACGTATGTACCCAGATGCATTCCTAATGAGCTCCAAGTTTCTTATTTTTGTCACTCATGACACACATGTACACACACAAATAAAACACTTATAAATAGGCTCTCCTTCCAAGACAAACTACACACACGTCACCCCCACCGCAATGTAAAATGATATTGGAAATGCGAAAAAACAACAAAGATGGAATAACAAAAAAAAACACAAACAAAATTCATTACCGTGCATACATTTAAAAGACAGCAGCAGCGGCATTTCCCACTCAATGATCTCTTTTGCTCATTCACTCGAGCAAACATATTAATTTACTCACAACTCTGTGCCCATTCCGCAGTAACAGTCGCTGTGCAAATAATAACACGCTATATTATACAAAATATATAACACACAGCACATGTATGAAAGAACTATCCATACTCACAGTGTATTCTCTCTCACTCTCTTTAGTTTCATTAACACAGCAGTGTTGCCAGAATCCGGGGGAAAGGAAGTCTGTCTGAAAGACCCTTAATTTTTTAAATATGCACATAAATCTTAGTCTTCAAGCTTTACAATTTCAATCAATTTTGGACTTCTGTAGGGTTTCTCGGACATAAATTTTGAAAACTCATAAAAAATATATCATAACCATTTTCCAAAAGTAACTACTGTTTTACTACATATTCTGGCTTTCAAATTGAACTTAAATAATTTTAAAAAAATTATAAGGTCTGGTAAACATAACCTTATACCTGTTTGGATGGAGTTTTAAAAAACAAAACAAACAAATAGTAAGATATTTATATGGAAAAATCGTCTAGATAAATTAACAAAGAAAGAAATGGTTACCTCACAGCTGACCAGACTTTTGTAAAAACATATGGGAAAAATAGGTAAATTTCTACATAAGTTAATTATACATATTTTTAAAAAATTCATAAATTTTGCTTTCGGAGCCCCGGAGCCCCGGGAGTAATCCCCTTGGCACCATCTCCTTCTCTTCAGGTCTGGCTGTGTGCACCAATTTTACACTATTGAGAAAAATATGGTTTTGATTTCCTTATGTGAACATCCATTTTAAAATCCTCGTTTTGACCATCCTCTTTTATATTTTCAAATTGCAAGGTGAGTCTACTAAACAGGTGAGCGATATTGGCTATGAAAAATTAGCTAAAAGTCTATTTTACATATTATTTTATATATGGATCGCTCATATTTAAACGGTTAAGCAATAATAATAAATAAGGAATGACGATTTTGAACTAAACAAATTTTTAACTCAACCATCCGCAGTTTGAGTTAGGGCTAGCTTATACTGTCAATTTTTGTTGCGTAATGTTGGATTTTGCACGCAATTTGAAAATGTTAAATTCAGTTTATATTCAACTTTGCATCCAAAATATGAAACTTTTAGGAATGTTCTTTTAAATAAGTTGGCAACGCTGCCACTATATTTTTGTTGTTGGTATAAGTGTTTGTATGCAATGTTAATTTATAATAGAAACTAAAATCTAATGCGCTCTCGTGCTCTCTCTCTTTCTTTCATTTTATTAATCGAGATAAAAACACTCAAGAGCGCTCACTTAAAACTGAAAACATAACCGACACATTAGGTAAATATGAGAGAGTTATGTATAAATGTGTGTGAAAGTATTAATCGAGAGACGGGGAAGGGAGAGACGGACAATAACAAAAAATAGGACCATTTCATAGAGAAGTAAAGAAAATCTTAGTGTTTGAGAAAAATGTTAAAATACATTAGCCTATGAATTTTCAGTTACACAACAACGGGGAATTAAATTTGTGTGTAATAATAAATGCAAAAAGCTTGATCCTATTCTATACGAGCTTTTTTTGTACAGTAGTGCACTAAATTATAAATTAAGTCTAGTAGTACAAATAATCTCTCCCAGTATCTTTCTCTCTCTTTCACATATACTTAACCGAAAAAGACGGTCACACCTAAGCTCTTTAAAAAATACGTAAATTGTGTATATTTTGGAGTGAACTTATTATTTGTTAATTAAGATTTGTTAATTACATTTTTTTTTTACATTTTCCTGCGAAAGTCAGACTGGATGACTTAAATATTACTAATGAGTTGAATTTTTTTTCAATATTGTAATATGTAGAAGAATAGTATATGAAGGATAAATTAGATAAAACATAAATTTAATTGATCGCTTCCCCCCGCCCCATCCAACAAAAAAAAAACAAAATAAAAGCAATCAAAATTATGAGAATGAATGAGAGAAGAAAATAGACAAACGATCATGGGCGTGCACATGAGGGGCGACATGTTACAACAGTTATCCCGCTTCATATTTATTTTGAAGTAATATACCTACTCGTAAGTCTTAGAGCTGAAAAAATGGAATGATTTAAACAAATAAATAAGGAAAATTATAAAGGGAAAAATGTATAATAGTTAGAATTACGTTCAAAATTCTCTTAAATTACCCGATTTTCTTAAAATTTGATATACATATGTACCATATTGGTTTTGCCATTTTGATTATAACAAATTGAAATTTGTATATATTCCGTAGTTTTACCCATTAAGTTTAGTTGAAAGAACGTATTTTGCTTTCAATGACGTTTTAAAAAATTCTATTTTTTGCATTTTATCTATCTGCTCTGAAACCTATTTGATGCTTCATTCTGAAGTCAATGTGAAGCTTTCCCAAATTCAGTTTCACGCTTTTGCATTCAAATAACAATTATGAATTTAATTTTATGCTTTCCGATTACAGTTTGGCTTCTTTTGAATTCAGGCTCAAGATTTTGAATTTAGTTTGACGATCTATTTTGATGCCTTTTCAACACAATTTGTCGCATTCTGCATTGGATATTATTATTCTGAATTTAATTTGACAATTTCTGCATTAAATTTGACGCTTTATAAGCTTTTTTAATGCTTCAAACTATAGTTGTAACTTTCTGCTTTCAATGTGATTATTTTGAATTAACTTTAATGTTTTATGTATTCAATTTGATTATTCTAGATTCAACTTGACGTTTTTGCATTCAATTTGCCTATAGTTATACTGCTCTTACTAAGAGCATCCTGACAACCTTCAAGTCAGTCAGCTCACTACAGTAATTTTTTTGGGAGAACATCTGAAATATCTATATCTAGGTCTTATGTACATAGTACGTATATCCAATTTTTTTCTAGGCCATTATAATTTTTAATAGCCTTTGTTTAAAAGCTCTTTGAACTCTCTCAATTGTCTCAATATGGTAGTTAGTTAGTTTTAGGGCATAGCCAAACCCATTTTTTTAAAGTAGTTTCAGCTTTCGTTTTCAAATCAGGGCCCAGCAAGTCAAAATAGCGGTGGTAAAAATAGAAAATGTGAAGGAAAATAGTTTTTCTACTTTTTGATTTTGCCTGTGCAGAGATTTGCGTTGCAGGCCAGCGCACTAGCAACTACGCCATGGCGACCACTTTAATTACCAATAAATTAAATGGTTCAATTACTAGTTTCTCTACTTGAACCTTATTTTTTTTTGTATTGAAATTTGACGTTATTTAATGAAATTAATGCAGTTAGAAAATTAAATTCCTATCTACCATTTTACTCTAAGATAAAGAGAAACGTTTGAGAAATTCTTAAATTGTAATGTAGTGGTTTATTATTCAAAAAAGAATGGTGCAACAATTTTTTCAGTCGAAAACTATTTTTAAATATTGAGGAATATTCATAAGTTGAGTGAAGGGAAACGAAAACGGCCTTGTCGCCCATGCAGCAGCGTTTTCCCTGCTATTTTTATTTGTTTTACATTTTTCGTCTTTCTGGAATTAATATTTTCGGTAAAGAATCATTTTAATTTTTCTACATAGCTAAAATTTGTTTTTGTTTTGCCAAAATCAATGTGAATAAATGATTTTGACCACGGAACAGTGTATTTGAAAAGAGAATACGCAAGTAGTGTAAACTAACAATTCGATGTTCATACGTTGACCCCTCGTAACTCACTTTTCACAATTCTGAGAGATTTTTTCTTGGATTTTGTAAAACATGATATAAAAATTAATAAAACAGTAGCAAAAAAATCGAATCTATTAATTTTTACATGATATATATGTAACAACCATATTTTTTCCTTGTATTAAAAAAAAGAAAACAAAATTACACTTACAACGTTAACGCTAAATTGACAACAAAGATACATGAGTACCGCTAGATTTTTGGGATGAATATGTTCTCATATATATGTTTACGTTTACTCACATGCTGTTCGGATGTTTATGTGTGTACGTTCATGGGGAATAATTGTGATTGGATATGGTTAAATTTGTGTTTGCGTTGAAAAAGAGAGGTGGGTGGCATGGGTGAGTATGGGAATTAGAAGACAACAAGGATTATGTACATACATACATATCTATGTATGCATGTGTTGTTATGTAGCTCCTACTAAAGAATGTCTTTGTGGTAAAGAGTTTCGGAGTAAGTACTCAACACAAATGTTTCGTTAGTTTAATTTGTACATAAAAGCGCATCAAGCTCCTCTATACAAAAATTGTGTTTTCCTGTACCTTCCTAAAAATGAACGTTACCTTATTTGATCATGATTCCGGCTCTAGCTGTAAACTTTCGTGAGCTATGTAGATTGTTTTGCAAAAAAAATGTTTATTTTTTATGGGAAAACTCTTCTTTAGGTAACAGATACTCAAAACATTTTAGGTTTTACACAAAAACAGTATTTAAGAAAACTGTTTTAATAAATTTAACTAAAAATAATGCAAATTTCCGCAATATTTTAAATTTTAAATCTGGATCTGCAGGAAGTATGGCAGACACACGTTTAAAGTCGCTCACAACAAGTTCTATACCAATACAATTCGATGAAAATGTACAATTGTACAATTTCTGGTCAAATTAACCGGGGACTGCAATTAACGGAGTGACTTAATACACTTTTACCAAAAAACGTAATATTTGTGATGCAGTTAAACGAGAATTGCAATTAAGCGAGGTTCAGTTAACCAGATACCAATATTGAATCGGTTTCTCTTGGGATGTTATTCAAATATTTCACACTTTCGTTGGCCCAGTTAAGCCCCGCTTTTATAACTATTTCGTATTTTGCGAGTTATAGTTAAGCCCTAGGTATTTGCTATCGAAAAAAAGGATATTTTTGTTTTAAATGCACACACACGGTTTTGTGCGATCACCATCTGTTAAGAAATAAGCAATAACCTGAGATATTCTGCTACGCATCATTTCGAACAACCCTTAATCGAAATTTCCATCCTGCACATCTTGATAAGTTCACAGAAGAGATTCATTTCAACGACAGGACATGACACGTTTTTCCATGAATTTCTCCTTATTAATACTGATGCTACTGTTTTCTTCCATTTTTCGGGCATGTGTAAATATAATGTAAATAAAAAATTTATATCAACTGCTTTCTGGCAACAAAAAAGGAAAAGAAGAGAAGACAGACAAGGAAAGTAAAGAGAAATACAACAACAATCTTATACATATTTTGCTTCATACATTGGACGAGGTAGAGTGCATGTATAGATAGAGTGCGGTATGGATGAAAAATATGCGCCGATTCATTTCACATTGGCAAACACTGACAGTGCGACTAACGTACACATGGGGAGGAGGTATGACCATCTCTTCTGCTCCCTAAGAGTTGATTTTGATCACTAGCATAAACATTCATGATATTTGTACATATGTGCACTAACTGGCCATTGACGCTCTGCGGTCTCGGTTAGCTTGGCGTAATAATCGTACGCATAAATTCCCTTCCAAAGAAATGAGAACATAATATATATTATAATATACCATATGTTTATTCAAAATAAACCTCTTCGTACTATATTTTTATGCTCAAAAAGCAAGATCATTGAAATGCTTCTTGAGTATGTTCACGCGAAATAAAAATTGTACATGGAAAAATTAAAATTGATCCCCCGGAAAACGAATTTTTTGCTTTCAAAACACCAATATTTTATCCAAAATAATTGCATTGTTTTCCTTAAATGTCTTGTTTATAACTTCTAAAAACTAAAATTAATTTTCTGAATTTCTGAAAAAATGTCGACTCTACCACCAACTCTTTTCATCATTTTTTGCACAGTTGAAGTACTGACTTTCTAGGCTGACTCGTTTAAATTTTTTGTAAACACCATTTTTGAGATTACGCATTACCATAGCCCGATAACGCTCAATAAGACGTTACTCTGGGTAATTTCATCGTACCATTTCATAATCTTCTTGTCATTATGTGACGTGTCTAGATTAGGCTTTTAAACTATATAAGGAAATTTTCGTTCAGCCTTCTGGCTTAAGTTCTAACTTCAATTTCTATTCCTTCGCTTCGATCTGGAGCCTTTTGCACCTTATATGATTTAAAATGAGCTTTTTTTATTCCTTGGACATAACTTTTTGAAGCAGTATCGCGGACAGATGCATTTGGACTTCTTTTCAAGAGGGCTTTAACTGAACCAGCAAGTTTTTTGTCCCCTGGACCACATTTTCTGCCGAAACCTTTAACTCTCTCAGCAAAAATTCTCTTTATACTTTTTAATGGTTCGTTTTCCGTTGCAATACTGACACCCACTAGGTTTGCAAACTTTTTTTGGGTCCATGTGCAATATATATTTTCGTCACTCAAGCTGCGTCCCTGCCATTTCGCTTACAGAATTTTCCCACAAGTCACTCATTGTGGACCACTACAGTTTGTTATTTTCATAAATGATATGTATTTTAAGTGTTTAATGTTTGCGGATGATGTTAAGGTATACTTAATAATTTAAAATTTATCGGACTGCCTGAACCTGCAATATAAATATAACCTCAACGCATTATTTAATTGATGTTCACTTAATAACTCACTTAATATATTTCACATGAATCTTAGTTTCTCAAAACATATTAATTTTATCACCTCCAAGCATATTACATGCTTGGATTTATTAGGAGAAATTTTCAATATTTTAAAGACCGGCATACTTTTATACGCATCCAGACTCAATGACATGAGTGTTGATGAAATTATTGGCTCTAATGAACTCATTTGCCATTCACGCTCCGCATTAATCTTTGTGAATTGTTTTTCAATGAAATTCGAATTTTGTTGTGGCTCAAGTACACTTTCGCTATCTCTAAGTGCTGGTTTTTGGGTTTTTTTTTCTAAATTTTGTTGGGCCTCCATTTTTCGACGAAGTCTACATTCTCTCTGTCTCTCAGCTTCAGTTTTTGGAGGAGATTTTATCGTAACATAATCGCCATTTGTTTCGGCCACGCGTTTGTTTTTTTTTCAGTATACACTAGCTCATTCTTTCTTATTTACTTAACTGGCACTACAACCGCCTCTACAAAGCTTCGCCAGTCGCCTCTGCTATGCGCGCGCTGGCGCCAGTTGATAAGGCCAAGTGCAGTCAGGTTGCCCTGAACTTGCTCTTTCCAATGGAGATTAGGACGTCCCCTTCTGCGTGTTCCTCCACCGTGGTTCAAATAAAATACCCTTCTAGCCGGAGCGCTTTCTTCCATTCGCTCAATATGACCCAGCCAGCGAAGCCGCTGGATTTTTATACGCTTGACTATGTCAGTGTAGGCGTACAGCTCATAGTTCCATCTTATTCGATACACGTCGTCCACGCATATAACGATTAAAATAACGATCTATAAGTCCCTCATCCTTCCCGTCCTAATGTATGGCGCAAAGACGTGGACGTGATGAGAGGCTGTTAGGAGCGTTCGAGAGGAAGATACTCCGTAAGATCTACGGACCGCCAGTCGCTTGGCATGCTTTCATCCGACCATATTCTGCATAGAAGCTCATGCATGCGTTTTTTGAACTCTGCGCCTCCAGTCTTAAACAATTCAGCAGGTAGACCATCTGCACCTGCAGCCTCAGTGGCGTAGCCTAAATGGTGTCACCCTATTATACTCCTCCCCCTCTTCTTTTGAAATAATTATACTATGTGTAGGAATGTACGATTATTTTTTATTTAAAAGCAAGTAGATAATACAGGAATTCATAAAGATGAGTGAATTTAAATTAATACGTACTTAATTTAAGTCACAAAATAGTTAAAACCTCTACGAGTATGAGACCAATAAGGGAAATTTTTATTTACAGCTTGTTCTTCTTAAAGATCTTGAAAGATATTTGTTTACATACAACTTTTTTTTTAAATGTTAATGGTCATTGCTGCTGTAGGAAATTGATGTATCTACTTATGTGAGTACATATTTAAAGTACCAAATTTACATTGCAATATATAAAACTTTAAAAAAAATATTTAAAAGTTTTGCATTTTTTCGCAGCAAATTCTGAAATAACATTGCCGAAATCTAATTTGCTAGAAAATTCGCTTTCTATTGATAAAATGGCTACGTCGCATATCCTAAATTGACACATAGTTGAGCGTAAATATAATATAATTAGATTTAACTTTGAAAAACTTCTTTCACATGAAGCCACAGAGACACAAACTGTTAAAAACAATTGAAGAGCTAAAGATACGTTTGAAACAGACTCTATAAATTCCCATTCTGCAATAAAAGTCCATTTACTTGCGACTTTAAATTCAATGTTTGCTGTCTTAATTTGTCTACGAAATCTTTGTACTTCTACTTTAAGTTCTTCTTCTACAACTTCATCGTAGTGCGACGCCAACTTTTTTGCATTTATATTCAGTTCTTCAACCGTGCAAAATAGCAAGTCATTTGTTTTCACAATTTGAAAGATATCGGCTATATCATTGAATGCCATGGTTCGATACTTTAATTCTATCGAGAAATAATACTAGCCTTCATAAATGCATCTTCCACTAAACATTCCCGCTTTTCTTGTAAAAACAGAATTAGGGCATTCGATTTCGCTATTACTTTATCTACAGTTACTTGGTCCTGCAACCTGATTTGCAAATATTTTTGTGTAGCATCCACATCCTCCAACACATCGTGCAAAAAGCAAATGAAAACAAATGAAAGTATAATTTAAGACATTCACACCCACTTAGGTAATTATAATATTTTTTCCGTTTTTTTGGACATTGCGGGTGTCACCCCAAAAATGGTGACACCCGGGGCGGACCGCTCCTCCGCCCCCCTGGCTATGCCCCTGTGCAGCCTTATTGTTTTTCAGCCGAGCAATGGCTGTTAAGACCTCCTCATAGTCACGCGGCGGTACTTCAACGCCGTCAGTGATTGTGGTTTCCGGGGTAGATTCCGCAATGGCGGGATTATTGACGTCATCGCCATTAAGCAGCTGCGAAAAGAGCTCCCTCCATAATCTCATTATACCCTGGACATTTGTCACCAGATTTCCGTCTTCATCCCTGCAGGAAGAGGCCCCGGTCTTCAAACCAAGAGTCAGGCGTCTTATTCTTTCAAAGAATTTTCGGACCTCGTTCCTGTCCCGCAACATTTCGATATCATTGAACTCGCGTCTTTCTTCATCTCTTTTCTTGCGTCTGAAAAGACGTTTCGCCCCCCTACTCAACTCTCTGTATCGCTCCTTAGCAGCTCG
Organism: Palloptera scutellata; assembly: GCA_958295655.1. Lineage (NCBI taxonomy): Eukaryota > Metazoa > Arthropoda > Insecta > Diptera > Pallopteridae > Palloptera > Palloptera scutellata. The sequence continues at coordinate 13,231,193 of OY282453.1, forward strand.
CGTTGCAACTGATTGCAGGGTGGCTCTGTAAACAGCGTTTTTCGCTTCAGTAGCATCGCGACAATCTTGGTCGTACCACATATTTCTCCGTCAACGGTGGTAGCCTAGCACCTCTTCGGCAGCCGTACGCATAGAGCGGGAAATGTGCGTCCACTGCGCGCATATATCATCAAGTTGAGGGGTGTTTTGCGATAGGAGGAGTGCGAGTTGGTTGGCGAAGACTCTCATTCTTTCAGCTATGGAAATTCATAGTCAGTCAGAAAGGATCTCATTGACGAGTCTCAGTATCTCAGAAAGGACTTCGGCTCACAATCACTTACCTAAAAATCATAAAATTTCCACAATCTGACAATACGGACGTAAATTTTACACTTTAAAATTGCTACTTGATTTGGTCGTAGTAATTTTTATCATCGGTAAGTAGTTGTTGAAAATAAATTATGTGCAAACAGTTTGTTGTTGCTATAACGATCTTTTCAGAAAAGTACTACTAACGCAACAAGTAAAACCACCTTAAAATAAATATGAAAAGTGAGTACCATTAATGTTGCACCAAACATTGCCAATAATGTGAATCAATAGTGAATTTTAATCGATGTTTGCTTCACATTTCATGGTTTTTTGTTGTTGTTAATTTTCTTTGTTTTATTTTGTTTTCTGAGTGGGTGTACAAGAAAAAGTGGCATGGCGTTGCTGATGGTGGTTGAATATCTAAGAAAATTAATAAAAAATAAAGGAAGAAAACTCAGAAATGTCGCATAAACAGAATGTTGAGAGAATAAGGCGTCGCATCGTTAGCGTCGTCATCGACAATAATGATACGTTTCAAGGTAGTGGCAGGCAATGAAAGAGGCAGGGAAAGGGGCAATGACACATGAGCATACCGTATGAATTGCTAACTGCAGTGATGGTATTTTACGCGTCAATTTTGCACGATTAAACATAAATATTTTTTTTACACTTCAAAAAGTTTTTAACTATTTGTACGACAATAATACAAAAAACATACAATATGTGTGTTGAATAATTAGTTACGAAAGAGTAAAAAATCGACAAGGTTTTATTTATACCAAATGTAATTATAATTTTCTTTTTCAACTTGTTGACGCCGAAAATTGTATGAGGCTTGTGCTGTTTGTTTTCGTTCGCGCTGCAAACATACTCGATTTCAAAGAATCGATTTTGGAAAGATTTCGGGTCGGTTAACCGGCTTGCATTTTCTGTATCTTATATGTACAATATCTAAATTAAACTGCAAAACATAATTTTGATCTTTCTAGTGACGGGAAGTATCGAGTATTGTAGAGAATTGAGAATTTCAGTATGAGTTCAAGTATCGGGTATTTTTTGGTAGCAAGAATTTATTTTTAGCCGTTTTTTACTTTTCCTAATATTATTTCACTTCATTACCTTGAACAAATGCCACATAGAGACGCGCGTGCTTCTGGATGCTGTGCAACTTTTGTTTGTTTTACTAAATTGAATTCGATGCACTAACTTTAACATATATTGAAATAACGTTTAACGTTTAAGCTTGAAATAAAAAATAAATTAAAAAATTGGTATCAATTCGATATGATTCGAAATACTGAGTACTTTTGGGTACTCAAAATCGATACTTTTGAGTACTCGAAATGACCTGCCAATTCTTTAAGGAATCGACTTCTTACTACTTTAAGCATCGATTCCGCCCAACACTACATCTATCCATGCTATGTTGCCAAGTTTCGGTAATGTTACAATATTTCTCTCGTTTCCTTCTCGGTCGTTACGTGTCGGCCAGTATCCTCGTCGTCAGAGAATTCTACAGGCTTGATCGTTGGTGTGAAATTATTAAATTGATAAGCAGATTATATGCAGATTCAGATTATAGATGTAGATGCAGATTATAGATGTAGATAATTTGGGGATAATATTGCAAAAATTAAATTAAAAAAATTCTGTTTTCGAGATTTTTAAGAGGTTTTGTAAAGAATCATAAAGTTTTTAAAAATCGAATAAAAAAATTAATTATCTGATTCAAAAGTAATCACCCGATTTCCTAGTGAATAATGTTTATAATTACTGTGAATAAATATTATTCACAGACAGGACCGCTTTTTCTTTTCCGTCTTCTTTTATTTTAATTTCTAAGTTAAATTATTGTTAATTTTTAACTGAAATTAGCTCTATAGTATTATGTCAATATACACTTCATTTCAATATTTCAATTTAAAAACAATTTTCCAAAACATGAGCAATATTTTTGCCAACTTTTTCACTTGTAACTTTTTGCCTACGAATCCCAGTAATTTTTAGTTTTCTTTAGTAAATAACTTAAAGATATTGAAAATATCATTACCTTAGGTAATATATGAAAAGCCATGTATGGCTTCGTATGCAGTAGAGGTTTAAATCCATGTTTATAAGATACACGAATATAATGCGATATTCTGAAAAGCGCTGTGATGAAAATGAAAAAAAAAGCTTATTCAGTTCTACTTCTATTCCAATCCAAGTTGGGATACAATAAAACGGAGAAGTGATGAATGTATATAAAAAAATCAGAGGCAGGAACTAAAGCAGGGAAGGTCTTATTCTTATGCTTATTTTGTCTATGTTATGTTTTGTCTATGTTAGTATGTATGTAGGTATTTATGAAGGTGCGCTTGCATGAAGCGGGAGCTGCCTGTTTACGTTTTATTTAGACTTTTTTCTTTATGCTTCCTTCCTGAAGAAGCTGAAGTACGCGCTGCAGACATATTCGTACATATATATGTAGATATAAAAGGATTTCTATATACAATTTTAGTGCGGGCCACGCCTTTTATGCTGTGTGTTCTCGTACTTTTCTGGATACAATTATTTTGTTGCTTTGTGATACAATAATGCAATATTTGGTTATGATATGAATGCTTCTACAAAGTTCGAATTCTTTGGAAAATAAAAGAAATGCGTATGATTTTTGGGTTAAACTTTTTCCCTCTGGAGAAAGTTTTTCACATGTAGCGCGGTGCATTAACTTCTTAAAGTTCTTCTTTAGACGAGAAAGAAACAATCATAACACACTCAGTACAGAATAAGGAGTCCATTGTTTTTGTGCACTTGCGTGTGATGTAATCTTTGGAATGAGTGGTAATCTTACCTGGTTTCAAAACTTTGCAGTAATCCTTTGCAGGCAAAAATTAATGGACCAACAAACTTTTGATCCAGAAATACTATACATAAGTCTTGATCTTGATCAAGTTGTTGATAAAAGGAAAGAAATCCAATTAAATAAAAAAACCAATTAAATCAAACAAAAATGAGAGGCATCTTACTTCACTTACAAACAGGCGGCACGCCATGCTATCACTGATGCGCGGACGGCCTTCTCACTTGCTTACTTACTTACTTAGCTGGCACTACAACCGATGATCGGTCTTGGCCGCCTCCACAAAGCTCCGCCAGTCACTTCTGCTATGCGCTCGCTGGCGCCAGTTGATAAGGCCAAGTGCAGTCAGGTTGCCCTGCACCTGGTCTTTCCAACGGAGATTAGAACGTCCCCTTCTGCGTGTTCCTCCACCGTGGTTCGAATAAAACACCCTTCTAGTCGGAGCGCTTTCTTCCATTCGCTCAACATGACCCAGCCAGCGAAGCCGCTGGAGTTTTATACGCTTGACTATGTCAGTGTCGGCGTACAGCTCATACAGCTCATCGTTCCATCTTATTCGATAAACGTCGTCCACGCATACTGGACCGTAGATCTTACGGAGTATCTTCCTCTCGAACGCTCCTAACAGCCTCTCATCATTGATGGTCAATGTCCACGTCTCTGCGCCATACATTAGGACGGGAAGAATGAGGGACTTATAGAGCGTTATTTTCGTCGGTCGAGAGAGGGCTCTACTTCTCAATTGCCTACTGAGCCCGTAGTAACACCTGTTGGCAAGAGTTAGTCTCCGCTTGATCTCAAGGCTGACATTTTTGTTGGTGTTTATGCTGGATCCTAGATATACGAAATCCTTGACGACTTCAAAAGTGTAGTTGTCAACAGTGACATTTTGTCCAAGACGCCGTGACTCTTTGTTTGTTGACACAAGGTATTTCGTTTTGTCCTCGTTCACCACTAGACCCACACGACGAGACTCCCTTTCCAGGTTAAAGAATGCTGCACTGACTGCTCGAGCGTTTTCGCCAATGATGTCAATATCATCAGCGTATGCTAGCAGCATGACACTCTTGTAGAAGATAGTGCCAGAGATGTCGATGTTCGCAGCTCGAATTATTTTCTCCAGCATAAGGTTAAAGAAGTCGCACGATAGGGAGTCACCTTGTCTGAAACCTCTTTTGGTATCAAATGGTGCGGAGAGGTCTGTCCCAATTTTCACTGCGCTGGTGGTGTTGGTCAGTGTCATTTTGCAAAGACGAATGAGCTTTGCAGGGATACCAGGATACCAAAATCAGACATTGCGGCGTACAAGTGATCCCTAATCGTGCTGTCGAAGGTGGCTTTATAATCGACAAATAGATGATGGGTGTCGATCTGTTTTTCTCGGGTCTTTTCCAGGATTTGGCGTAGTGTGAATATCTGGTCGATGGTGGATTTACCAGGCCTGAAGCCACACTGATAAGGTCCAATCAGTTTGTTGACGATGGGCTTCAGTCTTTCGCACAGTACGCTCGATAGAACCTTATATGCAATATTAAGAAGGCTTATCCCACGGTAGTTGGCGCAGTTCGTGGAATCACCTTTCTTATGGATTGGGCAGAGTACGCTGAGATTCCAATCACTTGGCATGCTTTCATCTGACCATATTCTGCATAGAAGCTCATGCATGCGTTTTTTGAGCTCTTCGCCTCCGGTCTTAAACAACTCAGCAGGCAGGCCATCTGCACCTGCAGCCTTATTGTTTTTCAGCCGAGCAATGGCTGTTGAGACCTCCTCATAGTTAGGCGGCGGTACTTCAACGCCGTCAGTGATTGGGGTTTCCGGAGTGGGTTCCGGAGTGGGTTCCGCAGTGGCGGGATTATTGCCGTCTTCGCCATTAAGCAGCTGCGAAAAGTGCTCCCTCCATAATCTCATTATGCCCTGGATATCTGTCACCAGATTTCCGTCTTCATCCTTGCAGGAAGAGACCCCGGTCTTCAAACCAAGAGTCAGGCGTCTTATTCTTTCAAAGAATTTTCGGACCTCGTTCCTGTCCCGCAACATTTCGATATCATTGAACTCGCGTCTTTCTTCATCTCTTTTCTTGCGCCTGAAAATACGTTTGTCCTCCCTCTTCAACTTTCTGTATCGCTCCTTAGCAGCTCGCGTTGCAACTGACTGCAGGGTGGCTCTGTAAACTGCGTTTTCTGCTTCAGTAGCATCGCGACACTCTTGGTCGTACCACATATTACTCCGTCAACGGTGGTAGCCTAGCACCTCTTCGGCAGCCGTATGCATAGAGCGGGAAATGTGCGTCCACTGCGCGCATATATCATCAAGTTGAGGGGTGTTTTGCGAAAGGAGAAGTGCAAGTTGGTTGGTAAAGACTTTGGCTGTCTGTTGTGATTGCAGCTTTTCGACATCCAACTTTCTCTTTGTGCCTATCCGTACGCGATTGCTACACATATACGTGTGCAGACCTTGGCTGCAACCAAGTAGTGGTCTGAGTCGATGTTTGCACCACGTATTGTGCGTACGTGTAGTACCTTGGAAGCGTGCCTTCTGTCGATCACAACGTGATCAATTTGGTTTCGTGTGTTTTGATCAGGGGACAGCCAAGTGGCCTTATGGATATCTTTATGTTGGAATCTGGTGCTACTAACTGTCATGTTTCGTGCCGCGGCGAAGTCGATCAGTCTCATACCGTTATCGGTGGCTTCGTCGTGGAGACTGAATTTTCCGATCGTCGGACCAAAGAGACTCTCCTTGCCAAAATTAGGCTGATGTTGAAGAATTTTGCCTAGATGCGGATAGTGGCTAGGCGCTCACGCACGGCTGTCAACCTGGAGACTATATGACGCAGTCTCTTCCCAACCACAAATCCAACACCAAATTCGTGTCTCGACGCATGACAGCTGTAGTAGATATCACAGGATGCTCTTTTGGAGCAACTCTGTCCCGTCCATCGCATTTCCTGATGTCAGCTCTATAATTTTGGAGGACATCCATTAGCTGGATAGAGGCACCTTCCCTGTAGAGGGTTCGGATATTCCAGGTGCATATCCGTAAATCGTTGTCCTTTGGGCGTTTGCGGGAGTCGTCAACATTAGAGGCGTTCGTTATCCGAGGCTTATTTGGAGGATTCATTGGTGGGTATTTTAACGTGGTGGGTTCCAAGCCCGACGCACAACCATTCATTCAAGGTCATGGAGAAGCCCGCCGCACATATTAGTTAACTCACTGACGGTTGTCAAATCGCTATACAGGGGACGCCACGAGGAGGCTGTGTGTCGACTTGAAACGTAGAAGCGCAAGGATCGACCATGGACGCACCTGCGACTGTCACGAACTTTACCTTGTGTCCTACGCCCCAGGCCCCCCTGGGGCCTTCTCACAACGGTTCTTATTAGGAATCCTTGCCGGTGAATACATATCTCAGTTCGACTTTCTTCAAATGTTTCTTCATATAAGGGCCATTGTTTAATATTTGTTTATAAATAATTGTATACATTTTAACATGAATCTCATACGAAAAATTCTTCAAGCAAAGTCTCTTAAGGTGGCGAGATGGGCATCAGAAATCATTCAAATGCTGTGGAAGCGCTGAAGCACCGCCACTCAACGTCCTATCTATCATTTTTATTTTATAGCGCAAATAAATAACCTTAAAAATAATTATTTTACTTCAATTCACTACCATTGTGAGACACTGAAAACTTCAAGTTATCGTTAGTTATATTTTCGTGCACTAACTATAGCAAAAAAAAAAAAAAAATTTTGGTTCACTCGTTTATGATAAATAAAATTTGTTTCCAATCTGCTTCCGAAAGAAGCGCATTTTTCGCACCAGTAAAATGGATGTGAACTAAATAATGCCTTAGTATGTATGGATATGTGTATGAATAAACATATGCATGTACATATTTCCATTTTATGAATTTCGGCTCATAGAGGGGATGGTGATGGGTATGTGTGTTTGTGTGCTTAGGCTGAAGTTGAAGCTGAGAGTTAGTGGGTAGCTAGGTGAGGGTGGCAAGTATTGGGGAAGAATTTTATAATTTGGTAAAGGCACATAAAATAGTAAAAAATTAAAAAAAACATCAAAAAAGAAAGTAAAATAAAAAGAGAAAGGCTTTCGTTTTTGTTGTTGTTGTTATTAAATATTTGAAATTTCAAATCACATGTTGCCAACAGTGTGGAAAATGACATTATAGAATGAGAGGACAAATTTAAAAAGCCATTGAAGGTTTCATTTATTTGGTTTAAATAATTACAAAATTTTTACAATCCTAAATACAGTACAGACTGCAGTACAGTAATCCCCGCTTAATTTTATCGATGAAAATGCACAATTTATGCTTCAATTAACCGAGGAATGCAATTTACCGAGTAATTTGAGTACATTTTGAACTAGAAAAGTAGTATTTCTTGCTCAATTAAAAAGTAAATGCAATTAAGCGGAGTTCAATTAAACCAAAGATAACTGTAGTAAAACGTATCGAGTAACCCTGCTTAATTGCATCAATCAAAATGTTTAATTTATGGTTCAATTACGCGGCGAATACATTGAGGGAGTAATTTGAGGTAATTTTGGACTAAAAACGTGATATTTCTGGCACAATTACCGGGAAACGCAATGAAGCGGAGTTAAATTAACCAGGGATTACTGTATTGATAAGGAAAAATAACAACTTTTTTAATTTCAACCACTAGAGTTTTAGGATCATCGTTTTCTTTTCAGAGATTCAAATGCCGACAAAAGGGTTGTTCATCTTACAGACTCCTTATTTTTTAAATGTGAAGCTGTATAATTTTAATCTGTACGATTTTTCGAAAAGCAATTTTGAAAATTCGTCAAATATCGTGAAATCTACCAATGTAATCATTTTGCTATAGTTTGTTTCTGGTTCTATTACTTTTCTATTTACTTATTTAATTAGTTTATTTAATCAGAGGTGGACATCGTTGGTCAAGAAATTATCGTCGTTAATTCCGAAAAATTATTGACGGAAGTTAACGTTAATATTAACGTAATCTTTTTGTACGGAAAAAATAAAAAATATATATGTATGTACATACTTAATATTTTTATTCTCTAAAAACATATAAACTAAAGTGTTACGATGTATGTATGGAGAGCAGACGTTCAACTGCAGCACTGTTGGGGATGGCTGTTTTATATTTAATAAACAATCTCACCTATACTTTCTCGTTCGGAAAGGCAGCATCAGTCACCAATTCCGTGGACCTGTTGTTCTTCCTGATTTATTTTTTGGCTGGGTGACAGCACTTAAAAAGTAATCTCGGTATTTAGATGATTTGTGTTTATTGTTTAATTTAGATTGCGTGACATATTGCGATCAAAAAGGGTAAATAAAAAAACAAGTGCAGATTCTTGGTCATGGCAAGTCTATCTAGACACTGTCTACCTAATTAGTAAATAAGATGCTTGGCAACTATTGGTCCATCATTTTGTATGTCTGTCCACACAGCAGCAACTGTTATGTTGAAATTAAATAACAAATAGCAAATCAAGAGATAAACTTACTTTAACCAATCCCAAGACTGTATTTAATTAGTTACTACATGCTTTGTTTTTTGTTTTTACTTGCACAATAATTTATGTACATACCTACATACATATTTTCTTATCATCAACAGCTTTTTTACTCATTGTGCTCGGCAGCACAAAGGGAAAGTTTTCGTTTCTTCTTGTTGATGTTGTTGTTTTGTTTTTTGACGATTACCAAGACGACCAATTAGAAAACTGCGCGATTTTTCTCTAACTTTTGTGTAATTACTCTCTCTCTCTTTTTATCTGGCTTCGGCGCTAATTAACCAATTAAAAAAAAGCTGCAATGAAACAACGACGACAACAGCAACGCCACGATGTCGACGAAAAGCTTCGTGCTTTAACAGTTAATAATTGTAAATTTAAATAATTGAGCAAAACTGAGGTATGTATACATGTAGGTACGTAGCTTTTCTCATTTGTGCGACGACTGCGATGCCGCCACAGCTATACGCACAAAAGCACAGAAAAATAAACACATGGATGTACCCAGGCAAGACACAGCTACACGTAAATGCACACAAATGATTTATATAGGTAAATAGGTGATTTATAGGTAAATCTATGGTAGTGGCGACTCTATTGGTTAATTTCGTTTCGCTATTTATTTTTTTGTGTGTGAAAGTTATGTAGTTTTCATTGCGTAATTGTATTAATTAACATTGTTTAGATGTAGCCCAATCATATTTGCGACTATGTTGGCAGTTTTCTGCTTTCGTTATGGCTTGGTGGTGGTGATTTCCGAAGTTTAACGCTGCCTGCCTTTTTCTCCCGGAATTTTTCGGAAACTAATGTTTCCCGGCAATGGATGCAAATAAGTTTTTTTGATGGAAAAATTTCTGAAATTTTACAAATTCGAGAAGTACATGCGCAATTAAGTGTTGTAAAATTGACCGACGATTACTATAATTATATTATGTTGCCTCCAAATTCAACATAAATCGCATTAAAGGCAAATTTTGAGTGTTAATTTATACAAAAGACAATTTATGATATGTTTCATAAATTAGGAGCAGGCATGACGATAGGGTGGTGGGGACACGGGATTCCTCTGGTCTCCCCCCTTCCCCCCCAGACCCATACTTTTTAGAGCGGGGCCTGCAAGGTAATAGTTAATATATTATATTTGTTAATTTGTTTAGACGAATTTCGCATTTTATTTTGTGTATATTTCAAAAGTAACGAGTACGTAAAATGAACATCAGCTTTTCGTTCCGATCCGTAATCTTCTTTTCCCTCGTGTACTTATTTTCTCTCCACGGTATTGGCTGTAAGTCTCTTTAATTAAAAAATATAGGCTAAAATGCAGAAATACTCGTATTTTAACGAGAAGATTTTTCAAAAGGTACGACATGTAAGAGGACTTCGTCAAATGTATATCAGCCTATTTTTGGTACAATTGGCTTCTAAAATTTAAAATTTTTTCTTACCTTAGGTTTTTTCAAAAAAATGTGAAATGTCAGTACTTTTCCACACTAGAAGACGAGTGGTACGTATTCGTGTTGAATGAATTTACCTACTAAAGTAATCCTCGGTTAGTTAAATCACGCTTAATTGCGCTTTCCGTTTAATTGCTCCAGAAATTTGACGTATCTACTTCAAAATGCAATTAGCACTCCCCGGTTAATTGAAGCATAAAGTGTACATTTTTATCGATGCAAATAAGCGGGGATTTCTGCATTTATTGTATTTTCACCTATTATTCGCCCTTATGTGACTGGCGCCAAAGCCCACACACACAAACACACGCACACACAGTTTAGGTCAGAAGCACAAAACCACCCAGCGTACATGTTCAGATAAAAGGAGAAATTCGAAACACACCAGTTTAGAAATGCAAAAGCATAAAATTCCCATTTCCCAAATTATGTAGTTCAGCTTTGGTCAGGAGGAGAGGGGAGGAGGGTGCACAAGATCACAAGGACTTCGAAAATAAAAACAGATTTAAGAGGACAACAAAGTCGGACCTGGTGCGAGAAAGTACGTACATACATAAATACATATATATGTACATAATTCAAAACATTTAAAAACCATAAATTGAAATTTCATGCCCCCGCTGCCTTTACTCCCTATTGCGACACATGACTAAATAGACAACAATACCGAAAATATTCTGTGTACTTAACACATCCATATGTGAATTATTAAAGCGCACCAACATAATCAAAGGAAATAAACAAGCCGTGGAAAAGGAGTGGTAGCAGCAACAACAGCAGCAGCAGTAACACCATCGCCACCACCAATTAAAACAAAGCAAAAGTATTTACAAAACACTAACTGGATGAAATAAACACATATCCATCCATACACATATGAATGTATGTATATACTATACCTACACTTGGAAATATATATAATATATCTACTTATATGCCTTATATATATATATGTATATGTACATATGTGATGTACATACATGCATACATACATACATACACATACGTGGATATACAGCACAATTCAACTCAACTCAACTCTATACAGCGTTAATAATGAAGGAGTAGAATGGAGCGGCGGCGTTGGATTGTGGGACTGACTGGAACTGGGATTGGTGTTGTGCGGTGAGATGCGATGCATTGCTATGTGTGAAACGAAGCGACATGAAGTTCTACACACGAAAATACAGCGTTCTTTTGGTTTTTGTTGTTACTATTTTTACTGTTCTTTTAATGTAGTACGATTATGGAGTTTTTGTTACACTCATATACACAGCACTCTTACACTCTATCTCTTTCTTAGGTACTCTTCTGCATTGCTACTACATATTTGCTATTTTGTGCTTTTACGTTTTAATTACTTATTTTTCCTTCTTTTAAACTTACATACGAGTACATAAATAAGCATGTTTGTATGTTTATATACATTAAAATTTATACATACATACATATGTACGTACTTATTTATGTAGCTATGTATATCAGTTCGTAATGCTATGTATTAAGTTAAAACTTTCATCTGGTTGGTCACGATTTCCCCCCTCTCTCTCACTGTTTGTTATACTAAATATACATACGTATATACTATACTTCTTTTCACGGAATATTTTACTACTCACGAGCACTAGCGAATCCAATAGGGGTTATTCTGAGAATATGTTAAATGAAACTAACTTCAACTTCAAAAGGTACTGAGTTTACGTCTTTAACTTACAATGGAAATAACTGTTATTTAGTGCTTTATTATGTGTACAAAAATCATAACTGTATCTTATGAACTTGTCACGCGAGAAGAGTATTTGACATTATCACGTCTCTCGAAATTTATATTTTATGACTTATGCAAGTATTGCATATGGTATTTTTTTTTGTTTTTTAACTGGATTGTATCTGAAAAGTTATATATCGTTCTTTAAAATTTTTATTGTTTCGATCTTTTAAAGTAAACGTGAAAATGCCCTTTACCTATATATGTAGATGGACTCATTTGACTTTAACAAATGAATACTAGGGACTCAGACTTGATTTCAGTATCTGTAAGCGACCCTGGGTTAAGCGATCGTGGTTTCACAGTTTTTCCAAGTTAAAAGAAAATAATTTTGCATTGGACCTCCTAAGGGTTGGATATGGGGGTAAATACGTTCGGCGAAAATGTTGGAGGAAAGAAATTAATGGGGTCGTTTTTAAATTTTACACTTCAAAGATCAACATGGAATCCGTCACCACTTATTTTATAAAAATGCTAATTTTTATGGGATCATTTGGGGTGGGGGTAAATATATATAGACAAAAATGTTGCATAGCGAAAAATAATGGAGTTCGGTCTCCATTTTATTATTTTAAGCCTCTAGCACCGACTCTTAACCAATCGAAATTCGTAAAATTTTAAACTTTGTATTAAGTTAAGTTAATACAGTAAGATACTTAAGTATATTCAGCAAAAATATTAATACATAAAAATATTTCTAGTTTAAAATAATTGTTTTTTATTCCTCTAGCAATTCTTATATTGTTGGAGTAGCTCAGGTTGAATCAGTTTTGCTCATTTTCCCAGCATAAATTACTCAACTATAATTTGCAAACAAATAATGCCTTTTTTAAGAATAACCATGCCTACAGCGAATCGAAGGTGATTCTGAATGAATTATTTACGACCGAATTAGAATTTTGATAAGAAAAATCTGAAATCTATTGTTTATCATACCTAATAAATTAATTTACTTTAAAAAACCTCTCCATTCGCTATAGCTCTACGCATCATGCTATTAATATTTTTTACTCAATGACTGTGAGTCGTTTGCAATCGCTGTGGTGTATTCTTATTCTTATGCACCCTTTCCTACTTATTTTTCCTCATCATATAGTTTGATTTCAGTGAGTTTATTTACACATAAACATATCATTTGTCCTTAAGAGTCTTCACAAATTTTCCAGGAAACCACAAAGTGTTTCTTTTATGCTTCAAATTATACAAATTTTCTTTTTTATGTAGTATCTCCGGAAGGCCAAACCTTTCCTCCACTATTCATCCTTACGGCCCAATATCCTTTTTTGACGGTCATCTTCCTCTGAACGGCATTTTTGGAGGGTTACAAAGGTTACAAATTTTCTTTGAAACCAAGTCTTTCTCTAATCGGCTTTTCTGGAGGTTACGAAAATTCCTTGAAACCAACTTCAAGTTATACAATTTTTAAACCAACCCTTCATTCTCTCTCTAAAAACTCCGAGTTATCAAGATTTTCTTTTCTATGCATTATCTACAGAAGCCTAAAACTTTTTCCACTATCCAAGACCCAAGACGGTCGTCTTCCTCTAATCAGCTTTGCTGAAGGTTACAAAAATACTTTTAAACCAACTGCTAAAAGTCTTTATTTTGTTCTTTCGCACACCCTTCATTCTCTCTCTCTCAATCCTCCAGTGGGTTTTTGATACAAATGTCCCGAAAAATTTTGAGGGAAGTGCTGATTGAGTCCGGGTCTCTTTTCTGATATTATGAAAAGCATTTTTTTCTCCGAAGAAGTATTTTATTTCAAAAACAACCAAAATCAAAGTTTTGGAGTTGGGAACCTTAATTGCAACTAATCTTTCAAATATGCACTGATTTTGGTCCTTTACTAAAGGGGCCCTAGATTGTGGAAGAATATTGTTCCTCTTTAGCTGCAAACAGTTATATGGGTGTATAAGTATAAGGCTTTTAATAACTTTATAAAATCAAGTTAGGCAAAATTATGTCAATCATACTCAGAAACGATTTTTTACGATTGTATCAAAAATTTTGCATATACGTAAAAATATAAATCGAGTAATCATATATGTATAAGAATTAAATGAATGAATGTAGTATGGAAGTTCATAAAGTTTTTTTTTTTTTTGAAAAATCGGAAACTTACATTGGTTTGCCTTATCACATTTTTGTAATCATCATCCACTTATTTTCTCTGCAGCATTTTTGCTGCATACACTTTTCGTCGTTGTTGTTTTGATTTTCCAACAATGTTTTAGTTGTTAATCTATTTTCGTATATAGATTTAAATGGTTTTTTCTTTTTTTTTGAGCCTTAAACTTTTAAATATTAGTTATATATTTTATTTTGTACAATTTTTTTTGCTAAAATTTCGTTAGTAGATTTTTTGTACTGTTTTTGTTATATATTTATTTATTTCTTTTTTTTTTTGTAATATTTGTTTTTTTATTTTTCTTATTAAATATATATAGGAACTTTGATTTTGTTGTTGTTTAAATTTAATTTGTTACATTTCACACATGTAAATTTGTTTCAGGAATTGAATACCTATATTTTTGTTATTTCATTGAATACAAATTTTATTTTGGTTGTGATTTCGTCGAAAATAATTAATAGATGTATTGTTTTTTATATCGACTACAATTAGAGAAATTAAGACTTTTATTTATATTAAATTTTTTTTTTTTTTGTGGTTTCTTTTACATAACTTTTAATACATAATAGCGATCAATATTCCCGAGAATATGCACACCAAAATTAATTACTCTCTACGCCGTGATGGTGCGATAGGTCATAAATAACTTGCTTATGTAATTTTTACAAAATTAAATTTCATCATTGCCGATTACAACCTATAAAAAATGAAAGCATCTTTAAAACTCTTTATCCGAAATACAGAAAATATGAAAAATTAAACATTGCATTAATAAAATTAAGTGGCAAAAACAGATGGTAAAAGCAACAGATTGATGAATAATAAATTTCTGGAGTAATTAAATGGGACACGCAATTAAACGGGGATTACTGTACATAGGTACATTTCCTGCTTCACCAGCTTTTGTAAGTACGCATTAGCTTTTTGCTATTGTTTCATTTTGTTGTTGTTATTGTTATTGTGCCATTTTTCTTGCCACAAGAATTTCTTAAAGAATTAATAGAATGGGGCGACACCGTCAAAAAAGATATGGAAACAAAAAAAACTATTAATTATAATTTGCATTTTGAGGAATCTCAAATCTACAAAAATGCATTTATTTAACAATACAAAATTCAATATCGCAACTCGTTTTTTTTCTTGCTTGTGTTTTGTTTCATTTTAGCTATCGTTTTTTGTTGTTGTTTTTTTACTTTTGTATGTAAAACTTGCACATAACAATAGGTGTTCCATGAACACCACTCAGTTGAATGATTATAACCGGAATAACAAATAGAACCAAATACGGAGGGGGAATATTTCTGTAGTGGTTTTTTTCTTGTAGGTTCGTTCACAGATCGGTCTGTCTCTCTGCCAGTATTTGTTCAACTTTGAATATGACAAACTCGAAAAACTAGAAACTTCTATTCAAAAATTTTATATGGAATGATGCGAGTTCCGATACTCAAATCGCTTCAATTGTAATATTGAAGCTTACTTTCATTTGTTTATGATGTGCCCTCAAGCGGTGGGCATTTTAGAACCTAAGTAAATCCTATGTGTTGTCTTAATAATGATTATAGATTTTTTACACAGTGGTCAAAAAACAAAGGCTTTATTTTTTTATAGACAATTTGAAGTTTTAAAAAAATTCCAGAAAAATGATCGATCGATTGTTCGACCAACATATTGTACACGGTCATTGAATTCCCTCTGATTTATATTATTTCTTAAGTTAGATATCACTACCTCTATTCTTCCAAGTATCTCCAAAAGTATCATTTTGCTGGAAACAAAATAAAAACTAAATATATTTTAATAAATTTCAGTGTTAAAGTGGAGATACGGGGTTGAAGAACGGGCTGTAAATTTATTTTTTATAAAATCTATCTACTATGGATTGACCACCAATGATGAGGGGCTGTTAGTTGCGTTCGAGAGGAAGATACTCCGTAAGATCTATGGTCCAATATGCGTGTCCGACGTGTATCGAATAAGATGGAACACTGACATAGTCAAGCTTATAGAAATCCAGCGGCTTTGCTGGCTGGGTCATGTTGAGCGAATGGAAGAAGGGTGCCGGCTAGAAGGGTGTTTTTATTCGAGCCACAGTGGTGGAGAAGTGGACGTTCGAATCTCCGTTGGAAAGACCAGGTACAGGGCGACTTGACCTCATCAACTGGCGGCAGCGCGCGCATAGCAGAGCTTTATCGAGGCGACTGAGACCGATCATCGGTTGTAGTGCCAGCTAAGTAACTAAGTATGTAGTCTAAGTATGGATACCATGGAGTACGGTTGCATTATTTGGGATCCGCTCTACTTAAGCCATTGTAGTAGAATAGAAAATGTTCAGAAAATGTTTTCCCGATATGCGATTTGGAAGTTTAAACCATCTTATATTGCTCGTGGTGTAAATGCATACATTACATTCAAGGAGAAAATATTATCTTAATACATTTGTTCGTGATGTTCTCATGTTTCACATTGATTACACTCCGCTTCTTGCTCTTTTTTTTTTGTCACAACCAATTACAGTCGTAGTGATGTTATAAATAATTCAAGCCATTTTTACAATTCCATTTGCATTGTAGACACATGTCGGAATATTTTAGTTTAGTTTGAAGTTTTATTATACAAAAATTTTTCGATTATTATTAACTTATTTCTATCTTGATTCTCAGGTAATTTTATACAATATAAGAATGAAGAATAGCAGTAGCGATATGTAACTCCAAGTTTTATCTTTCATCCCTTGGTTTTTTTTTACAACGAAAGTATGAAAGACACATTAACACAATAAGGATTAGCCTTCTCTAACTTTTGGTTTCTTCTTCTTTTCTTCTTTTAATGGCACACCAGCCCATGGAGGGACTAGGCCGAGCTTTTCGCATCCACTCATGTCGTGCGTGTTATTTTTGTACATGAATGGAAGGTACCTACAGTTTTTTGCCGAATTTGAACGGCGAAGTGAAAAGCTTTTCATGGGCAATTTTTACTCTTTAAGGTTTGCTATTGCCTGCCAAGAGGTGATGCCATGTAAAAAATATATTTTTTTTAACTTTATTATTTTGTGTGCCGAGATTCGAACCCCGGACAATCTTCGTAACAGTCCAACGCACTACCACTACACCACATCTACCAACTTTTGGTTTACATCCGATTATATTCCTAAATGCCAAACAAAAATTTTTGGTTTAAATATGAAGACATGTGGGTCCCCCCGGGTTCGCAGTTTTCACAGATCCGCGCCAGTTAGACTTCAGTGAAATGTTTCACTTCAGTTACCCAAAGCATGTATGTTTGTCCATTTTGGTACATAAAAATTAAGGGGCCCGTAGTTGATCATCTTGCTCGCCCCGGGGTCGGTATTTTCGCTCCTCGTTCCTGATTACCATATATTATATTAAAATAAACTGAAAGTAGTTGTACTTATCTAAAAAATTTATGCTTATATCAAGATTATCTAACGATACATCAATCAATGACATAAAACTACATATTATATCGTAAATTGATTTGATGATCTTTCTGTTTTTAAGTTAATTTCTCATATCAAAGAAATATTTCTTCTTTTAAAGTTAGTATTCCGGTTGAGATGTTCCACAAAATCGTTGATATTAACTTTTGGCCAAAAGGTGTAATTGTGAGAGAATTTGTCTATAATAGGCCAGTTTCAGAGAAAGTTGCACGCATTCCTGGTGTGGATCCAAAAAACTTGCTATAATTATATATCAAAATGTCAGAGGGTTAAATTCAAAATGAAATAACCTACATGTATCTTAAAAGTGTTAATTGTAATGCGCACATTTTAGTTTTCACTGAAACTTGGTTAAAACCATTGGTATATGATGTCAAAATTCTTTGTAATTACTTCCAGGTTTTTATAAAAGACCATGTTCATAAACATGGTGGTGGCATTAGATCGCCGTTAAGTTTTTATGTCCATCTGGGGTTTACCCATTAGATTATTCAGATGATATTGAACTCTTATGTGTCCGCATAATGATCGATAAGCATTATTTATTTATTACTTGTTAGTACATCCCGCTTAATTCAACCGATGACATTTATTTTCTGTATGCTTCTTTCTTAGCAACAATCTGAAATGAGAACAACTGATTTGTTGCTTGTCCTTGGTGAATTCACCATAATATGCCGAGTGTTACTTGGAACTTTTGTTAAGAAGTTCGGCATCTTTACCTTTCACTCCTATAGAACTCAATAATAACTTCTGAACTAAGTTTGTGTTTGTATCAGGTTAATAATATTGAAAAATGTTTGGATCTTGGCTATGATGACTCAAAATTTGTATATCTCGCTCCTACGCTTCTCCTACGAGGTCATCATCCTACCTTGGCATTATCCTTTGAATTAGCGTATAACCTAAATATTGATACAAAACCTGTTAAATTAAAATTCTGTTTTCAAAGAACTTATTATAATAAACTAGTTGATTTTCTTTCTGTTACATCTTGGGCTATAGATTATCTGGATATTGACAGCTCTATATCTCTATTTAATAATATTTTATATAAAGCATTTGAAGAATTAAGACTTATTGTACGAAGACTGGCCCCATCTGGTTCTCAAAGGAATTAAAAACCTTAAAAACTCGTAAGTCACGAGCTGTAAAAACTTATAAAAGTACTGGTAGAAATTTGGATTATTGCAACTATTCCCGTCTAGTTCATGATTATCTAAGCTTTCCAGACAGTATTCAAATTGTTTCGAAACGTACATAAGCACAGCGATTTCCCTATGTTTATGTGTCTTGTTTCTAGTGATGACTTTGTAATTGCGAACTTGTTTGCTGATTTTTTTTTCATATCTACATATTCCACCTTTAGCTTAAATGACAATGGCTTTTATCCCATCGCCATTGATTCGTTTAATACTATTTGTTTTCCCACCATAGATCCTCTTGATGTTCTTCATCATCTTAAGTCTCTTGAGTTGTCATTTGTATCTAGGCCCGATAATATTCCTAGTGATATTTTAAAAAATTGTTCTGAATTTTTACATAAACCGCTTGAAAAAATGTTTGACAAATGTTTAAAATCGGGTTATTTCCCAGTTTGTTGGAAAGAATCTTTTATTCTTCATAAAATTGTGTTAAATCTAATATTTATATATCTAAATCTAATATATATATAAATTATAGAGGTATTGCTAAATTAAATTATGCATTCTGTTACAACATTGGTTCCTTAAGGGGAGATCTGCAACGATTAATCTTTTAGAAACCACTACAAACTGATGTTATATATACTGATTCCAGCAAAGCATTTGATAATGCCAATCATGGTCTTCTGATTAAAGGTTTGGTTGCTTTTCCGCCCTTGCTTTTAAGATGGATAGAATCATATATCACAGAAAACAAAAGGTGATCTTCCGAAATGCCGTACCAAAAAGCATTGCTGTTACTTCCGGGGTTCCTCTGGGACCTTTATTGTTTCTTATGTTCAATAATGACTTACCGTCTATAATTCGAAATTGAAAAATCATAATGTATGCTGATGATGTAAAGTTGTTCTGCAAGAAGATGGTGATAATTTTTCAATTAAATATATGTTACTTAATCTTGATGAATGTAAGTTGATGACATTTAAGTGGAAGCAACCTATGCCTGCATCACACTCTGAATAATGTATTGATATTTGTAGATTTAGGTGTTACCATGAACTCCAAATTAAGTTTTAACTTGCATATCAAGTCGTGTGTGAACAAAGCTAAAAGTTCTTTAGTTCAAAAGAATTTAACGACTCTTATAAAACAAACAAGCAATTCACTTCACTTGTTAGACCCATTCTTGAGTAAGCACCTCCTATCTGAAATCCTCAATGTAAATGCTGCATATGTAAGTAAAATTGAGTCGGTTCAACAACAATTTCTTATTTTTGCAGTGAGGAGTTTTTGTTGGAATCCTCTTTTAAATCTTCCCCGTATGAACATCGATTAAAACTTGTTAATCTACCAATAATAATACCATAAGCAGAAGAAAAATTCTGAATATATCATTTTTTATAAAGCTTTTGAATGACATTTTATCATCTTCACATAACGAAATAAACTTTAATATACCCTGAAGAAGCTCACGATGTCTTATTTCTGTTAAAGGTAGCATATGAAGAACAAACTATGCTCAAAATGATCCTTTTCGTGGAGTTTGTAGAAATTTTAATGAACATTATAATCAGAGGCCCTATTCTATAACATGTTGAGGCCCTAGGCAAAAATCAATTTTTGTGGCCCTCTTAAGTTTTTTTTTGTACTTGTTGCTCAATTTTCTAAATTTTGACGAAAGGAACAACATTTTTGAAAGACAAATATTTTGTTAGAAATTATAGACCATTTATATTTTTTTTTTTCTTGCAAAACTATTAATTAAGGAGTCATGCTTGATTTTTTTACTAAGTCGTTTATAATGGCCATGATGGCTAAGTGATTTAATTTTATTTGTCCAAGTGACGTTCTTAGGTAGTTTTTGACCCGCTTAAGAATGCTAAATGATTTTTCACCAAACGCATTTGCAATTGGGATTGTTAAACAAATTTTTAGGATTATTTCATCGTTTGGAAATGTTGATGTTAAACCTTCCAGAATTGACGCATACATTTCAGGCAGTGTTAATATTTTTTCCAATTTTACAAAATGAAGGAACTGCTCAACCTCACCTGAATACTAATTGATTTCTGTCATCTTTATAGTTTTCAACTAAATTTGATAAACACTGAGCAAATTTTTCTTCAGGCAAATCAAAATCAACAAATATTAAAAAGTTTTGTAATACCTCGTCATAAACTACAGACCTTGTTTTTATTTCAGAGTGTAAAGTATCACAAATTAAGTAAAATATTTCAACTTCGAATAGTTCTTTCCCACGGTAAATTATGTCATTATCTGAAGTTTCATCGAATTGTATTTTTCTTTTCCTGTTTCGATTTTTTGCTGTTGAGCATTCTGTACTATCAGCTAATTCGATTGCTTCTTTCTCCATTTCGTGAAAATATGCATCATCATTTTGAATACTGAGTATGAATGCTGATAAAGATTTCAATAAATTAGTTGCTTTTTGTATGTTACATTCTTTGTTTTGTAACGATTTATTGGTGGCATTAATTCTTTGCAATAGTGTATTCCAAAAAATGAATAACAGTGCCGTCTCTAAATCTTCAAAACTACTATGTAATTTTTTTTTTTTTAATACAAATTTCACCAAGAACGGTTCTTATGAAAGAAAAATTCTTTCGTACAGTTAATACAGCTTCAGCTCTGGATGACCATCGCGTGTCACAAATCGCTGTGGTCGCTGTAGCGTAGCGGTAGTGCGTTGGACTGTTACGCAGAGTGTCAGGGGTTCGAATCTCGGCACAGGCAAAATAAAAAAAAATTTAAAAATTAAATAAAAGAGCAACAACAAAAAAATTAACGGCACCACCTCTTGGCAGCCAATGACAAACCTACAAGAGTAAAAATTGTCTATGAAAAGCTTTTCACTTCGCCGTTCGGATTCGGCATAAAACTGTAGGTCCCTTCCAGTCATGTGCAAATATAACACGCACAAAATGAGTGGATGCGAAAAGCTTGGCCCTTGGCGCTACATGCGGTCATATTCGACACTGATAAAAAACGAAGTTCATTGTGGTAAAGGCATAACACTTGCCACAGTGGCTATCTATCTCTTTATCGGTGTCCTGTGTGACCACATTCACTCTCACATTCTCCCTCCTTCTTCCTTTCACCTATCAAAAAACGGTCATGAAAATATCCCTTTTACGGATGAAAAAATTATTACGGTGTAGCAAGTTTTTAATAAGCAAAACGACAAAATCTATGCGAGAACATCTGAAGAAGCAAAATTTATTGTGGCAAGGGTTCAGAGAGGTTATCATCCAACATCCGTTATGGTCTGGTGGGGAGTATCCCATAAAGGCGTTAGTTCCTTGCATTTTCGCGAAAAGGGCGTTAAAACTGGAGCAAAAGTGTACCAACAAGATGTCTTGGAAGGCTTGGTGAAAGACTTGATAATAACCCTCTTTAATGGAGAGCACTGGGTCTTTCAACAAGACTCTGAACCAGCACACAAAGCCAAAACAACTCAAGAGTGGCTATGTCAGAATATTCCAGTCTTTATTAGTGCTGAAGATTGGCCCTCGGGAAGCCCAGATTTGAATCCCCTTGATTACAAATTGTGGTAAGAGCTAGAGGGTGTGGCCTGCAAAGTTCGCCACCAAAATTTGGAGAGTCTTAAGAAAGCTCTTATTTCAGCAGCGTCATCAATACCCATACGTTCCGCTAACACTATAATTTAATAACAAAATAAAAATTACAACACATTAAAAAAACTCGTTTCTTTAATTTTTACACTATATTCAAATTGTAACAGATCTTATGGCAGGACTAGGTACAACTTTTATGTTCTTTCGACTCATCATGTCTTTTCAAAACGTCTACAATATTTTTCCAATCGGAATATCCTGAAACCAAAACATTAGATTTTTTGCTAAATAGTTTACAAGGAAAGCAATAAACAGATTTCGTTGTTTCAGAATAAATCAACCATTCTCTTCGCTCTTGGGCTCCGTTTGTTTTAGTCATATAAAAATGTACATCATTTAATTTTCGGTATATTTGTTGATCATTATTATCTCAATAACATTTTTTAGAAGATTCTAAATCTCCCACATTTTTGGGTTTTGTACAAATACAATGTGCAAACAAATCTTTACTAATTATTTTTGGCCATTAACCAATGTCAGTAAAGTTAGGATAAGTATTTTTACATTTTACTACTTCACTCTCAATTTCAATCTCTATGTCATTGGTAGTTCCAACGTAATTATCACTTGCACCTTCTTCTACACAAATACTCCTATTTGAAAGATTAACATCGTTATCAGCTATTACTGGTAGTGAAACATTTTTATCTGCCACCGCAGTACTGGTAGATGCAACATTTCCATCCCAAGACATAAAATTTGCAAGGGAGTTTCTTTGCTTTTCATTTTCCCTCATTTGAATTTTTTTTTCGTAGTCGTTTTTGTGCGCCAGACTCCAAAGCTCTTTTCATTTTAAAGTATATTTTTCTATAATTTTTTTAAAAACAAAATGGTATAATTGTTGAGTGAATTAAGAATTATTGAATGATGAAAGCAACAACGTTGTCTTGGTAGTTTTAAAAAAACTGTTGGTTGTTCTGAAAATATCAATCTCAAATCATAATTTAAATTATGCTAATAGAAATACTCAATAAACACAAATAATTGTTCTCAATATTAAAAATCATGCAACGAAAATTTGATGTTAACGCAACAAAATTCAAACAAACAATGAAATGAAATGAATGAAATTGCATTTTTCAAACGAAATATAGAAACGCAAAGCTTGCTTATGCTTGGTTCTTTTTTTCCTATTTACTTTTGAAAATGTTAAAATTTTTATATATCTTGTGTTTTGTGTATCATATATTTTATTTTATAACGGCGTACTACAATCGCAAATAAATATAGTTCAGTTAATAGTATTAAATTTGAATTGGAGGTTTTAAACTCTCCAAAATTTAAAAACTCAAATTCTACGACTATTTTTTTTTTTAAATTTTTTTTTTTTAATTTTGGAGGCCTTTACAAATCGGAGCCCCTAAGCAAATGCCTAATCTGCCTTCAGGTAAATCCGCAGCTGATTGTAATCTATTTAGCATTTCTGATTCACTAGAACACATAAAATCCAATTTACTTATCTTTCTAAATCAATAAAAAACTATTGACTTTATATTTGTATGTGGAAGCTGTAATAGCTTTGCTCTTGTTTAATTCAACTTTAAATTGTTTGAAACGAAACTTATTTATTTTATTTAAATAATTTGATAAACAATTATTGGTTAAATTAACCGGGGAATGCAATTAACCGAGTAATTTGAGTACATTTTGAACTAAAAACGTAATATTTCTAGGACAATTAAAGGGGAAACGCAATTGAGCGGTGTTCAATTATTACTGTAATGTATTTTACAATTTTGTACTGCATTCCGTCATAAAAATTTTTTTTTTTAATTTATATGAATTTATTGACTGATTGTAGTTATTTATTTTTACTTCTCCTTTAACGTTTGTAATAGTATAGTTGTTATTGAAAACCATCTTAAATACAATATCTTTCTATTGAACTATCCACAGTTTCGTATAAAATCATTATAATATAATCACTCCAGCTTTCTGCAGTAACTAGTCGTAGTCTATTTAGAAATCGTCCTCTAACAACTTAAACTTTCTCTCTTGTTTCCTTTGACATTATTCTCAAGCACTTTCAGTTTTCTTGCATTTCACATTTTTCTATTGGGACTAAACATTCTGAAATTTCCCTATTTCATTTAAGAATGACGTTGCTTCAGATTAGCACTGGTTTAATATTGAAAGCACAAAACTTCTCTAATTACATACAGTAATTCCCCGCTTAATTTCACCGATGAAAATGTAAAATTTTAACTTCAATTAATCGGGGAATACAATTAACCAAGTAATTTAACGTTGAATATCTGGTACAAATAACCGGGGATTAGTGTATTTAAACTCGTGGAAATTACTGGAGACTGGGAACGTCACCCTAATATGTAAATACGTTTTTTGACCGCCTTTTTTAGTTTTCAGGTAGTTGATTGCTTTCTTTCTTTTTATGTCACTATTTCACACAGTTTGTTAATACATGATTTCAAAATAATTACTAAAATTAAGAAGTTGCACTTTTCCAGATTTTTTGTTATTTATTTTATACACTTTTGCACTGTACTTTTTCCTGTTCCTGTAGCCTGTTCCATTTGTATTTCACCGACGGCTCTTCGCCTATTTTCAATTTGATTTCACAATTTGCTTTTTTGCTGATTTGTTTCATTGAATTCATTCAAAATAATTTTCAATATTCGAAAAACAAAAAAGGGAGATGATATTTTCTTTGGATATAAAATTCATCGAGTCCTATTCATCATAGTAATAATACTCGTAAAATTAAAAAGAAACTAATTTATTAAAAAAAAAAAAACAGAAGTTAAGAGACAGAGAGAGAGAGAGAGAGACTTTGCCGTATAATTGTACGCTGCTACACATGCATATACTGCAGTCGTAGGTATATATGGTAGTAGTATCCCAGCGGGCGAAAATCGAAGTGTACCGAAGAAAACGAGCACATTAAAAGTACATGAATAAAGAATGAAGTAGACAAATGACTACAAGCTGAGCCTACATTCTTGAAGTATTTCAAATAAAAAGGATATAATAAATGCTTATTATTATTAAGAACGTATCTCTTCTAGTTAAGGAGATGGTATGCAAGTATGTAATGGAGGATTGTTTTTATAAAGCTAAGCTCGTAAAGCTTTACTCTTTCTCTGCTGGGAACAATGATGGTGGTGATTGTCGTAATGATGTTGATGTTGTGACAGACGTTGGAAACATCAGCAACAACAACAACAAGTCGAGAAACAATATAGGTATACCTGCATTGCTCAGCTCTCTACACAGAAGCAAGAGTTGAACCTAATACAAAAAACTCAACATATACTCGTGCAGTAACTATCAGTTAATTGAATTTTGGTTGCGTCAGAAATCTTACGATTTCAAAATGTACTCAAATTACTCGGTTAAATGCATTCCTAATTGAAGCATAAATTTAAAATTGGACTACTGTCAATTTTTGTATACCTAGTTCTCTAATTAAAGGCATAATAATAAATTTAAAAAATTAATTCAGATTTGATATAAAATTTCGTCGTGATCGTACTCGTATTCAGATTTGGATACTCATTCACGAACTTAAAGTGTAGCGACGAACTAAGACAATTTGATTTTCGGGGTTTCCCCTTTATTTTAACTGAGGAATATTTTTGCGGAGGAATTGTTATTATTCAAAGCAATTTATGCCATATGCAAATTTTCAGTGATATTTGTACCAAAACTCCATCCCCTCGCCTGATAAGAAATACACAGAGAGGGTAAAGGTAGATTGGTATAGAGAAAAAAAAGTCAAGCATTTCATAACGAAAAAATTTTGTTTTAGACGTCAAAGCAATAGCAGTCTATATGTATCTTCAAAATTCGTTTTAGGAAAATAGGTACGAGTATTGTACTGTGTAATAGATTACTTGGATTTTAAGTTAGATTTTTAAAACTGAACCGTATAGAACTCGTAAATCCAGAGTTGAATCCATTTTTCTAAGCTGCTTTGTTAATTTGAACCATTTATACAAAAAAAAAGAAATCAATTCGGGTGTTACTATTTTTAACTTTCATTGCTTTCATTTTGAAAATGATTCCCCATTGGTTGTTACTATGACTGGGCATGGGATGGAGGTGTGGAGAATGTTGAATCATTTGGTGGAGTTTGGTGTATATAAGAGCATCCAAATGCCGCGCTGCTCGCCATAGTCGCGAGAAATAAAATTAAATAAAACTAGTGGATGCGAGTGAGAAGCTGTACGAGAACGAACCGAAATATACCTATTTATGTTAATGATATAGCAATGAACATACTGCAACACACACACACATATTCACAAAAATTCAGGCAGTTTTGAGCAAAGTGTTTGTGCGCACAGTAAATCAAAATATCTACAAAATAGTAAAAAGGCGAACATTTTTTAAATGCAAAAAAGTACGCAAAGTAAGTGCAATATTTCCTATTAGTGACTAAATGAGAATAATGGATATCAGAATCGAAAAAGCGATTGATAGAGTCTGTGAGAGAGCGAGAGACAGAATGAGAGCGATGCCAAATTGCGAGAGAGCGAGAATAAGAAAAGCAGCAAGAGCGTGCGAGTTGTATGAAAACGTGTAAATGAGAATTTGAAAAAAAAAAAAAAAAGAAATTGGACATGAGCAGCAGCAGCACATATAACCTTTACCTTCATGAACATACACAGCATAACCAAAAAAAAATAATAAGAGCAACAAAACATACATATTTACGTATTTAATAATATTGAAATGAGTAATTTTTAGTTGTTGTTTTGAACTCTTTCTCTCTTTTTGTCTCACATGTTGCTTGTGGTGTATGCGCGTGGATTTGTAGATATATTTCTCATATATGCCTATGTATGCATGGGGATGTGTTGAGAATGCTTACATTTTGTATACACGGACACATATGCACATTCGCACGCTCATTCCAACTGTCACTCACTCAATTATTATAGATGGACCGGCTTGTGTTTTGATAAACTCGTATCCTCACTCATTCAGAAATTTGTGTGTGTGTGTGTGTATAAGAAGTGAGAGTGTTTTGTGTAGTTATAATTCACTCACTCTAAATCATTATTTGCTATCTCGCTTTTCTCGCTCTGACTAACTACTAGATACTAATGTTATATTTTATGCAGTTGTTTCCGCATATTTTGCATAGCACATAGTTCCCCGCTCTCATCAACAAAATTATGATTAAGTTTTCTTTCAGCCTTAATTCAGCGAGTGTTGTTGCTCTTCTGATAAAGGGTTTTCTAATACTTGGTTGATAGAGTTTCTCACGGGGCGTTCTAAGGATACCGAGGGCAAGATGTTTCGGTCACCGTGGCTTGTTGCTTTTTATGGTTTTCAAGGTAATTACGCCTTTTTTCTTTCCCCCGCAATGAGATTTTATATAGAAAAAACAGCTTGAATGCAATTTAAAAATGCTATCGAAGTTATAAAGCTGGACTTCACTTTTTTTGGCACACTGTCATTGTTTTATTTTTGTCGTTTAAAAGTCAACCAAAGTCAAGTTCGCAATTATGTATGCCACAAAGGCGACAAATTCCAAATAAAACAGATTATATAATCCCGACCATGAAGTTCATCAAAAACTTCAAGGTATTGGCTGCCATCCCAGAAAAAAATAAAACAATGGTATGATAACAAATAACTTCGACACTACAGTATTTATCACGGACGGATATAAGACGGATTGTGCCATAGCACCAAGAGTCTTCTCAGAAAATCTAGGATTTAATCAATCTATCCTCTACCTCCTTATCTCAGCTAGTGTACTTTAGGCTGAATTGTTAGGAATTTGGTAGGCATGCAGAATGCTAAAGTAGGACCATAATTCTTTTAAGGCAGACATCGCTATCCTTTCGGATATTAAAATATATAATATACAGTAAAAGAAAGTTGTACGGACATAGTCAGCAAAATGTTTCCCTAATATGGGTGCCGCGACACCGAAATAGAGAAGTTAACAAAAACGCTCAGTAATGGTAGTTCTGCCCTGCATAAATCCTTGTTTGAACTCGGTCAAGCGGGCACACTCAACAAAATACTTCAAGCTAGATTGTTCGATGAAACAGGCTATCAACCTGCAAAATAAGCAAAGCGATATGGCCTGTGGTCGCTGTGGTGTAGTGGTAGTGCGTTGGACTGCTACGCAGAGTGTCCGGGGTTCGCATCTCGGCACAGACAAAATAAAAAAAAAAAAAAAAAAAAAGTAGAAAAAATAATTTTTCTACACGGCACCACCTCTTGGCAGGCAATGGCAAACCTACAAGAGTAAAAATTGCTATGAAAAGCTTTTCACTTCGCCGTTCGGATTCGGCATTAAACTGTAGGTCCCTTCCATTCATGTACAAATATAACACGCACAACATGAGTGGATGCGAAAAGCTCGGCCTAGGCCCTCCATGGGTTGTTGTGCCATTAAAAGTAAAGTAAAGTAAAGATATGGCCTGACTACAATTGTGTAAGAACAACTAAACTCATAAATCGAACTGCGACTACCCGTGGCAAAAAGAGACTATTTCTCACTTTAATTGTGAATGCCTAGGCTCTAGGAAGTGAAATCTCAAAGTACGATCAACGGGCTCAGATGTAAATTCCCGGCTAAGCATAGATAACCATGAAATTGAAAGATGACTACACAACGGACAGAGATACCTGCTTGAGATGGGATCCAATCATCCTGATGAGTAAAAAAACAAAATAAATAAAGTGTAGAAGATGCGGAACGGGACGGTCATATCGCGAAAGAGTGCAATAAAGATCCAAGGTGTATGTTCGAGAAATTAATAACCCAGATAATACCAACCAAGTAGCTGGCACCAGGGAGTTTTAAACAAGGGGAGGGACTCGTAAGAGCAAAAATAAATGGCATATACTTTTATAGTTGCTATGTATGGTACGTCTAAGCTAGACATCTAACGAATATGAGACTATGTTGGACGAAATAGCAACACGAAATAGATGCACAACGGAAAACTCCTGTGGGGATCGCTGAAGACTTTAACGCTTGGGCAACAGAATGAGGAAGCAGGTTCACGAAAGCTAGGGGATATACACTCCTCGTAGCTTTTGCATAGCTAGACATCGTTGTCGTTAACTCCGGCAGTAAATTTACGTTTCGTAAAACACGATACGTATCCATTATAGATATCACGCTCACCAGTAGATATTTAGCACTTAAAGCAAAGTGGTGGGTTAGCGAAGACTCTACGCACAGTGATCACCAGGCAGTACTGTTTGAAATAAGCGAGAAGAGACTCCATCAGCGAGCTAAAACAACAGGCCCCAGATGGAAGGAAGGACACACTTTTCGATAAGAAGACTTTTGAAGAAATGTTGAGCACTCATAATCTGAGACCAGGATCTGCAGAAAATACCGCACATCAATTAGCACGTATCGTAAATACCGCTTGAGACGCAGCAATGCCCAGAAGGAGACTTAGCAGGCGCGACTCGTCATGCTATTAGTGGAACGGGGAAATCAAAAGGCTTAGAAGTGAATGTTTAAAAGCTCGAAACTTTCAGAAATGCCAGAAACTCTCTACAGAAGAAGATCAGAAACAGCAAAAGGACCTGCTTTAAAACCATATGTGATATACATACCCATGAGGAACTGCAGATACAAACCCATGAGGAACTGAGTACAGAATGGTAATGACGAGGTCGCCTCAAATACCGTTCGCGGTAATTTTAGAGAACATCATATAGATGCAGTTCCTCAACGGCAAGTTGTGGAATTTTATGGACAACGAAATACTTAGGCTGTAAAAAACAAAACGTAGGTGGTATGATGTCGACTAGATATCTACTGGTGAGCGTGATATCTATAATGGATACGTGTTTTACGAATCTATGTTAGAAGGGGCACAAGACTACAGAATCCTGATATTCTAGGTATCGCAAGGGAAAAAAGGGTAATTTCTTGCCATATCTCAAAACATACTTATCTTATATATCGAATTGTGGATAAATAAAAAACATGGAGAAACAAACTATCAGTTCTTAAAGGGTCAATGAGGTTACAGAAAGTATTTACATAGATTTGGACATTATGATTCTCCATTACGCTCTAGCTCTAAGGACCAGGAAGAAGACGTTGAACATTTCGAATGCCTGCTTTTCAGGCCCTCTGACACAAGGCTACCGATCTATCAAATGTAATTGAATATTTGATTCAGTCCGAAGAGGAATAGTGTAAAATATGTGAATTTATCATAATAACGGTAGTACCGCGGTGTTCCAGTCAGTATGCGAGTCGTGCATGCCAATAGTGTGGAATACTGATATCTATGGAGATTCTTCACCTCTACTTCTTCTTCTTTTAATGGCACAACAGCCCATGGAGGGCCTAGCTTTTCGCATCCATTCATGTCATGCGTGTTATATTTGTACAGTTTTCAGGTCAAAAGAAAATCAAAAAAAAAAAAAACACACACAAGCATTCAGCTTTATTTAATTAGTTATTTTCAATGATGTTACATACTTTTGTTTTTGCTCTACCCTAATTTTTAAAATCTACGGCACACATTTTTGAAAAAAAAATTATTGCTCCTATATGTTGTCTGTCTGTATCATGTCATTCATATAACTTTAGCACATACTTTTATTTTTTTATGACCACCTGTCGTGTTACCTAGCATATTTTTTTATACCACACTCTGTGGTGGGATGTGACAACTGTTGTTTTTGTGGTTTTACGCTGAAACAAAAACCAAAATCGTCAAGAAAAATTTCTTTCAGTTCCATTAACACTCGAAATAAGTTTTGTGAATGGCAAAACATTCTTACTGCTGAAGAATAAATATTACATGGCATATAAAGTTTACAATTCGCTGTTTATTTTCTAGACAGAAGACGACAGCGAACAATTGTATTGGACTAGGAGTAGACTTGTATTATACTGTTGGACAGGTTTGGTTATTGTCGATTTTACACACGACCTGTAAGATCTATTGTAAGCCCCTTTTATTGTCTAGGCTTATCTGCATAGAGAATGTACCTCATCCAATCGTGTCTCGCTCAAGAATTTAAGTACTTTACTTAAGTACTGTGTACTTGCCCAGACATTTAACTTTTTTGTGAATCAGTGCTCCATAATGCGGTAAAATTTGTCCTCTCTCACTGTTCTCTCGTAGTACACAGTGAGAATACCAGCTAATATACCAAAAGAAAGCATATCTACTCTTATTATAGTTACATTCGAAAGCTCGGCCTAGACTCTCCATGAGCTGTTGTGCCATTAAAAGAAGAAGAAGCGCTTTAGATTGCCTAAGTACCGGATGATTAATTTTACGCTGTCTTCTAATCCACAAAAAGTTCAGGTTGATGCCCCGTGAATGTGCGGTCTCTGCCAACTTTCTAGCTAGCTCGTTGTCTTGTGCGTATCCAGGGACCCAACATAGAGCGACTTTATTGTTGGAGTAGACTTTGGGTTTTTGTAAATTTTAACTAAGAAGGAAGATAAACATTTTTATTTATATATATTTATATATATTTAATAAAAATATGTATTTAATTTCATCGATTGCTATTTTCCTAATTTAATTATCGGTGCTAGATATACAGTGGAAGTGACGAATAAAACGCAGATAATTTTATCATACAATTGACAAGAATTTTAAAAATATATAAATAATTTTAGAAATCACGTAAATAAAAATTTAATTTAATTGAATTCAGTGAGATATACTCGTATTTCAGTAAATACAAAAATTTAAATTTTCTTGGCACTAATTAAATGCGAGCATAGGAATTTCTTCTTTTCACAACAGCCCATAAAGGGCATCCACTCATGTTGTGCGTGTTATATTTATTTTGTACATGAGTGAAAGTGACATACAGTTTCATGCCGAACCCGAACGGCGAAGTGAAAAGCTTTTCATAAGCAACTTTTACTCTCGTAGGTTTGCCATTGCCTGCCAAGAGGTGGTGACATGCAGACAGATTGTTTTTTCTACTTTTTGATGTTGTCTGTACCGAGATTTGAACCCCAGACACTCTGCTTAGCAGCGTAGCAGGCTAACGCGTTACCAACTACGCCACTGCGATCACCTGGCCATGCTTTTCAATTTGAATTCATTTTGAGCCACACTACCGCATAAACTAATCTAAAAACTCGCTTTTAAAGATTCGCATAATTGTAAGTTGTTCTGAATATTTACAATTCACTATTCCAAAAAAACTCCACACTTCTTTCGTGTTTGGGAAGATGAAAGATGGCAGGCAGCACCAAGAGATCGATCAAAATGTTATACTGTCAATCTATAATTTGTCACTTTATTTTGTGAACTAGCAGCAACACCAACAACAACAACATCTGACGGACAGCATCTTATCACAATTTTTGTATTCTTCCAATTTATTGTTTATTTTTCTAGTTTTTTTATTCATGCTTCTAACTTAGATAGGTATTTCAGTAAGGCAGCTCTATGCATTAGAAGAAATTCTCCTGCAGCATTCAAAACACACACACAGCAGTTATGAATGGGCTATACAACATGGGTACATTGTTCGATATAGGGATGGCGTTTCAGGTAGAAGAATCTTGCCATATTGTAATTATAGACTATTCATTTGAGGGTACAAAAATCAAGCAATTGCAGACAAAATACACAGCGGATTTGTGTGTGTGTGACACCTGGAAGAAGCAAAACAACAGCAGCTACACACAGTATTGTATCGATTCTTTCGAAATCCAAAATCTAAAGATAAAATATAAAATAGGTACAGTAAATAGTACAATGGGTACAATATTTAAAAAATACAAAAATAATAGGAAGGAAATGAGTTATGAGAATTTTCGCATTCCATAAAATTTCCAGTTCCACCAAATGTTGAATAGGACATTGTGGCATTACTTGAGAACACTTCTTACTTACCTGCAGCAAAGGTAAACAATACAAAAAACAAACAGATTTTGTGTAAAGTGTCATCAAATGCTACACGTGTTTTCAACACAACATTGGTAGGTATGTACTGTATCTTGAGAAAGAGGAACACGATGTGAAGTAACATTTTGTAATGACAACAAACAGTTTGCTTGAATGCTTGAAATCCTGAAACTATGAATTTCAGACTGTATCACTGGGACCAGAAATCGCACAAAAACTCATTAGCATTTTCTTAATCCACATAAAAACACAATTGAAATACATAGTACATATATCTTATTTTGATTTTTTCCATAGCGAGTTTTTTTAATTAACTCTTGCACTTATTACATATTACTATAAAGCACTAAGAGGACCTCTAATGCCGATTCATAGGTTTTAAATTCCTTCACTTCTCAAACACAATTGAACTCTTTTCGAATTTCATTGAAAATTTGCTCAAACACTTTAAATTCTGTAGCGTCCTTGAGTTTGTTATCGGGCACTTTCAATTCTTTTCTGCTTCTCTTATAATTTTTCTTAAGCATCTTGAAGTTCTCCACTTTTAAACTTTGCACTCAAAATCTTGGTTTTAGTGTAACTTCAAATTCATATTGATCATAACTAAATCTGATTGATTTAAAAAAATTTCTTTCACAGATATACAAAGCATAACATTCTGATATGGAACAATGAACTTTTATGCAATTCTTACGACTTGGTTATTAAATATTTAATTGCATTTAGAAATTTAATTCATAAATTATTTTCACTTTTTTGTTGTTGAATTATTTATTCTTTGTTTAAAATATCTTGGTCACCATATTAATTTATTTTTTTGGAATTGTTTTTTCTTTTTCAATAAATTAATTGTTTACAATTTATAGTATTTCCATTAAAGCATTTCGGGGTTCGAACCCTTTTGTGTTCGCCCTTGGTTCATATATATATGTATGCATGTATAGACCACCTCGTTTGGTCCACTGAATGAACGCCAGTAGGCTTAGTATCGGTTCCCATACAGCACAAATTGCTGTGTTAATACTTCACATAAGTTTGTTGTTCAAAAACCGTCAAATATCGCATGCGACAAAATTTGCAGGAAACACGAAAAACTTCTCTTAAATTCAACTTTAAATCAATAAAGTTAAAAATTATATTTTTCACAATATTTTCGAACTTCAAATCATTTTTATCCAATGTTAAATACTTATACCGTTAGTTTTTAGAATTTTAACTGAAGGTTTTGCTTAATTTAAACTGCACAATAATAATTGAAATAAATCTAATTTGTTAGATATAATTTTAAGTTTTTGAGCATTTTCTATATACTATGTTTCGTCACTAAATGAGAGAATAATGGGCGTGACAGCTATCATACAATAAATACAGAAGAAAATTCCGGCAAATTTGTAAATTTTTTTAAATCTTTTTTATTTTTAGACGTGATTAGTAAAAGCTCTTTAATAAAATTTTGTGAATTGGAAATAAGATTCTTATACATCACTATAAATATACTGACGTACATAACCAATACGAATTATACCATATATCAAGAATATTTCAACTTTTTTAAATGCTTTCTGTGTTGGAACAGGAAGAGAATTAAGTTCAACAATCCTATACCTGTGAGATTTACCGGCCATGTTGTATGACAATGGGCCGTTCTGGCCTAAGTGTGTCTCTGGACACCCATCAAAAACAATAACAACAATATTCGCCGGCCATCGATTTATCCAGATAACAACATAAGAATCTTAAAACAGTTGATGGTGTTGACAGAAAATTTGTTGTCAGACAAGTTTTCTACTATTGATTGATTGATTTGATGGGTGACGTGTACTGTGACCTAAAGATTTATTGTACCTCGGATACTGACTTGGTTACAAGCTCTCAAATAAGTCATTTTTTTATGGAATCTATATAGGAGATGCTGCTTCAAGCCTATGATGTGCGTTTTAGAATGAGTTTTATACTAAAATTTATTTAATTAAAAGAATTTACAGCAAAAAAATACAATGCGACCGACATAACTAACAGACTGTGACGCTATGAATATCCCAAAGTGAAAATGAAGTTCTATTTGGTATCCGAAGAATCTGGTTTTGCAACTGAAAAAGGTGATTGAGGTATGTATATTTTACTCATTCACTCTTTCTCTCACTCTTCCTTTGCTTCTGTTAAAGGACAGTCGTAGTATAATAAAGAAAGTACTATAAGTTGGAACTCTCTGTTTTTGTTAGTGCATATGCCAATTCTTTCTCTGTCAGATGCTTACGAAAGTAATAATATTTAATATGCCTAATAAAATAGATGCATAAATGAAATTTGACCATTACAAAGGAAAAAGTTTGCCGGTTATATTGTTGTCAAATCCCCTATATTCTATTATTGCCACTTAAACTAGGGCAGAGTTTTTTGCCATGCGTCAACGGATTCTGAGCATTTGTCTGTCAGAAAGTATAAATCTATGCATTCGTATGAATTAAGTTACATAGAATTGTAGAAATCGAAAATATTAGAAACTTTAATTTGTTTATACTTGTAGGTAAAGCCATCTATGACTTTGCTATACCAAAGCTGATTGAATTTTAAAAAATAAAAAGCAAGATGTATTTAACAGAGTGAAGCCATCTCTGAGTACGATCCCTTTTCATGGTGGTCAACTTACGGGACCCTTATCCTGGAAATGTGTAACATAGAGTTTCAAGCTTTAGAGTTTGTACCCCATGTACACCCATTTTGGATGATTTTGTGAAATTTAAAAAAAATACATTTTGAATCGTTTAACGAAACTACATTTTAAATGACATTCATAAAAATTTTAATATTAACAGACATATTTGTTTGGAAAGTAGTGTGAAAATCATCAAAAAAAGTAATAAATTTAATAATCCAACCTATTTTTCATTTAAAATTCATTTACATAAAACAGCAAACTTTAGGTGGAAATATAATCCACACAGATCCCCATATATGTCCCCATATTTCTTCTTTTAAATTTCACTTGCTTTACTTGATGTGATCAATAGACACCGGAGCCCCTGAAAATTGCAGAGAACAGAACTTTCAGAAATTTCAATAGATTATATTTTTATAAAAACTTCC
Source organism: Palloptera scutellata (assembly GCA_958295655.1). Classification (NCBI taxonomy): domain Eukaryota; kingdom Metazoa; phylum Arthropoda; class Insecta; order Diptera; family Pallopteridae; genus Palloptera; species Palloptera scutellata. The sequence continues at coordinate 13,267,404 of OY282453.1, forward strand.
ATATTTTTCTTCCAGGCTTGTCCTCTTTTCGGGCCTGACTGTAAATAAATGTTTCTTTTCTATATGGAAAAATTGGTTCTAAAACTTTTCGAAATTTCACTAGCTTTTTCTTGAAGTGAAAAATTATTTTCTCAAAATTACTCCAATAGACGTCAGAGTGCAAATTATGTATCTTCTATAAACTTTACACATTCCGATTTCATTTTTGAGGGGCCGGCCCCAAAGGTAGCACAAGGAGGACGAGTTTACTTTAATAATCTCTAATAAAAATGTGTGCACTGGAAATAATTTATTGGTATAAATTAGGATTTTGAATTGTGTGAAAGCTTTGAACCATGAAAAAAAACAAAAAACAAAACAAATAAATAATTGCACAGCAAAAAAAAACATTCTATAATTTTCACATCATAATTTCGTCGTTGTATACGCGTTTTGTGCGATTGCGGCGTGGACAGCCGGCGATGCTGCTCGGTTTTTGTTTTACCGCTGCAATTCTATAGTTACAGTAACTCTTGTCACAATTTATATTTGCCTTGCTTGAAATTCACAAGATTTTTTCCACAATCATTTCTTTAACAAAAATGTTTCACTAAAAAAAATGTAATCGTTGGATTCGCACTAATTAAAATTTTATTTTCTTTTTTTATTGAATATTTACGAAACGAAATAATTTTTCATGTTTAAAAAAAATTCATTATTTGAGCACGAACGAACAGGAAGGCGGCATAATTTAACAATAAAATGGAAATGAAATCAAAATCGAATAAAAATTTGTAATAAACCAGACCACATAAAAACAACAACAAATAATCATAAAATACTTATATATTAGTAATAAATATAACTAATGCTACTATTTGAACTACCATCGGGAAAGAACGAACGACAACAACGACGACGATGACAACAACGACGGACAATCATTGGTATCGACGGTGCGGTGCAGCGGATATCCGTAGTAGTTACTCGCACGCGAGTTTATAAAATCACATGTGATGTGATGGGAAAAGAATCGCATCCGAACTTTCACCACTCAGTATATAGATCCAGACGAGTCGAATCCTCCAAACACGGGTAAGCAAACTAACAATCGAATAAACAACGTACGTACACAGTACATTCGAATGTACGTACGTACGCGTACATAAGTAGAGATAGATAGATGATGTATTTAGCAATAAGTATATATAACAACAAATGATGAAACAAACAGACGAACGAAACGTACGTACGAAAGAAAAATGGAACTTATTTAACGACGACTACGACGTTAAATCGTTCACCGTCAATTTGTTACTATTGTATGAATGGCAAAAAATCTTTTTTGTAATAATGAAATGAGCCAAGCATAAAAAAATCATAAAAAAACTCTTCACAACAACAACAGTAACATAAAGAACAAGAAAAACAAAAAGGAAACTTATACACGCACACCACCTCATACAAAAACACCACTCAAATTAAAAAAAAAACAAATCAAAGGCAATAGCAATATTATTACTCTACTCAGCCTGAGCTGCACATACGTATTCGATTCGCAGTGCGTTGTTGCTTGTTATTATTGTTACAGGAGAGACTAACGACCTTCCGTACTACCGGCCGATAGTGTGATATGTTGTGTTGTATCGTTGTTATTAACGAGAACGTGATAAGTTATATGTTGTGCTGAAATGAGTCGAAAAAACGAAGAGTAGCAATCAGAGTCGAATAAAAAGAGTCAAATTAGTTGTTGGTGTGGTGTGTTGGGCTTTGAGTGACAATCATAATGCAACAAAATATATAGAAAAAAAGTAAACATTAACGTTTGTTTTTTCACTACATTAACTAATTTCCACTCGTTCTCGTTCGTTTCTTGTTTTCATATTTGGTTCATTTCTTAGCACATACAACAAATGAAATTGAGACAGAGAGAGGGACCGCGAGCAAAAAAGAGAGTGAGCTAGCGAGAGAGAGTCGTTATCGTACAGCTTTGTTGAGTTGTGAAATAAATTAGAGCAACTAGCGTACGCGCTAAACTTAAAATTACGCGCGCGCAATATTTCTGAAACATCGAGCTTTGAATTCAAACGTTTTTTTTACTTTTATTTTGTTAAATATTAAAATTTTTATTTATCTCATTTATTTTACAATTTGTGGGGAATTTTCTATTTCCATCGGGAAAAATTGGTGTGACATGTAACAAACGCGGCTTACGAACATGGAACAGAGTTAGTTAGTTAGTTAGTTTTTTAGTGATATTCAACTCTACAGAGTCAACTACGTCTACACCGTCATTAGCCTTCGCCAATTGTATTGTTTAAGGTTAGAGTCCGCCGAAGAGTGAGGAGCACGTAGACTAGAAAGGCCACTGCACACAATTCCGAAGAGAGACATTCTCCTAACGTATTAGAGCATACCATATGCAATACATGCAAAGACGGAAGATCGCTAAGCTCTTAGTCCCTTGCTCGCAAACATAGCGGTTTTGACCATCCCAAACAAAATACATTGAAATAGAGGAGCTCCCCATGCTCTTTCCCCATCTCTGCTTTACAGCTTTTAGATTAGATTTGGGTGTGGGCAGGAGGGATGTATCCATTATGTAATTTGGTCCATTGCACATTGCCGAGATAGAGGAAAAGGAGAAGAGGAAGAGGAAAAAGAAAAGGAAAAACAGATTAAAGTCCCTACCAAATTTCATGGTCTTCTTTAAGAAGATCAGTTAGGGGAATAGAGTAAGAAAAATTCATCTCTAAGAGATCGCTACACAGCAAATGTGTCTTCTTATTTCTTGCGAAGACGGGACAATATCAGAGAAAATGCTATGTAGTGTCCCTTTCCTCCTGAAGGCAAGATACACATGTCGGATCGGCAATGACACCCATATTGGTCATATGTTGACCATATGTATTGTTCTCTGTGATCAAACCCACTAGAATAAGCAGACCGTTTATCCCCAGATGGATAAGAAAGTCAGCTGTCCTCCTGGTAGGTTCTTTGAAAGGCACTTCGCTGTTTTGCAGGAGTTGACACCTGGACTACCTTTCTCTATGAGCATATCTCTTGGATTTGTTGATCCATTGCATAGTTCTTGTCGAACAGACGTCAATAGATGGTTGCGGGCGCTTATTGGAAAGCTGCGATTCGTTGCTATTAACACCGAATTGTCCCACCCACATAAGCCATAACATATATACTCTCGCGTCACTAGTAATTTTTATCTTACAACGCTTACGATGTTCGAAAAGTTAGCGGTGTTTTCTAGGGCCTCTAGTGCAGCCTGACTTTCAATGCAGATTTTTATAAATTTTCCGTTCGGATTTCTCAAGAAAACCTTAAGTGCACGAGATTCTTTCTTCTCCTCAACATGACTTTTCCGCGAATATTTGGAATTTACACCTAGGTTTTTCACTTCCGAAGAAAAGAGCAGAGCCACTTCTTTCAGTACCGGGAGTTGAAGACCTTCTTGATTGCGCCTCCGAATGAGGAGCACTAAGATACTTTTTTCGGATTCACAGAGTGACCCTGACCACCGCACCGTCGGTCGATATTTTTCAAGACCATCTGCATCGTAATGTAAATCGCTCTTAAGGACTCTCCTGATAACAAGTGCACATACATCATCAGCATAAGCTTGGGTGTGAACGCCAAGATTCTGTGCTTCACTCAAAGAGAGAGGAATTTAACGAACAAAGCCTATTCGCTATCAACAAATAACTCCCAAAGTGTTCTGTTTTGCTTCCAGCCCTTAATTATGCAAGCACAGTCATGAAGCGCTGATTGGATGTGCATGCTGTTCAGAGGGTTTCGAACCAACACGATCTAATGTACTTTTAGACCATGCGCTCCAGACTTTTAAGTAAAGTTAAAAGTTTAAATGATTTCAAAATTTCAGGTCCAAAGGTCTTAGTCAGATTGTAATTTTTCTACACAGCACCACCTCTTGGCAGGCAATGGTAAACCTACAAGAGTAAAAATTGCCTATGAAAAGCTTTTCACTTCACCGTATCGATTCGGCATAAAACTGTAAGTCCCTTTCATTCATGTACAAATATAAAACGCAAAACATGAACGGATGGGACCCTCCATGGGCTGTTTTACAACTAAAAGAAGAAGAAGAATATTATTAATGCTAGTCATCATAATGTTGACCGATACTCTTTTTTTGTCTTCTCCCATCACGATTTTGGACGGTCACTAGTTCACGTCCAAGATGCAGATGAGGACACATTCATCGCGTATTTAGTTCGAAGAACTACAACCAGCCGTGACATGTTCTTATTGCTGAGACCAATTTCCGCCGTGGTGTATGAGTCGGTTCTCCAAGATTTCGTTCTGTATGAGGAACTATGTGTATATTTCATGTAGTCCCCTAGGTTTCCCAGGGATCCATATGAACGAATTCTCATACCAGCTTGATGCCCCTATTGCCTCTAAAATGTAACTATCGAATAACTGGTCCAACTGTTTTTAGACAGTATACCATGTCGTTTATCGGTTAGGAAGTCAACCATCATAGCCTTGGCAACAACTTTATCATAGCTGAAGCTATCACCCGAGTCAGATGGCTTTTCTACGGCTAACTTTGAGGCAGTTCGCGAGCAACCACTGGTGAGGTGGTGGCTACTGTCGAAGTTACAAAATTCGTCGCTACTTCGTATTCCTGCTTGACCTTCCTCCCTGTCGCTTTGAGCTTTCCTCCCGCCGGCACGAAATGCTGAGCATACACCGGCAAACTGACCAGCATCCTTCCAGTTTGGAATCCGTTTTAAGTTGGTCACATCAATAGACTTGATGTGACCTTGGGTTGATAGACTTGGGTTCAATACAGGTTTACTAATTTTGTTTTACGAAAACTGCCCCCTTCTTTTCTTATTAGAAATAGATGTTAATGCCTGAACTCTGTACTTGAGCGGCGTACTATCTCTTGTGCAATTTTTATTCACCATATTCTCAGAGGTAGAATGCATCACCGTCTGCTCTTAGCTAAACTAAGTTTTGCCTGAAGTAATTCTCAGAAGTCGTCAGCTGCTTGCTCTGTCCTTTCATAGAACTAATTTTGGAATGCATGAGCCGATTAATAATTTGTGTCGAATTTTCAATGAGTTCTACTTTTTTCATGGCTCTGTATAGATATGGTATTTTCATAAAGTCTATAATTTGCCATTATGACAGCCTGACGATCTGATTATGCTTTAGTCACACTTATGCACGTTAGTTTGGTTTAATGAAGTGGTTTTTTATTAACTTTATGTAAACTTTGCATACATGTATACATAAACTAATTTTAGTTATTAAGTTCTCATTGCATTGTCTAAGTTCATCCGTAGACTAAATAAATATGGTAAATACCAAATAAATACCATGTCCAAGATTGCACTAGGATTGAACGTTGTCGCGGAGACCGCAGCCATCTTTCAAACGTTGAACACACGACTTTAGAATATTGACTCAATTTATTGTAATTACATCACTACATTTTCCTCGACGATGAATGGTTGATTTTTCAAAAGTACCCTTACATACTACTTTAGTAGTGGTTGCTGTGGCGTAGTTGGTAGTGCGTTAACTGAAAAGTTTTTCACTTCGCCATTCGGATTCGGCATAAGACTGTATTTCCCTTCCATTCATGTACAAATGTAAGACGCACAACATGAGTAAATGCGAAAAACTCGGCCTTGACACTCCATGGGCTGTAGTGCCATTAAAAGAAGAAAGATCATACTACTGCACACTTTTCTATAGAGAAGGTTCAGATTCGGTGGAATACTGATAGTAGTTAGTGGTAATATTTAGGTATTATATATTTTAAAGTCCTACAACTTTGATACCTGATGCAAAATTGTGTGTTATTAAAAGTTCTACACCAGAGAAGCTGGTATCATTTTTTTAAGGTATTCGTGAGTCAGGGTGTAATTTTTAAGTGCTTTTGTTATTATGAAGAAAGTAAGACATTATTTCAAGCCATTTACTCTCTATGATAATTTTTAAGAGAATTTGTGGGCACTTGAGGGGGCGTAAAGTAAAAAATAATTTTTTTCTGTAAGAAATTGCTACCTTCAGAAGTGAAATATCAAAGAAGTCCTGCATTTTTGGGATATATCCCATATTTTAAACAGCATAGTCCCGGAAACCAAATATTTGGAGTTGGGAACCTTATACTGATGACATAAGTGGCAGTTCTGTAATTTTACTCCCAAAAATCCTAATTTTTTAAGCAATTCTAGATAATTAAGTTTGTAAAAATAAAAAATATATATATATATCCATACTTACATAAGAACAAAATAATAGGATTTAAAAAAAAAAAAATTTTCTCATAAAAACACCTATCACGTCCACAATATTTTAGACTCCTCCGCCTAACTAACTACACTTAACTCCGCTGCCGCCTCAAAACTCCTTCTTCTTTTAAGGTTTCTTTATTTTTTCCTTTTTTTTTCAGAGTACAACAGTCAGCGTATATTGGCGTATATTCATTTCGTTCTTACCCTTTGAAATTCTCATAAGAAGGCGTACAAAATTATGTTCAAATGTACACAAATTTGCGCATTACTAACATAATATCCATACATATTATAAATATCCATGTACATACATAAGTACATATGCATATGTGCACATGCATTTGCACATATATACATATGTACTCTTATTACCGACTAGTACTGGTAATTATTATTAGTTTTCTTACATCATCATGTTTACAAGCATCAGTACCTACCACCACCATCACCACCTCCACCTCCTATTACACTGTCATATCTAGTATCACAGCACGTTAGTGAGGAAACACACTGTAGCACAAGCTCAGCAAACTGTTTGCTAAGTATGTGCGAACCTACAGACAGCTACATACGTACATGCATATAAAGTTATGCGTCTACACAGTAATCCCCGCTTAATTGCTTCGATTTTTTCCCATCCAATTTCTGCGGCCCGTCGTTGAAGTAGTAACAGGACTTTTTGAAGCTTGTAAGCATAGAGTCCTAGTTCGTTTTTTGCTATGAGTCGAACTGATTCACGATTGATCCCAGTTTCGTGAGAAAATTTTCTCATGGAAACAGTTGAATTACGCTACCACGCAATCTCACAATTGCGTTTGTCTAGCAAGTGCAATGATATAATAGCTGACCGATTATTTGACAACGTAAAATAAATAACTAATGAAATATGTGTGGTCGCTGTGGCGTAGTAGTAGTGTGTTGGAATGTTACGTGTCCGGGTTTCGGATTCGGCATAAAACTGTAAGTCCCTTCCATTCATGTACAAATATTACACGCACAACATGAATGGATGCGAAAAGATCGGCCTAGGCCCTCCATGGGATGTCATTAAAAGAAAGAAATAAAAGAAATCTAGACCAAACAAAAATTAAATCAGATGTACTCTCGATTACGTAGTCAGAGTCTTAGCTTCGGTCTAAATTTAGTCTCACTTCCTATATAAATATCGGTTTAGGTGTTGATTTAAATTTGAATCTGCTGTTGGTCTGTGTGATTTTGAATCTAAATTTAAATCTGAAATCGGTATGAATTTTTGTCAGGCCGAAAGTCTTATTTTTCTTTTTGAATTGTAATTTATTTATTATAGTACTTAATCATAGTACAACAACAAACATTTTTAAATTAAAGTACTAGTCACGAGTTGAATATTGTAATATGAATGCTAAAAGTAAGAATTAGGAAAGTTGGACTGCTATGCAGAGTGTCCGGGGTTCGTATCTCGGCGCAGGCAAAATAAAGAAGTAGAAAAAATAATTTTTTTACACGGCACCACCTCTTGGCAGGCAATGGCAAACCCACAAGAGTAAAAATTTCCTATGAAAAGCTTTTCACTTCGCCGTTCGTTTTATACGCTTGACTATGTCAGTGTCGGCGTACAGCTCATACAGCTCATCGTTCCATCTTATTCGATACACGTCGTCCACGCATACTGGACCGTAGATCTTACGGAGTATCTTCCTATCGAACGCTCCTAACAGCCTCTCATCATTCATGGTCAATGTCCACGTCTCTGCGCCATACATTAGGACGGGAAGGATGAGGGACTTATAGAGCGTTATTTTCGTCGGTCGAGAGAGGGCTCTACTTCTCAATTGCCTACTGAGCCCGTAGTAACACCTGTTGGCAAGAGTTAGTCTCCGCTTGATCTCAAGGCTGACATTTTTGTTGGTGTTTATGCTGGATCCTAGATATACGAAATCCTTGACGACTTCAAAAGTGTAGTTGTCAACAGTGACATTTTGTCCAAGACGCCGTGACTCTTTGTTTGTTGACACAAGGTATTTCGTTTTGTCCTCGTTCACCACTAGACGCACTCGACGAGACTCCCTTTCCAGGTTGGAGAATGCTGCACTGACTGCTCGAGCGTTTTCGCCAATGATGTCAATATCATCAGCGTATGCTAGCAGCATCACACTCTTGTAGAAGATAGTGCCAAAGATGTCGATGTTCGCAGCTCGAATTATTTTCTCCAGCATAAGGTTAAAAAAGTCGCACGATATGGAGTCACCTTGTCTGAAACCTCTTTTGGTATCAAATGGTGCGGAGAGGTCTGTCCCCAATTTTCACTGTGCTGGTGGTGTTGGTCAGTGTCATTTTGCAAAGACGAATGAGCTTTGCAGGGATACCAGGATACCAAAATCAGACATTGCGGCGTACAAGTGATCCCTAATCGTGCTGTCGAAGGCGGCTTTATAATCGACAAATAGATGATGGTTGTCGATCTGTTTTTCTCGTGTTTTTTCCAGGATTTGGCGTAGTGTGAAAATCTGGTCAATGGTGGATTTACCAGGCTTGAAGCCACACTGATAAGGTCCAATCAGTTTGTTAACGATGGGCTTCAGTCTTTCGCACAGTACGCTCGATAGAACCTTATATGCAATATTAAGAAGGCTTATCCCACGGTAGTTGGCGCAGATCGTGGAATCACCTTTCTTATGGATTGGGCAGAGTACGCTGAGATTCCAATCACTTGGCATTCTTTCATCTGACCATATTCTGCATAGAAGCTCATGCATGCGTTTTTTGAGCTCTTCGCCTCCGGTCTTGAACAACTCAGCAGGCAGGCCATCTGCACCTGCACCCTTATTGTTTTTCAGCCGAGCAATGGCTGTTAAGACCTCCTCATAGTTAGGCGGCGGTACTTCAACGCCGTCAGTGATTGGGGTTTCCGGAGTGGGTTCCGCAGTGGCGGGATTATTGCCGTATTCGCCATTAAGCAGCTGCGAAAAGTGCTCCCTCCATAATCTCATTACGCCCTGGATATCTGTCACCAGATTTCCGCCTTCATCCTTGCAGGATGAAGACCCCGGTCTTCAAACCAAGAGTCAGGCGTCTTATTCTTTCAAAGAATTTTCGGACCTCGTTCCTGTCCCGCAACATTTCGATATCATTGAACTCGCGTCTTTCTTCATCTCTTTTCTTGCGCCAGAAAAGACGTTTCTCCTCCCTCCTCAACTTTCTGTATCGCCCCTTAGCAGCTCGCGTTGCAACTGACTGCAGGGTGGCTCTGTAGACTGCGTTTTTTACTTCAGTAGCATCGCGACACTCTTGGTCGTACCACATATTTCTCCGTCGACGGTGGTAGCCTAGCACCTCTTCGGCAGCCGTACGCATAGAGCGGGAAATGTGCGTCCACTGCGCGCATATATCATCAAGTTGAGGGGTGTTTTGTTGTGATTGCAGCTTTTCGACATCCAGCTTTCTCTTTGTACCTGTCCGTACACGATTTGCTACACATATACGTGTGCAGACCTTGGCTGCAACCAAGTAGTGGTCTGAGCCGATGTTTGCACCACGTATTGTGTGTACGTCTAGTACATTGGAAGCGTGACTTCCGTCGATCAAAACGTGATCAATCTGGTTTCGTGTGTTTTGATCAGGGGACAGCCAAGTGGCCTTATGGATATCTTTATGTTGGAATCTGGTGCTACTATGTGTCATGTTTCGTGCCGCGGCGAAGTCGATCAGTCTCATACCGTTATCGGTGGCTTCGTCGTGGAGACTGAATTTTCCGATCGTCGGACCAAAGAGACTCTCCTTGCCCACCTTGGCGTTAAAGTCGCCTAACACGATTTTAACATCGTGGCGTGGGCAATACTCATAAGTTTTGTCGGGGAGCTCGTAGAAGTTATCTTTGCTCGTTTCATCCTTCTCATCCGTCGGGGCATGGACACAAATTAGGCTGATGTTGAAGAATTTTGCCTTGATGCGGATAGTGGCTAGGCGCTCGTTCACGGCCGTGAACCTCGAGACTAGATGACGCAGTCTCTTCCCAACCACAAATCCAACACCAAATTCGTGTCTCGAGGCATGACAGCTGTAGTAGATATCACAGGATGCTCTTTTGGAGCAACCCTGTCCCGTCCATCGCATTTCCAGTATAGCGGTGATGTCAGCTCTATATTTTTGGAGGACATCCACCAGCCGGATAGAGGCACCTTCCCTGTAGAGGGTTCGGATATTCCAGATGCATATCCGTAAATCGTTGTCCTTTGGGCGTTTGCGGGAGTCGTCAACATTAGAGGGGTTCGTTATCCGAGGCTTATTTGGAGGATTCATTGGTGGGTATTTTAACGTAGTGGGTTCCAAGCCCGACGCACAACCATTCATTCAAGGCCATGGCCGCACACAATAGTTAACTCACTGAAGGTTGTCAGATCGCTATCCAGGGGACGCCACGAGGAGGCTGTGTGTCGACTTGAAACGTAGAAGCGCAAGGATTGACCATGGACGCACCTGCGACTGTCACGAATTTTACCTTGTGTCCTACGCCCCAGGCCCCCCGTAGGTCCCTTCCATTCATGTACAAATATAACACGCACAACATGAGTGGATGCGAAAGCTCGGCCTAGGTCCTGGGCTGTTGTGCCATGTAAAGTCAAGTTAAGTCAAGTTAAGTCAAGTTAAGTTAAGTCAAGTTAAGTTAAGTCAAGTTAAGTCAAGTTAAGTCAAGTTAAGTCAAGTAAAGTCAAGTAAAGTCAAGTAAAGTCAAGTAAAGTCAAGTAAAGTCAAGTTAAGTCAAGTTAAGTCAAGTTAAGTCAACTTAAGTCAAGTTAAGTCAAGTTAAGTCAAGTTAAGTCAAGTTAAGTCAAGTTAAGTCAAGTTAAGTCAAGTTAAGTCAAGTTAAGTCAAGTTAAGTCAAGTTAAGTCAAGTTAAGTCAAGTTAAGTCAAGTTAAGTCAAGTTAAGTCAAGTTAAGTCAAGTTAAGTCAAGTTAAGTCAAGTTAAGTCAAGTTAAGTCAAGTTAAGTCAAGTTAAGTCAAGTTAAGTCAAGTTAAGTCAAGTTAAGTCAAGTTAAGTCAAGTTAAGTCAAGTTAAGTCAAGTTAAGTCAAGTTAAGTCAAGTTAAGTCAAGTTAAGTCAAGTTAAGTCAAGTTAAGTCAAGTTAAGTCAAGTTAAGTCAAGTTAAGTCAAGTTAAGTCAAGTTAAGTCAAGTTAAGTCAAGTTAAGTCAAGTTAAGTCAAGTTAAGTCAAGTTAAGTCAAGTTAAGTCAAGTTAAGTCAAGTTAAGTCAAGTTAAGTCAAGTTAAGTCAAGTTAAGTCAAGTTAAGTCAAGTTAAGTCAAGTTAAGTCAAGTTAAGTCAAGTTAAGTCAAGTTAAGTCAAGTTAAGTCAAGTTAAGTCAAGTTAAGTCAAGTTAAGTCAAGTTAAGTCAAGTTAAGTCAAGTTAAGTCAAGTTAAGTCAAGTTAAGTCAAGTTAACTCAAGTTAAGTCAAGTTAAGTCAAGTTAAGTCAAGTTAAATTAAGTCAAGTTAAATTAAGTCAAGTTAAATTAAGTCAAGTTAAATTAAGTCAAGTTAAATTAAGTCAAGTTAAATTAAGTCAAGTTAAATTAAGTCAAGTTAAATTAAGTCAAGTTAAATTAAGTCAAGTTAAATTAAGTCAAGTTAAATTAAGTCAAGTTAAATTAAGTCAAGTTAAATTAAGTCAAGTTAAATTAAGTCAAGTTAAATTAAGTCAAGTTAAATTAAGTCAAGTTAAATTAAGTCAAGTTAAATTAAGTCAAGTTAAATTAAGTCAAGTTAAATTAAGTCAAGTTAAATTAAGTCAAGTTAAATTAAGTCAAGTTAAATTAAGTCAAGTTAAATTAAGTCAAGTTAAATTAAGTCAAGTTAAATTAAGTCAAGTTAAATTAAGTCAAGTTAAATTAAGTGAAGTTAAATTAAGTGAAGTTAAATTAAGTGAAGTTAAATTAAGTGAAGTTAAATTAAGTGAAGTTAAATTAAGTGAAGTTAAATTAAGTGAAGTTAAATTAAGTGAAGTTAAATTAAGTGAAGTTAAATTAAGTGAAGTTAAATTAAGTGAAGTTAAATTAAGTGAAGTTAAATTAAGTGAAGTTAAATTAAGTGAAGTTAAATTAATTCAAGTGAAGTCAAGTTAAGTCAAGTTAAGTCAAGTTAAGTCAAGTTAAGTCAAGTTAAGTCAAGTTAAGTCAAGTTAAGTCAAGTTAAGTCAAGTTAAGTCAAGTTAAGTCAAGTTAAGTCAAGTTAAGTCAAGTTAAGTCAAGTTAAGTCAAGTTAAGTCAAGTTAAGTCAAGTTAAGTCAAGTTAAGTCAAGTTAAGTCAAGTTAAGTCAAGTTAAGTCAAGTTAAGTCAAGTTAAGTCAAGTTAAGTCAAGTTAAGTCAAGTTAAGTCAAGTTAAGTCAAGTTAAGTCAAGTTAAGTCAAGTTAAGTCAAGTTAAGTCAAGTTAAGTCAAGTTAAGTCAAGTTAAGTCAAGTTAAGTCAAGTTAAGTCAAGTTAAGTCAAGTTAAGTCAAGTTAAGTCAAGTTAAGTCAAGTTAAGTCAAGTTAAGTCAAGTTAAGTCAAGTTAAGTCAAGTTAAGTCAAGTTAAGTCAAGTTAAGTCAAGTTAAGTCAAGTTAAGTCAAGTTAAGTCAAGTTAAGTCAAGTTAAGTCAAGTTAAGTCAAGTTAAGTCAAGTTAAGTCAAGTTAAGTCAAGTTAAGTCAAGTTAAGTCAAGTTAAGTCAAGTTAAGTCAAGTTAAGTCAAGTTAAGTCAAGTTAAGTCAAGTTAAGTCAAGTTAAGTCAAGTTAAGTCAAGTTAAGTCAAGTTAAGTCAAGTTAAGTCAAGTTAAGTCAAGTTAAGTCAAGTTAAGTCAAGTTAAGTCAAGTTAAGTCAAGTTAAGTCAAGTTAAGTCAAGTTAAGTCAAGTTAAGTCAAGTTAAGTCAAGTTAAGTCAAGTTAAGTCAAGTTAAGTCAAGTTAAGTCAAGTTAAGTCAAGTTAAGTCAAGTTAAGTCAAGTTAAGTTAAGTCAAGTTAAGTTAAGTCAAGTTAAGTTAAGTCAAGTTAAGTTAAGTCAAGTCAAGTTAAGTTAAGTCAAGTTAAGTTAAGTCAAGTTAAGTCAAGTTAAGTTAAGTCAAGTTAAGTCAAGTTAAGTCAAGTTAAGTCAAGTTAAGTCAAGTTAAGTCAAGTTAAGTCAAGTTAAGTCAAGTTAAGTCAAGTTAAGTCAAGTTAAGTCAAGTTAAGTCAAGTTAAGTCAAGTTAAGTCAAGTTAAGTCAAGTTAAGTCAAGTTAAGTCAAGTTAAGTCAAGTTAAGTTAAGTTAAGTTAAGTTAAGTTAAGTTAAGTTAAGTTAAGTTAAGTTAAGTTAAGTTAAGTTAAGTTAAGTTAAGTTAAGTTAAGTTAAGTTAAGTTAAGTTAAGTTAAGTTAAGTTAAGTTAAGTTAAGTTAAGTTAAGTTAAGTTAAGTTAAGTTAAGTTAAGTTAAGTTAAGTTAAGTTAAGTTAAGTTAAGTTAAGTTAAGTTAAGTTAAGTTAAGTTAAGTTAAGTTAAGTTAAGTTAAGTTAAGTTAAGTTAAGTTAAGTTAAGTTAAGTTAAGTTAAGTTAAGTTAAGTTAAGTTAAGTTAAGTTAAGTTAAGTTAAGTTAAGTTAAGTTAAGTTAAGTTAAGTTAAGTTAAGTTAAGTTAAGTTAAGTTAAGTTAAGTTAAGTTAAGTTAAGTTAAGTTAAGTTAAGTTAAGTTAAGTTAAGTTAAGTTAAGTTAAGTTAAGTTAAGTTAAGTTAAGTTAAGTTAAGTTAAGTTAAGTTAAGTTAAGTTAAGTTAAGTTAAGTTAAGTTAAGTTAAGTTAAGTTAAGTTAAGTTAAGTTAAGTTAAGTTAAGTTAAGTTAAGTTAAGTTAAGTTAAGTTAAGTTAAGTTAAGTTAAGTTAAGTTAAGTTAAGTTAAGTTAAGTTAAGTTAAGTTAAGTTAAGTTAAGTTAAGTTAAGTTAAGTTAAGTTAAGTTAAGTTAAGTTAAGTTAAGTTAAGTTAAGTTAAGTTAAGTTAAGTTAAGTTAAGTTAAGTTAAGTTAAGTTAAGTTAAGTTAAGTTAAGTTAAGTTAAGTTAAGTTAAGTTAAGTTAAGTTAAGTTAAGTTAAGTTAAGTTAAGTTAAGTTAAGTTAAGTTAAGTTAAGTTAAGTTAAGTTAAGTTAAGTTAAGTTAAGTTAAGTTAAGTTAAGTTAAGTTAAGTTAAGTTAAGTTAAGTTAAGTTAAGTTAAGTTAAGTTAAGTTAAGTTAAGTTAAGTTAAGTTAAGTTAAGTTAAGTTAAGTTAAGTTAAGTTAAGTTAAGTTAAGTTAAGTTAAGTTAAGTTAAGTTAAGTTAAGTTAAGTTAAGTTAAGTTAAGTTAAGTTAAGTTAAGTTAAGTTAAGTTAAGTTAAGTTAAGTTAAGTTAAGTTAAGTTAAGTTAAGTTAAGTTAAGTTAAGTTAAGTTAAGTTAAGTTAAGTTAAGTTAAGTTAAGTTAAGTTAAGTTAAGTTAAGTTAAGTTAAGTTAAGTTAAGTTAAGTTAAGTTAAGTTAAGTTAAGTTAAGTTAAGTTAAGTTAAGTTAAGTTAAGTTAAGTTAAGTTAAGTTAAGTTAAGTTAAGTTAAGTTAAGTTAAGTTAAGTTAAGTTAAGTTAAGTTAAGTTAAGTTAAGTTAAGTTAAGTTAAGTTAAGTTAAGTTAAGTTAAGTTAAGTTAAGTTAAGTTAAGTTAAGTTAAGTTAAGTTAAGTTAAGTTAAGTTAAGTTAAGTTAAGTTAAGTTAAGTTAAGTTAAGTTAAGTTAAGTTAAGTCAAGTTAAGTTAAGTTAAGTTAAGTTAAGTTAAGTTAAGTTAAGTCAAGTTAAGTTAAGTTAAGTGAAGTTAAGTTAAGTTAAGTTAAGTTAAGTTAAGTCAAGTTAAGTCAAGTTAAGTCAAGTTAAGTCAAGTTAAGTCAAGTTAAGTCAAGTTAAGTCAAGTTAAGTCAAGTTAAGTCAAGTTAAGTCAAGTTAAGTCAAGTTAAGTCAAGTTAAGTCAAGTTAAGTCAAGTTAAGTCAAGTTAAGTCAAGTTAAGTCAAGTTAAGTCAAGTTAAGTCAAGTTAAGTCAAGTTAAGTCAAGTTAAGTCAAGTTAAGTCAAGTCAAGTCAAGTCAAGTCAAGTCAAGTCAAGTCAAGTCAAGTCAAGTCAAGTCAAGTCAAGTCAAGTCAAGTCAAGTCAAGTCAAGTCAAGTCAAGTCAAGTCAAGTCAAGTCAAGTCAAGTCAAGTCAAGTCAAGTCAAGTCAAGTCAAGTCAAGTCAAGTCAAGTCAAGTCAAGTCAAGTCAAGTCAAGTCAAGTCAAGTCAAGTCAAGTCAAGTCAAGTCAAGTCAAGTCAAGTCAAGTCAAGTCAAGTCAAGTCAAGTCAAGTCAAGTCAAGTCAAGTCAAGTAAAGTCAAGTAAAGTCAAGTAAAGTCAAGTTAAGTCAAGTTAAGTCAAGTTAAGTCAAGTTAAGTCAAGTTAAGTCAAGTTAAGTCAAGTTAAGTCAAGTTAAGTCAAGTTAAGTCAAGTTAAGTCAAGTTAAGTCAAGTTAAGTCAAGTTAAGTCAAGTTAAGTCAAGTTAAGTCAAGTTAAGTCAAGTTAAGTCAAGTTAAGTCAAGTTAAGTCAAGTTAAGTCAAGTTAAGTCAAGTTAAGTCAAGTTAAGTCAAGTTAAGTCAAGTTAAGTCAAGTTAAGTCAAGTTAAGTCAAGTTAAGTCAAGTTAAGTCAAGTTAAGTCAAGTTAAGTCAAGTTAAGTCAAGTTAAGTCAAGTTAAGTCAAGTTAAGTCAAGTTAAGTCAAGTTAAGTCAAGTTAAGTTAAGTTAAGTTAAGTTAAGTTAAGTTAAGTTAAGTTAAGTTAAGTTAAGTTAAGTTAAGTTAAGTTAAGTTAAGTTAAGTTAAGTTAAGTTAAGTTAAGTTAAGTTAAGTTAAGTTAAGTTAAGTTAAGTTAAGTTAAGTTAAGTTAAGTTAAGTTAAGTTAAGTTAAGTTAAGTTAAGTTAAGTTAAGTTAAGTTAAGTTAAGTTAAGTTAAGTTAAGTTAAGTTAAGTTAAGTTAAGTTAAGTTAAGTTAAGTTAAGTTAAGTTAAGTTAAGTTAAGTTAAGTTAAGTTAAGTTAAGTTAAGTTAAGTTAAGTTAAGTTAAGTTAAGTTAAGTTAAGTTAAGTTAAGTTAAGTTAAGTTAAGTTAAGTTAAGTTAAGTTAAGTTAAGTTAAGTTAAGTTAAGTTAAGTTAAGTTAAGTTAAGTTAAGTTAAGTTAAGTTAAGTTAAGTTAAGTTAAGTTAAGTTAAGTTAAGTTAAGTTAAGTTAAGTTAAGTTAAGTTAAGTTAAGTTAAGTTAAGTTAAGTTAAGTTAAGTTAAGTTAAGTTAAGTTAAGTTAAGTTAAGTTAAGTTAAGTTAAGTTAAGTTAAGTTAAGTTAAGTTAAGTTAAGTTAAGTTAAGTTAAGTTAAGTTAAGTTAAGTTAAGTTAAGTTAAGTTAAGTTAAGTTAAGTTAAGTTAAGTTAAGTTAAGTTAAGTTAAGTTAAGTTAAGTTAAGTTAAGTTAAGTTAAGTTAAGTTAAGTTAAGTTAAGTTAAGTTAAGTTAAGTTAAGTTAAGTTAAGTTAAGTTAAGTTAAGTTAAGTTAAGTTAAGTTAAGTTAAGTTAAGTTAAGTTAAGTTAAGTTAAGTTAAGTTAAGTTAAGTTAAGTTAAGTTAAGTTAAGTTAAGTTAAGTTAAGTTAAGTTAAGTTAAGTTAAGTTAAGTTAAGTTAAGTTAAGTTAAGTTAAGTTAAGTTAAGTTAAGTTAAGTTAAGTTAAGTTAAGTTAAGTTAAGTTAAGTTAAGTTAAGTTAAGTTAAGTTAAGTTAAGTTAAGTTAAGTTAAGTTAAGTTAAGTTAAGTTAAGTTAAGTTAAGTTAAGTTAAGTTAAGTTAAGTTAAGTTAAGTTAAGTTAAGTTAAGTTAAGTTAAGTTAAGTTAAGTTAAGTTAAGTTAAGTTAAGTTAAGTTAAGTTAAGTTAAGTTAAGTTAAGTTAAGTTAAGTTAAGTTAAGT